>CM065428.1:25372500-25715000 GCA_033030585.1 Hippophae rhamnoides | reverse complement strand
ACCTAGATAGATGATTAATACTAATTTTTGGTTCCTTTCTTATATCTTATTTTTAATTCAAATTATTGAAAAAGAAAAACCCACCTAATCAGCCTTAGCTTAGCAATCAGTTTAATCAATAAATACCTCAAAGTAGCATGATCAAAATGCACAATCACTTTAAACCTTACCAAATAAGATCTAAATTTAATCAATGTAAACACAATAGCCAAAATTTTATTTTTAGTGTTAGAATAATTAAGTTGTACATTATTGAGTGTTTTACTAGCATAATAAATGACATATAAATGTTTATCCACTCTCTACCCAAAAACAGTCCTTATAGTAAAATCAAAAGAATCACACATAATTTAAAAAGGTACCATGATATTAGGTGCATAACCTAATTTTTTTTCAAGGTGTTAAAAGCAATAAGGCAATCATTATCAAACACAAAAGAGACACCCTTGGGTAACAGATTACAAAAAAGATGAAATATTTTAGAAGTATCTTTTATAAATCTTCTATAAAAACCTACATGTTCTAAGAAACTCCTTTTTTATTAGTAATGGTGGAAATTTGGAAATTAAATTGATTTTAGCCTTATCCACTTCTATAACTTTACTTTAAATAATATGCCCTAACACAATGCCTTTTTAACAATAAAGTGTTTTTTCTTCATATAAGAGGTAAGTTGCATTCAATACATCTTTTTAGAGATAAAGTCAATTTATGCAAACAAGCATCAAATGAGGTTCTAAAGATAGAAAAGTGATCAATGAATACCTCATTGAATTTCTCTACCATATCTAAAAGTATAGACATCATACATCGATCTTTGGAATGTGGTGAGAGCATTGCATAGATCAAATGGTATCTTTCTGAAGCCAAATTTCCAAAATGGACACGTGAATTGGTCTTTTCTTGATCTTCTAGTGAAATTAGTACCTTTTAGTATTCTAAAAGACCTTCAAGAAAACAATAAAAGTTATGGCAAGCAAATCTTTCTAGCATTTTATCAATATTAAGAAGGGAAAAGTGAACTTTCTTAGTGTACAAATCCATTTTTTGAAAGTCAATACACATACTCTATCCAATGATGGTTCTTGTAGGCACTAACTCTTTTTTGTCATTTCTTAGTACTATAATGCATGATTTCTTGGGTATCGCATGTACCAAACTAATCCACTTGTTACTTGAAATAGGATAAATAACACCTAACTCTAAAAGTTTTAAAATTTCATTTTTCGCTACTTCTTGCATAACTAGGTTAAGTATTCTTTAGGATTCTCTCACAGATTTGGTATTATCCTCTAAATTAATCTTATGCATATATATAGCCGAATTAATACCTCTATTCTTTCCAATACTCCAACTTATAGCTTTCTTTAATATCTGAAGTTGCCTCACTAGTCTTTGTTTTTGAGTTTGGGTTAGAGTAGAATATATAATGACCCGGTAGGTCTACCCCTTTCCCAAAAACAAGTATTTAAGGTTCTTAGGTAACTCTTTCATATCTATATTAGGTGGACTGTTTTATACCCTATATGTGATCCTAGGTCAATCTAAGGGTTTGTAAGGAAAAATTCAAGACAAAAAAAGTGTGCAATGGTGAAGAATAAAATGTACCACGATGCACACCTCTCAGGAAGAAATGCTAGGCACGTTGAAATTTGAGTGCCATGGTTGAAAAATAGTATGCCATGATAAGGCCTTCTCTGGTTGAAATTCTGCTAGGTGATTGAATTCCATGCCACAATAAGGAAAATACTATGCCATAACATGCAAATGTAATTTTTCCCCGTAGCCCTGCACATAACTTTTTCCTATGAATAAACACTATGTATAAGGTTTTAGATAGCTTTTGAGAATATATATTTTAGCCATTAGTTTGTAGTTCTTAGTCTATTGAGTTTTTTATTTTGTGCATAACTTAAATTTGACAAGAACAAATAAGAGGCAACATTTTGGAGTTTTTCTTGATCAAGAAAGAAAAACAATTACTGAAAATTCAAGATCACTCTGAAGATCGAGATCACAATTTTGGAGTAGGACACACCATTCATCCATTGTTGGTATTGAGATATAATTTGTATTATTATATTTTCATATTAATCTTTTTTGTTTCTTGAGTGAATTCTGATTTTTACAATGGGAATTTAGCTTTGTTTCCATGTTTGTATAAATTATTTAAGTGAACATTTTTAATATTAAATAAAAAATATTATTTCTTTATTCAAGCTTTATTACAAGATTTATTTATGAATAATTTATAAGCTATTTATTATTCATGACATATTTAAAATTTGAAAATTAGGTTTCAAATATATCATCTAGATTTAATTTGGACAATTTGAATAAGAATTTAAATTGGTGACTTGATTGAGAGAATTGAATTAAATGGTTTATTATTTTCTTAGGCATTAGGCATAATTTAATCAATCATTTAATTATCCAATCTGAGGCATTAATTGATTTGATTAAGAAAGAAGAATGATCCCAACTGAAGGCATTTTTCATATTAAAAAGGAAAAATCAATCATCTGAGTTTAATACTTTAACTAAGCTAGATATTTCTAAATAAGCATGGTTAACTGGCTAAAAATTCTCATTAATTATCCATTCATTATTAATTATATATCTATCTTGATTTTGTTCAATTCGAATCTTTGTTTAAGTATTGTAATTCTTTTGTCATTAATTTGGGGTTTTTGAAACCCAATCATTGTGATAGAATATTTACATTTTATTTTCATATTTGTTTAAGTTTGTAAGAAAATTGAAGAATTATCTAAAATCACTTTTTACCTCTTGAGACCAATCTTTTAGGAGTATAATTATTGGTTATAATAAGTGATTTTGCACTTGCAAGTCTTTTTATAAATACAAAATTTTTGCATCAGAGTTTAACCATTGATTAATTTTCATATCGTTATCTTGACTTACTTGAATGAAAGCATTCAAGTTGTCCTCCAAGGTTGGCTTATTAGGTGGATAGGGTGGCATGTTTTGGTTTTCGTTTGGGACTTGCATTTGGTTTTGGATATATGGTGGGTTAGTGATTGCTTTTCATGAGAAATTAAGGTGATTTCTCCACCCAAGATTATAGGTGCTGATATAAGGATCAATCCTAGGTCTAGGCTGGTACCCCTACATAAGGTAAACTTCCTAACTAGTACATGTATAGGAATCACTTGAAAAAGAGCAAAAATTGCACCATACTCATATATACCACAAACTCCATATATCTCTTAGTTTGGTGTGTTCTTGGTAGTTAGGAGTTGAACTTGCTTTATCATTTATGAAAGTTGCATCACCATCTCATTCTTAGAGCCAATCTTATTGATTCCAACTCTTCTTACTATAGTATTCTTCTTGGGAATTAGCACACAATATCTCATCGAGATCACATCTTTTAAGATTGTCATTTCCCCCATAACTCCACCTACAACATTGTGAATTATGAAGCGACACTGTCGTGTCAATTCATCATAGAAAAAAATTTATTTTGTAGCTACAATGGGAAACTATGGTGTAGGAATTAAGTGAGAAGTAATTTGAACCTATCCCAAACTTCATAGAACAGTTCTCATTTGATTTGAGGGAATGTAGCAATTTTTGTTCTCAAATTGAAAGTTTTCTGATGGGAATAGTATTTTCACATGAATTTATTGTAGACTCTTTCCCAAGTTATGAGGGAACTTGGTGGGAGAGTCATTAACCAAAATTAGCCCTATCATTGAGGGTGTATGGGAAACACTTCATTTTTAGTCTGTCCTTAGTAAGTCGATGCAAAGGGAATACCTATATAGTTAAGTGAAAATTTCTAATGTAGGTAAAAGGATCTTCATTAGGAATTCCATAGAAGGATGGAAATATGAAAAAATGAATGTTTTTCGATTTATAGTTCTTAGTAGTCTCCCCCAATTGAACAGAGAAATTAACAGTGCCAATGGTTGGCCTTGTATGCACCTTCATTAGTGTCTTCTAATAAGAGCTAAATTATTGCATTTTTGTTATAATTTAAATGTTGATATTTGTGTGAAAATTGTGTTTATTTGATTATTTAATCCACAAATTTCATTTCACGGGTATTTCGTGTTTAAAGTGCAATTTCAGGTAAAATCATAATTTTGGAGAAGTTTGGGACAAATTTCAATGAACGGGATTGAGTGCAAATAAAAAGAAAACAAAATTTCAAAATTTGGAATTCCGTCGCCGACAAGAATATTCTCGCCGCCGGCGAAAACCTTACGGAGAAAATGTTGAAAATCATGCAGGGAGCACGGATTTTGGCAAAGCAATCTCGCCGCCGACCAAATCAATCTCGCTGCCGGCCAAGTGCATCTCGCCGCCGGCGAGTTTTGTCCGAAAACACATTTTTTATGTTGTTTTGTTCCAAAATTGCCCCCCAAACCCTAGATCTATATATACATTATGATGGAAAAGAGGGGGACGGTAGAGAGAGCAGAATTGAGTTGTTTTTGGAGGAGAAAAGACAATTTTGGAGAGAAAAGTTGGAGAAGCTTGAAGGATCATCACCATTGTTGCTACCAAGTCTTCATCTTCAAGAGTTTTTCATCTCTTCTCCTTAGCTTTTATTTTCTGCATTTTATTCAGATTGTTTGTTCATGGATTCAATTGAGAATATGTTTGTTCTTATTTTCGTTATGAACTAATTTGTTTTTGCTAAGGCTATGATGTAGTTGAATCAAGAAAATTTGATTTCTTGTGTTTTTTTATATGAATTCATTGTTTTCAAGTTGAGTATTTATTTCCATGCTTAATTCTTTTAAATTTATGATCAAGATTTAAATGATTTGTTGCATTATATTGAGACCGAGAGGAGATATGTAATGAACGCTTCTTGTGATAAATATCGTATGTTGAATGCGAGTGTGAGAACTAATTCATGATGTATGTGGTTATTCTAGAAATTCCATAAATCGTAATGTGCTTGTTTGTGATTAAATCTTCATAGAAATATAGTCGGTTTTCATAGATAAGTAATTCTAATATAACTCGAGAGAGAGTATTAGGTAAATTTGGGTTTCTCAACCATCACTTTTAACTTTGATTCTCATATAACATGACTTGAAATCGGATTGAATTGATTTAGCGAAATCAAATGCCTTAGCATTTTTAATCATTTGTGAAAAACATTAAATTTTGTTATTTGCGTTTAGTTTTAAGTTAATTTACTTTTTAAACAAATTCAAATATTTGGTTTTCAAATAAAATTAGGATTAGTCAATTTCGATACTTAGTAACGCCATTCCTTGTGGGTTCGATATCCGTACTTTTGTACACTTTATTACTTGAACGATTCGTACACTTGCAAATTTATGCATCAAGTTTTTGGCGCCGTTGCTGGGGAATGGTTTGATTTTATTAATATCGATACTACCTAATCTTAGTTTTAATTTGAAGTTAATTTTCTTTATCATTGTTTCATTTTTAATTTTGTTTATTTTTCTCTTTTATTTCATTTATCATAAAAAAAGAAGAAGGTAACTTTGTGTTGTTTTTATGCCAGTTAATTTTCTGGTTATATGATTGTTGTATGAGACGTATAAGAAGCCTTAACCAATTTCCATTCGATCTAGAGATTGATAGAACATTTAGGCATCTAAACTGAAAGAGAAGGCATTCAACCTCACCTCCTAATAGACAATCAGCTATGGATCCACCATTTGTTGAGGGAGGTGGAAATCATAGAGCTTTGAGGGATTATGATGTGCCTAATGTTGCTGGAACTACTTCGGGTATAAGGAGGCCAACTGTTCAAGCAAATAACTTTGAGATAAAACCATCCTTTATCCAAATGGTTCAATCAAATCAGTTTGGGGGAATGTCAAAGGATGATCCAAATGTACACATGTGCTTACTTTCAGAGGTGAGTTATCTTTACAAGATAAATGGTGTGTCCGAAGATGCTTTATAAGATTGAAGGTTTTTCCTTTTTCACTTTGGGATAAAGCCAAGGAGGTAGCTAAACTCATTACCATAGGGATCAATTACAACATGGAATGAATTGGTTCAAAAATTCTTGTCCAAGTTCTTTCCTCACTGCTAAGACATCAAAATTGAGAATGAAATCACATCTTTTACTGATATGACCAAGAATCATTGTATGAAGCTTGGGAAAGATTCAAAAAAATGTTGAGGAAGTGCCCGTCATGGTATACCAATTTGGCTGCAAGTCTCTACATTTTATAATGGGTTGGTTTCAAACTATCGTGCAATGATTGATGCTGCAGCTGGAGGGTCTTTAATGGGAAAAACACCGAAGGATTCTCATGAGTTGTTAGAGATTATGGCAGAAAACAACAATGAGTGGCATTCAGAGCGGGTAATTGCAAAAATACCAGCAGTAGTGCATGAAATTGATTCAGTGAATGCTTTGTCGGCTCAAGTTGTTCTTCTTTCAAGAAAGATAGATTCTTTGTCATCCAAATTCGAATCCAAACTAAATACACAATGTGATTTATGTGGTGGAAATCATGCTAGTATCGAGTGCCAAGCTGGAAATCCATTTGCTTCACCAAATGCTGAGCAAGCAAATTATGTTTCAAATTTCCAAAACCTCAACATAACCCATATTCAAACACCTACAATCCAAGTTGGAGAAATCATCCAAATTTGTCATGGGGAAATAACTAAGGGGGATTCAAACCATCATCATCTTCCTACCAACCCCAAGAGAAGAAACAAATAGATTTGAAAGGAATTTTGGGAAAGTTCATTGAGGAATCAAGAACAAATTTCAGAAATCAAGAGGAAATCCATAGGGACATCCAAAACCAACTGGGGCAGCTTTCAAAGCAGATTGTAGAAAGGTCTCAAGGATCGTTGCCCAGTGACACAATAAATCCCAAAGAGCTTGTAAAGGCTATCACATTGATAAGCGGTAAAGAACTTGAAATATAGGCGAAATCGGAGAAAAAGATGGAAGAATCCAAAGATAAGCCATCATCATCCCAAGATGTTCAACCTTCCCCAAATGCGAAATATGAGCCTCCTATCCCATATCCTCAAAGATTGAATAAGAAAAAGCTTGATAATCAATTCGATAAATTTTTGGATATTTTTAAGAAATTGCATATTAACATTCCTTTTGAAGAGATGTTGGAACAAATGCCCAAGTATGCAAAATTCATGAAAGAAATTCTATCAAAGAAGAGGAAGCTGGGAGATTATGAAACTGTCATGCTAAATGAGGAGTGCAGTGCAGTTCTTCAAAGAAAACTGCCACAGAAATTGAAATACCCAGGGAGTTTTGCTATACCTTGTACTATATGAAGTTGCAATTTTGATAAAGTCCTATGTGATTTAGGAGCAAGCATTAATTTGATGCCACTTTCTATTTTCAGAAAACTAGGTCTGGGAGAAGTAAAACCCACTTCAATCTCTCTACAATTAGCAGATCGATCGGTGAAATATCCTCGAGGGGTAATTGAAGATGTTTTAATTAAAGTTGACAAATTTATTTTCCCTATAGATTTCGTGGTGCTTGACATGGAGGAAGATAGAAAGGTACCGTTGATATTGGGGAGATCGTTCCTTGCAACTGGAAGACCATTGATTGATGTTCAGCAAGGAAAGCTCATTCTACGGGTGCAAGATGAACAAGTGACTTTTGATGTTTTTGAAGCAATGGAATTTCCAAGTGAGGTAAATTTTTGTTTTCAAATTAACAGTCTTGACAGGATAATCTCGGAAAATTTTGATGAGAGAATTCCATTACTACCACTAGAAGCTTACCTTATGAAATCTGCAAAAATTGAGGAGGAAGAGGAGGGAGTGAGACAATGTTCCGAATTACTGGCAGCACTTGATGAATATTTGTCCAGTGATGGAACATTCAAGGAGTTGGGAACAAATGAAAATCAACCTCAGTGGTAAAGAAGGAAGCCAACAAGATTGAGCTAAAGCCACTACAATCCCATCTAAGGTATGCCTATCTTGGAGACTCAGAATCTTTTCCCTTTATTATTAACAATTCTTTGAATGATGAAGAGGAAAACAAGCTATTAGGAGTTCTTCGGACTCACAAAATGGCAATTGGATGGACAATGGCAGACATCAAAGGGATTAGCAACTCTATTTGCATGCATAAAATCTTGATGAATAAGGATTACAAGCCCACAATTCAGCCCTGAAAGTGACTTAAACCCAACAATGCAAAAAGTGGTCAAGGATGAGGTGATTAAGCTTTTGGATGCCGGGGTAATTTATCCGATTTTAGATAGTGCTTGGGTAAGCCCAATTCATTGTGTACCAAAGAAAGGAGGAATCACAGTTGTAGAAAATGAAAACAATGAGCTTATTCCAACAAGGACAGTGACTGGGTGGAGAGTATGTATTGATTATCAAAAGTTGAACGATGCCACCCAAAAAGATCATTTTCCTTTGCCATTTATTGATCAGATGTTGGAAAGATTGGCTAGACATGCTTATTATTGTTTCCTTGATGGATATTCATGGTACAACCAAATTGCAATTGCACCAGAGGATCAAGATAAGACAACATTTACATGACCTTATGGTACTTTTGCATATAGAAGGATGCCTTTCGGTTTATGTAATGCACCTGCAACTTTCCAAAGATGCATGATAGCAATTTTCTCTTATATGGTCGAAAAGTTTATTGAGGTTTTTATGGATGATTTTTCTATTTTCGGCCATTATTTTGATAATTTCTTGCATGATCTCTCTTTAGTCTTGCAACATTGTAAAGACACAAATTTAGTGCTAAATTGGGAGAAATGTCACTTCATGGTTCAAGAAGGAATTGTTCTTGGCCATCAGATTTCAGCAAAGGGATTAGAAGTGAACCGTGCAAAGGTGGAAGTAATCAAAAAATTACCACCTCTAACAACTGTAAAGGGCATTAGAAGTTTCTTGGGACATGTTGGGTTTTATAGAAGATTTATTAAGGATTTTTCCAAAATAACAAAACCTCTTTGCATTTTGTTAGTTAAAAATACACAGTTTGATTTTTCTCCTGACTATTTAAAGGCTTTTAACCTTTTGAAGGAAAAGCTCACTTCGGCCCCTATAATTTGTGCACCAGATTGGAGTCTCCCATTTGAGGTAATGTGTGATACTAGTGACTATAATATAGGTGCTGTTTTGGGCCAAAGGAAGAATAAATTGCTGCATGTGATTTATTATGCAAGCAGGACATTGACAGATGCATAACTTAATTATGCAACAACTGAGAAAAAGCTTTTGGCAGTAGTGTTTGCATTTGATAAGTTTAGATCTTATTTAATTGGGTCTAAAATCATTGTTTATACTGATCATTCTGCTTTTAAGTATTTTCTAGCCAAGAAAGATGCCAAACCGCGATTACTAAGATGGATTCTTCTCTTGCAAGAATTTGACTAAGAATCCGGGACAAAAAGGGGACCAAAAATTTGGTTGCTGACCATTTTGTCGGAGTTGGAAGAAGATTACCTTGAGGTTGAAGACCAAATTAATGAAAAATTTCACGATGAGCAATTGCTTGCTATCAGAAACTGACTCTATGGTTTCTTTGATTATTATATGCAAATTATTTGGTCAAGAAAATTTTACCTCCAAACATGTCTTATCAACAAAAAAAGAAATTCTTTTCTGATTTGAAACATTATTTTTTGGATGAACCTTACTTGTATAAACATTGTGCAGATCAAATTATTAGAAGATGTGTGCCGGAGGAAGAAATGGAAAGCATTTTTCATCATTGCCATTCGAAGGAAGTTGGGGGACATTTTAGTGGAACAAAAACTGCAGCAAAAATTTTGCAATCTGGATTCTATTGGCCTTCATTGTTTAAAGATGCTTTCAAGTTTGTTTCAATGTGTGATGATTTCCAAAGGAGCGAAAATATTTCATGGAGACATGAAATGCCCTTAAATAATATTTTGATAATTGATTTATTTGATGTTTGGGGTATTGATTTTATGGGGCCTTTTCCTTCATCTCATTCTAATAAATACATTCTTGTTGGTGTAGATTATGTCTCTAAATGGGTGGAAGCAGTTGCCTTGCCTACCAATGATGCTAGGGTTGTGATCAATTTTCTCAAGAAGAACATATTTTCCAGATTTGGCACACCTAGAACAATTATAAGTGATGGAGGTAAGCATTTTTGCAATAACCAATTTGAGGCTTTGTTACAGAAATATGGAGTAACACACCGGATAGCAACACCTTACCATCCTCAAACAAGTGGACAAGTTGAAGTGTCAAACCGAGAGTTGAAGAAGATCCTTGAAAAGACCATAAATAACTCACGCAAGGATTGGTCAAGGAAACTAGATGATGCACTTTGGGCCTATAGGACAGCTTTCAAGACACCTATCGGCATGTCTCCATACTGATTGTTGTATGGAAAAGCTTGTCACCTTCCAGTTGAATTGGAACATTGGGCATATTGGGCATATTGGGCAATTAAAATTCTGAATTTTGATCTTAAGGTAGCAGGTGAAAAGAGGGTGTTGCAATTGAATGAGATGGATGAAATTAGGAATGATGCTTATGAGAATGCCCGAATATACAAATACAAGATGAAGGTTTGGCATGATAAGCACATTTTGAGGCGAAACTTTGAAGTGGGACAGAAAGTGCTGCTTTATAATTCCCGTCTCAGACTTTTTTCGGGAAAGCTTAAATCTCGTTGGTCAGGACCTTTTCTAGTAACCAAGATGTTTCCTTATGGAGCATTTGAGATCAGTCATGAAACAAAGGGAACTTTCAAGGTGAATGGACAACGATTGAAGCCATATTTTGACGGAGAATTCAACAAACGAAAGATTCTCTAGGATTACAACAAGTAGTAAATGAATGAGAAAGTCTAGCTAATGACTATAACTTAAAGTGCTTAATGGGAGGCAACCCATCAGATTTGTTTTCTCATCTTTTATCTCATTTTATTTTAGAAATTTTAAATTCTGCACTTCATTTTATGATAATTTTATTTTTAATTAAATTTGCTTATTTTATTTATCTTGCAGGTAAAAAAAGCCATTTGCACTTTTTCTTTCTTACATTGAGGACAATGTAAGGTTTTGGTTGGGGGTGCGGTAAATGGTAAATCTTTTCTTCCCTTCATTTTTTTAGTAGTTTTGTTTGTGTGTTTATTTGTATTTAATTTGGATTTTCCATTTATTTTTTTGCTTCTTGGTTTAATTTCTTGTATTTGTTTATTATCTTATTTTTATTTATTTATTTATTTATCTTTATGTTTATGTTTATGTTTATTTTTATTTTATTTTTCTCTCAATTGTAATTTTACTTATTTTAATTTGCACGTTGATGATAATAATGTGATTGTGATAACAAGTAGCTTTTAGAAGACATTAAATTTTGCTTCGGTTTAAAGATAATTCCAAATGTTGATTTTACCAAGTTGGCGACTCTTTTGGTATGTGGTATGATTTGTTTGATTAGTCTAAATGCTTAGAGAAGTCTTATGTGCGAATTTTTCATGGACATTTTTGTGATCTCAACAAACTCTAGAACTTATTTGAAAACCTCTTGAGGCGAAATAATTTGGAATTGCACTGTTTAGGATATGATTAGGCCATTTTTGGATCGATTGTGCCATTTTAAGCCTACCTTGTTATCTTTATATCACTAGTTACCTCGTTGAGCCTATTTAAATATATTGTTAGCCTTATTTTTCTTTCTTTTTGCCTTCTATAACCTACCTTTGATTTAGCCAATATATATATATATATATAATTCCTACCTTATTTGTTAAGAGCACTTAATTTTGAACACAAACTTTTCAAGAGCAATTGGAGTAAGGATGGAATAAAAAAAACAAGACATCTTCCACATATATTGGAAGAAATTGGTTGGGGTTGAGTTTTTTTTTTAAAAAGAAAGAGAAAAAAGGGCCTTCACACTCTAGTAAATAAAAGAGTGTTAGTAATGGATGTACTGAGGTGAAAGATTGAGGAAGAATTTTGTTTATCTTTGGAAGAATGGGTTATGATCGGAAGAAACAATTTGGGTTAAATGGTGTTACTCTTTTACTTAATTGGTTGTGTTTAATCTAATAAGTGCTATTATTTGTATTTTGATACTTCTCGTTCTTTCTTAACCAAATACCTAAGCCTAACATTACAAGCCTAATAAAGTCCTATTAATCCGAAGTGGTGTATTTTTCTTCATTAGTGGAGAGAGTTTTGAAGAGTGAGCCTATGGAGTTTGAGATTTCACCTTTTTATTTGTGGATGTTCTGCATAATATTATCTGGGCATTATGGCTATTGGTTTGTGATTTGATGGATGTTTAAGAGTCAATAACAAAAGTGAAATTGGCATTTGAGATTTCTTAAAGCTTAGGTGACATTTAATTATTCTATGTGTTATGTGTTATTTACAATTTTTGAGACATTTGTGCAAATTAATTTTTGTGTGATTTTATTGATTTGAGTTAGAATAGTTATAGGTAAGATGTTTGTGGGTATCATCACTGGAAGCCCTCACGAGACTACAACTCGTCCTACTAGGGCTACCTAGGGGTTTAAAGGCTTATTGCATACGATTAATGTAATTTTGTAAATAGAATAAAATTTTCTTTTAAGTTTCTCTTATGTCTACTTTGAATTTATTAAATAGATCACTTTTCTTGCTAGAGACTAGCAAGAATCTGGTTGGGGGTTGTTGATAAGAGCTAAATTATTGATTTTTGTTATAATTTAAATGTTGATATTTGTGTGAAAATTGTGTTTATTTGATTATTTAATCCACAAATGTCATTTCACGGGTATTTCGTGTTTAAAGTGAAATTTCAGGTAAAATCATAATTTTGGAGAAGTTTGGGACAAATTTCAATGAACGGGATTGAGTGCAAATAAAAAGAAAACAAAACTTCAAAATTTGGAAGTTCGCCGCCGATGAAAACCTTACGGAGAAAATGTTGAAAATCATGTAGGGAGCACGGATTTTGGCAAAGCAATCTCGCCGCCGGCCAAATCAATAATCGCCGTGAAGCCAAATCAATCTCGCCGCCAGAGCCTGAATAATCCGCCGCCCGGCCTTGTGCATCTACTCCGTGAGATTTAGCAAAACCAAAATCGTAAGTTTTCCAGAAATGTCGCCGACGACGAGTTTCGTCCGAAAACACATTTTTTATGTTGTTTTGTTCCAAAATTGCCCCCCAAGCCCTAGATCTATATATACATTATGATGGAAAAAGAGGGGGACGGCAGAGAGAGCAGAATTGAGTTATTTTTGGAGGAGAAAAGGCAATTTTGGAGAGAAAGGTTGGAGAAGCTTGAAGGATCATCACCATTGTTGCTACCAAGTCTTCATCTTCAGGAGTTTTTCATCTCTTCTCCTTAGCTTTTATTTTCTGCATTTTATTCAGATTGTTTGTTCATGGATTCAATTGAGAATATGTTTGTTCTTATTTTCGTTATGAACTAATTTGTTTTTGCTAAGGCTATGATGTAGTTGAATCAAGAAAATCTGATTTCTTGTGTTATTTTTATATGAATTCATTGTTTTCAAGTTGAGTATTTATTTCCATGCTTAATTCTTTTAAATTTCTGATCAAGATTTAAATGATTTGTTGCATTATATTGAGACCGAGAGGAGATATGTAATGAACGCTTCTTGTGATAAATACCGTATGTTGAATGCGAGTGTGAGAACTAATTCATGATGTATGTGGTTATTCTAGAAATTCCATAAATCGTAATGTGCTTGTTTGTGATTAAATCTTCATAGAAATATAGTCGGTTTTCATAGATAAGTAATTCTAATATAACTCGAGAGAGAGTATTAGGTAAATTTGGGTTTTTCAACCATCACTTTTAACTTTTATTCTCATATAACATGACTTGAAATCGGATTGAATTGATTTAGCGAAATCAAATGCCTTAGCGTTTTTAATCATTTGTGAAAAACATTAAATTTTGTTATTTGCGTTTAGTTTTAAGTTAATTTACTTTTTAAACAAATTCAAAAATTCGGTTTTCAAATAAAATTAGGATTAGTTAATGTCGGTACTTAGTAACGCCATTCCTTGTGGGTTCGATATCCGTACTTTTGTACACTTTATTACTTGAACGATTCGTACACTTGCGAATTTACGCATCATCTTCCTTGGTAAGACATCTCACATGTTAAATTGTTCTAATGGTGGTTCAAGAAAAAGAAAAAAAATAAAAATAACAACTAAAAATATATAAATCAAATATAAGAAATAAAAATAACAAGAAAAAAAATAAAATAGATCACACATATTCAAAAAATCACATAAATAAAAAAATCACAAAATCACAAAATCATGAAATCATGAAAAATAACTAAAAAGAAAATAAAGACAAAATTTAAAATGTCAATTCTCTTACAATGACACCAAAAACTTGACGTAGAAATTTTATATTTATAAAATTTGTAAGTGTACGAATCACTTATAATAAGTGATAAGTGCTCAAAAGAACTTAATATATTGTGATTTTATGCATGTTAAATAATTATAAAGATTTGTATTTTCTCATTTTACTATAATTTTTCATAGATCTATATTTTGAGAATCACAAATATATTTTTGAATTTTTCATGTATTTTTTGTATTTAAAATGATTCAACTTTAAGAATTAGACTTGAAGCACTCCATTACAATTGAAAGGATTAAAAAGAAAGTATATTTAAAGAGTTAAAAAAATTTTAAAATTGGAAAAAGAAAATATAGGAAGACAAGGTTCCTAATTGATAGAGATTGGAGTTTGTCGAGAAATGGATTTATAGTGAGTTGTGGCGCAAGGAAAAACAAAAATATCAAATGTGTCCTAGATTTGATGTGGGCGATGGGGTGAAAACATTGTGTGTCATGGTACAAGTAAAGTTGATCGTGACCAAAACCTTGTACCGGTTGTGTCTACCACGGTGTGGAACAATGCCAAGCTAAAATTTCCCCATTTTTCTCCTTTCCTCATTCTATAAATATGATATTATTTCTATTGTAAAAGGCATTCCAAAATTCCATTAGCTCTCTTCTAGATAATTTGTTAGCATTTCTTTTTATTTTTTCTTTTATGAGTTTAATGTTCTTCTCTGAATTGAGAGTTAAATAAATTTATTTTATATAATAGTTTTTAGCTTCGATTTAATAAATAACGCAAGAATTCTGTTTGGAGATTTTTCATAACAGAAGTAATGCTAAAAATTCTTTTTAGGTATATTTAAATATATTCTATTCAAATTATATCTAAGTGCTGTTTTACATGCTATATGTTTAATTTATTGATTATTTATTAAATTATGCATATCTGACTCTAAGTAATATACAATATTAGTAATGTTATTACGCTTGTAAAGTATCAGTAGATTAAATATTTTTATAAAATGAATTAAGTTTAATTTCTTCATCAAGGTAAAAACAAAGTTTGTAAATGAAGAATATATTAAAGAAGTATTTTTCATAATAAACAAGAGAGTTAGATTTAGGATTTAAATAATCTTAATCTAATTAGAATAGTGCTCTTAGATATTTTCAACTATATCAAATGTATAGTTAGAGTAAACTCTATTTTAAAGATTTTTATAAGAATTATTATTGAAGATATATTGATGACATATCCTTCATAATAGTTTTAAAATCTAAAAGTTAGTCTCAAATACTTAAATCATAAACTTAACTTTGACACCTTGAATAAAAGTCTAACTTACATGCCCAGCCTTAGGAATTAATTAGATGGTATTAATTCCTTAGGAATAAATCATAATTTAATAATTAATCAATTGATTATCCTAACCTTAGAATGACAATTTCTTTATTATAAACAAAAAATGAATTTGATTCCTACCTTATGATATTTTCTTATTAAAAAGGGAGAATCATTAATTTTAATTCATATCTTTAATAAGCTATTTAATAATTAAAAATCATGATTAACTAACTAATATATCCCATAAATGTTTATGCTTCAATGTTTATTGAATTTATCTTTGTTTTTATATCAGTAGTATAGATACTAACACAATCGTGACAGGATGTTTATATTTTTAATTTTGTTTTTAAGAATTTATTAAATGATTTAAAAATAATATAATTTTGTTTTTATGCATTTGTACGCTATTCTATAAATCATACAAAATCTATATGCAATAATTTGTACATCAAGTTTTTGGTGTTACTGTTAGGAAGAATAGCTTTTTAAAAATTTTATTGCCAAAATCTTAAAAAAAATTATATTGTTAATATTTTAATTTTAATTTTAATTTATTTAAAACAAATTAAAAAAATTAAAAAAAAATAAATAATGGATCTTAAATTAAAAAAAATCTAAACTATCATTTATTATTTGACTTTAAGAAAATATTGAAAATCAAAAATATTAAAATTTAATTTATTATATGACTTTGAAAAAAATATCAAAATAAATAAATACAATATCTATTAATTATCTCAATAGTTATCTAACTTCAAAAATGCCAAAAATAATAAAAAAAATCAAAAATCGAGTTTTCATATTTATTAGTTGATTTTAAAAAAAATCAAAATTTTTTGAAAATAAAAAAATATTGTATTATTTTTAACTATTAACTTAAAAAAATTCAAAAATAATCTAAAAACAACAAACTATTTTTTAGTTGGATTATATATTAGCTTAATTTCTTTTTAAAATTTTTGTTAGTACTTTTGGATACTATTTTTTTTATAATTTAATTAAATTTTTATATTTTATTTATTTATTTATTTTTTATCAACCATTTTTGTATTTCTGTATATTAAGGTGATTATATGGTATATATTGCTAACTTGTTATAATTATTGAGAGTTTATAAATTATGGACCTAATTAACCTAGAGGGAAGTGAATAAGTTATTTTTAATTTTTACAAATTTATAATTTAATAACCTATATAAAGTGGCCAGACATGCAATCGTGTGTAAGAATAATGTGCGGAAATAAAATAATAACATATAATATTTTTAGGTGGAAACAACCTAGGCCACAATCATGACCTAAGAGGAAAACCACTGATCCACCAGACCACCTAACTTTCCACTATGAAAATCAAATGTACAAGTACAAACTCAGTCTTTTGCTACCCTCCTTAGGATACTGCCCCAATATACTTTACTTACAGGCCTCTACTATGTTTTCACAGTTTCCAATATTAGCATGAGTAGTTTCCAAACCAACGTTCCAATAAGCTTCTCGTCAATCAGATACGTTCCTGAATTAAGTGCAAAATAGTTAGCATAAAAAACACAAGTGCCCATGTGTGTTCTAGAATGGATTTAATAATGAATAATCCTAACTAGATGATTAAAAACATATGTCACTTAAATTAAATCAACTAGTAAATCCTAGAGCAAAAGGATCAAGCACAAGCTCAATAAAAATAACTTCTTTAAAGATTAATAATCAAATTAAATAACTATGATATGACAAAAACAATTATTTGATCCAACAATTTAAGAACAAAAATAAAGAATAAGCCATAAGAACATATTATCAAAATATCATAAAATAATTAAGCTTATTAATCAATCAAACATAACCACTAATATTTGATAGTTTAACTAAACAAAAAAGCCTAAAGAATTATGATCTCATATTTGTAAAACAAGAGAGAGAAATTAAGAAGATTAGAATAATGCTCTTGTGTGGTTCATTGAAACAATAAGCAATGAGTTTTATTTATACGAAAAATTAAAACCCTTAATCCTATGTAATTGATAAATATATTTTTTATTATAAATAGGATTAGAAATACTCATTAATTAAGAAAACTCCTGTATGATTGATAAATATCTTTGCTATTACAAATAGGATTAGTAATACTCGCTAATTAAGAAGACTCTTATTTAAAGAATAGATCTTTTAAAATAGATTTTATGCTATCTTTTATGCTAAAGATTCTAGCTATAATTTAGAGTATATCTTATCTAATATTTTAGTATATCTTATTCCATATTTTAACACTAAAAATAATCTCAAATTTATAAGCATATGCTATTAAATGCATAAATGTAATCCTATGTGTCGTAGTTATCAAAGATATACCTGAAGTACAATTATCTAGAACTCGAGAATTTGTTTGGATTTTCTTAATAAACTTGATAGCAGGCCTAAAAAAATTTACAGGTAAATTTTTTGTTCACGAAAATAGCCAACACTCATATTCGTTACAAACTCCCCCTTTGGCATTTTCATGTAGCAAAACCTCGCTCTCACTACATGACACTTATATGAATAAGATAAAATACAATGATTTCCTAGACTTTATAGTGGAACTATCATATGGTCTGGTAAATCCATCTTCGCTGCAACTTGACAAGCTTTTAAGTAACTAAAAAAACATAGGCAAAACAAACAACAACTTGGCTTAAAAGCCTCATTATACATTAGTTCAGTTTACATAAAAATAAGCGGAGTGTAAAGAATAATCATGTAGTGTGCATACCAATAAAGAAATTGTCTTTGCATTGATTATTAATGTTTTTACATCTAAAAGAGTATCATATAATTATTTTTATTACTTAAATTAAATAAATTAAGTAAAAATTAAAAGAATATGCTTTTCTCTTCTTTTATACACGATTTTTAAAAAAGAAATATATATAAGGCTAATTAAAACAATAAAAGAAAAAGTCACAAATTTGTCACTTATTTTATCATACAATATATGTACAATCTATACATGAGTCTTTTATCTAAAAAATATATATCTCTAAAAAAGAGAGAAAAAGTGAGAAAAAATAATACTATGAACTAAATACTATAACTTGTTATCCTATTTGTGAGAATTAGCTAAATATAAAAGAAAGAAATATAGGAAGTAATTCTCCAAAAATTCATTCGCATTTTCTTCATCTTCTAAAAGCATATTACTTAAAAAATTTATTTAATGAATTTGAATGATTTATGAAAATAATATTTGATTTTTTTGTGAAATCCTTTCATGAGATCAATATTGATATACAACTTTGAGCTTTTCCTTCTTTAAACATATGCAAACCTATTAGTTCATTTCTATACATAAACTCTATTTGAATATACCTTTGAATAAGTTCTTGAGCCAATAGAAACCATGTTATTAAGAGTATACCTTGTGAGGTTAGAATCGAAGCAAATTATGATTCCTTACACTGAGATTGGATAAATTTAATACTTATACATTTTTTATTTAAATACAAAAGTGATTTTGATCTAATTATTATAATGAACCATTAATAATTAGAACATTAAAACAATGTATGATATGGATTTTAATTCTAATCTTAGAAAAAATTAAAAATCATGCAAATTTTTGTTATTCTTTATATTTTGTTATCTTTTTATTTTATTATGTGTTGTGTATTTATTTTTTCTATTTATTTTTCTATTTTTGTATTTTAAATTTGATGTTTGTTGGTATCATATCTAAAAATCCTTATGAGACTTAAAATTGTCCACTAGGGCAACCTAGGGGTTTAAAAGACTTGTTGCATACGATAAATTTAATTGTATCAATCTATAAGAATGATTTAGGATAGTTTAATTTTATTTATATTTATTTTAACTTTTTGCCATTCTTGCTAAGAGACTAGTTAGAAGCTAGTTAAAGGTTGTGCTAAGTACTTAAAAACATGTAATATATCTTGATTTTATGTTTGTTAATTGATTATATAGATTTGATTTTTTGTTTGTTTTACTATCATTTTACACAAATCTTTTTTTTAGGAATCATAGGTATATTTTGTTATTTTTCATATATTTCTTGCAATTAAAATGATTCAACTTGAAGAACTATACTTGAAGCACTCCATTACAACTTAGAGGATTAAAAAGAAATTAAAAGAAAAAAAGGGTCCAAATTGATGCAGATTGGAGTGTGTCGTGCCATGAATTTATAGTAAGCTATGGTGAGAGATAAAATGGAAAAAGCAAATGTGTCCTAGTTATAATGCAGGTCTTGGTATGAAAACATTGTCTATCGTGACACAAGTAAATTGGATTGTGCCTAAAATGAGTATAGGTTGTGCGTGCTATGACGTGAAAAATTTGTATGCCACGGGGCCAAGTTAAATTTTCTCCATTCCTCACCATATAAATAGAACCATGTTTCTATTGTGAAAATCATCCAAGAATTCCATCAGCTCTCTTCTAGTTGATTTCTTAGCATTTCCTTATTAGCTTAAAGTTCTCTCAATTAAAAGTTGAACAAATTTAGTTTATGTAATAGTTTTTAGTTTCATTTCAACAAATAGTGCAGCAATTTTGTTTGGAGGTTTTCCAAAACAAAAGCAATTCTAAAGAATTTTATTGAGGTATATTTAAATATATTCTTTTCAAATTATCTCTAAGTGTTGTTTTACATGTTATATGTTTAATTTATTGATCATTTATTAAACTATGTATGTCTCGCTATAAATAATATGCGATATTAGAAATATGGTTATGCTTGTGAAATATTAATATAGATTAAACATTTTTGTAAAATGAATTAAGTTTTATTTCTACATCAAGATTATAATAAATAAGAGAGTTAGATTTAGGATTTAAATTATCTTAATCTAATTTAGAGTAGTGCTATTAGATCTTTGATCTATATCAAATGCATAGTTAGAGTGAAATCAATTTCAAAGACTTTTATAAGAATTATTGTTGAAGATATATTGACGACATATTCTTCATAATAGTTTAAAATCTAAAAGTTAGTTTCAGATACTTAAATCATAAACCTAACTTTGACACCTTGAATGAAAGTCTAACTTATATGCCCGACCTTAGGTAGTAATTAGATGGCTTATTAATTCATTAGAAATAAATCAAAATTTAATAATTAATCAATTGATTATCCTGTAATTGGTTTATTATTAACAAAAGAATTTTGATCCCTACCTTAGGATATTTTCTTATTAAAATTGAAGAATCAATAATCTTCATTCATATTTTTAACAACCTACTTAATATTGAATAAATATAATTAACTAACTAGTATAACCCATAAATTCACCACTGTATGATAAATGTTTAATTGCTTAAATATTTATTGAATCTATCATTATTTTTATGTTAGTAGTTTAGATACTCAACCAAAACAATTGTGACAGGATGTTTACTTTCTTAATTTTGATAATAAGAATTTGTTGAGTGATTTAAAAATCACATGATTCCTCTTTAGATCGACCTTGAAATGATTCATGCACCTACAAATTACTTTATAAATCATTTAAAATTTGTACGCAACAATTTTATGCATCAATAAGAGACAAGTATACTCCTAAGGTCGGTTTCTCAATGATTTGCAATGGTTTTAAAAAGTTAAATTATTTTCTAGTATAGTTAAGAAAAACAAGCCCTAAATGCTCTAACAATTGTTGGATGGAAGAATGAAATTGTAAATTGTAAATTATTTTATAACTAAATAAACCAAGTAAATGAAAGCAAGTAAATTAAACTATAGCAAAACCTAGGATGATGGATGAATATGGGATTTTAGTGAGCATAACCCTTCATGGAAAGAACAAATTAAATGGTTCCAATCTAACACAATCGACTTTGGTATGTGATAAGTGCTTAAAAGTACTAAAATTATCATGATTTAATGTACTTTAATTGATTAAAGATTTATATTTGTACGATTTTATCATATTTTAAATAAATTTTTATTTTTTGAATCACGACTATTTTTATTGTTTTTTAGGTATTTTCTCTTCAAAATTAATTTAAAGACTCAAAAAAATTAAAAAAAATGGACAAAACTACCCAGTCAAATGCACGCCCATACTGAGTCTCATGTGCGCCATCACATGTTACACTTGTCTTGCCCCAAATCCCATGCATGCCAGCACTCATTCTACCAAAACTTTGGCACACACCAACGCAAATCCTGTGAGCACAAGAGCCTACACACAAATGCTAGCCTGTTCAAATATGTCCAAGACCAATTTTTGAGATATTTTTCCCATTTTGTTTAGTATTTTGCTCACCTATAAAAGGACCTTCTCCCCTAATCTCAAAACACACAATTTCTCAACTCTTCTCTTTCTTTCTTAAGAAAGCTTTCCTAGTTTTTTTTAGTTTTTTTAGTTTTAAATTTCTCTTTTTGAGAAAAACTATTTATGTTTTTATAAATTTTTAGTTTTTGATTCAATAAATGGAAATACAGATCCGTTTGAAGGTTTTTCCAGAAACGAAATTAACATCAAATTTTTGTAAGGATTCTTTTGAGGTATAATTTTAAAATGAATTCTTACAATTATTTTTATATTTTATTCTACTATGTTATATTTAGTTTTTCAATGATTAAATTTAACATGGTTGGATATTTGTAAATATGATATAGTAATAATGTTGTTATTCTTGTGAAATATAAAATAGGTAAAACATCTCTATAAAATAAATTGATTTTGTTTTTATTCAAGATTTTATATCAAGAAAGTTAGAGAGAAATATAATATTTTTTATTACAAATTTAAATCTATAAATTAGATTTTAATATGTAATAATCTGGTCTTATTTAGGGTAGTATCTTTTTATTTGTTGGTACAATCGCTCGGTAGTTAGAGTGAAACTCTATTTCAAAAAATATATATAAGAACTATTATTCAAAAATGTATTGACAACATATTTTCAGTAATTATTTTAAAACTTGAAAGTTAGTACTCGAATAATTAAATTCTTAGGTTTAACTTAGACACCTTGAATAAATTTTAAAATGCCTAACCCCACCAAATGTGGCATTTAAATGGTTCATTTTCAATCTCTTAGAAAAAGAAATTAATTTAATTAAACGAATTAATTTAATTAAACAAATTAATTATCGAACCCACCCATAGGTGTTAATTGATTTATTTAATTAACAAAGAATATCAAACCTCAACATTGGTGATATTCATATAAAAAAGAGATAATTAATAAATATCAATTTATATCTTTAATAACCTAAATAATATGAGCAAGAATAATTAACTTAATTATTATAACCATAAATACTCCACTATTATGAATGATAGAAATTTTCATAACTGTTTATTGAATCCATATCTATTTTTATTTTATTTTTTATATTATTAGTTAGATTAGGAAACACAAAAAAAAATTAAAATATCGCGACATAATGTTTAATATTTAATTTTATTTTTAAGATTTTGAATAATAATTAAAAACCACATATATTCCTTGTGAGTATATTTGTAATTCTCTATAAAATGAAAGTATTTTCAGAAACAGTATTGCTAACCCAATTTTTATTTTGTTTCATCAAGTTTTTAGCGTTGTTGTCGAGGATCATATCAATTTTTTGGTGTTGTTTCCAGGGATGGAATAACTTTTTTAAATTATTTATCAAAAATTTAAAAAAAAAATTGATGTAAACATTGTGACTTTTACTTTTAGAATTTAATTTTTAAAAAATAAACTTTAATATATGTAATTATTTTCTTTTCCAAAAACAAATTAAAAAAAAAACTTATTTTGTAATAGCACAAAAAGTAAAGAACTAAGGAAGTTTTGTCTAGGAGACTAGTTCTTGGAAGCCCTTGTGCCACTAGTCTTTCCTGGGAACATTGTTCTGTCTAGAAGTGTGGTTTTTAAGGAGACTTTACCCCACCATTCTTTCCTAAGAGCACTCTTGATTAATACCAATTATATTATTTAACTTAGAGATTAACTTAACTTGTTTGTTTAGTATTTTTGTATTAAATACTATGTATATTTTCTCTAAATTTTTGTATAGTCGTTTTATTATTCTTTTCCTTTTTAATTGACAAGTGTTTTAAATTTACTTTTCCAATAGTCTATATAGGGTAGAAGATCCTTAGGAAACCCTCTTACACTATACATCGATAATATTCATAAATTAAAACAATTGTCCAAAGCCTGGATTCTAACCATCAGCCTATTTTCGAGAGAAACAAAGAACGAAACCTTAATCATCTACCTTAACCAATAAAAAATAGGGAAAACCAACATGTTAGGGAAACCATCATGAAAGATTTTACACGGCCAGTAATTGGCATGGCAATTGCCTTTATCCAACTGCGTGAAGTTGCTCGGAATTATGAATTGAAAAATATTCATTTTTCTAGGCTTCCTTCATTTCTTGGCTTCCTAATGAAGATTCATTATCTTTCATTTGGTTATTTTATTCAATAGCCAAACTTCCCCTATATGCTCTAACTGAGGACCAACTAAGAATGTAGTGTTTTCCCTACCCTTCAAAAGACAAGGCCAAAGCTTGGTTGATGTCACTCCCCCCAGGTTCACTAATGACCTGGGAGGACATTTATAACAAATTCGTGGGAAAATTATATTCCCACAAAAAATTTAAAGTTGAGAGCAAAGATTGCCACTTTCTCTTAGATGGAAGGAGAACCATTCTATGAAACCTAGTATAGATTCAAACTGTTACTCACTCAATGTCCCCTACATAGCTTCCCTATGTAGTTACCTAACCAATTCTTTTATGATGGACTTAGAAAGCAATTATAGTTCATTCTTGATAATGCTATCGGAAGAGTGATAAGATAGCCTCACAGACGTACAACCTCTTTGTGATGTTAAATGCGAATTCCCAACAAAAAATATCACAAGTGAGGAGAACTGGAGTTCATGAAATCGATTCCAACAATAATGTTCAAATACAACTTGTTCAATTGACCAAGCAAGTTACCCTCCCCACTACGCAAACCCACACCAACAATGAACATTGTGGTTTGTGTAGAAAAATAGGACATGGTACTGATGCCTATCGATATCAAGGAGAAGCATTAGTGCTCATCTATTGCAAATCCCACGTGTATCAAATTCATGCCACATCTCACGCTTACCAGTGCCCATCTACCTCAAATCTCACTACGCTAGTGCCCCATACGCATGCCAACTTGTCCACAGGCATCCAAGACAAATTTTTGAGATATTTTCCCACTTGTTTAGCATTTTCCCCACCAATAAAAGGACCCTCTCCTCCATTGTAATAATCACCCCTCAAATCCCTCAAAATATTTTCTTTCTCTCTCTAGCTTACTTTATCTAGCAAGTTTTCTTAGTTTCTTTTAGTGTTAAAGTTCTTCTCTTTTTGAGAAGAACTAATTATGTTTTTGTAATTCTCTACTTTTTGATTCAATAAACGAAAATGCAAATCTGTTTCTAGGTTTTCCAGAAATAGATATAGCATCAAAGTTCTAGAAGGATTCTTTTGTGGTATAATTTTAAAATGAATTCTTAATAATTATTTTTATGTTTTATACTTATATGTTATATTTAATTTGTCTGTGATTAAATTTAACATGATTATCTATTTGTAAAACATTTATGTATAATAAATTGATTTTTTTAATTAATATTTTATATTAAGGATGTTAAACATAAATATATTATTTTTCATTAAAAAATTAAATCTGAAAATTAGACTTAAAGGTTTAATTATCTGGTCTGATTTAGCGTAGTGCTCTTTTATTTGTTAGTACAATCTCCCGGTAGTTAGAGTGAAGCTCTATTTCAAAAGTTTTTATAAGAACTATTATTCCATAATGTATTGAAAACATATTTTCAGTAATGGTTTTAAAACTTAAAAGTTAGTACTTAAATAATTAAATTCTTCGGTTTAATTTAGACACCTTGAATAAAGTTTAAAATGTCTAATCCCACCAAATGTGACATTTAAATGGTTCATTTTCAAACACTTAGAAAAAAGGAATTAATTACATGAACTAAAATAATTATTGACCTTACCCATAGGTGTTAATTGGTTTTTTTAATTAACAAAAAATATCAAATGCCAACAAAGGTGGTATTTATATAAAAAAAATAATCAATAAATATCAATTTATATATTTAATAACCTAAGGGAGTTTTGTTTAGGAGATTAGTTCTTGGAAGCCCTTGTGCTACTAGTCTTTCCGGACAATGTTGTTATGTCTAGAAGTATGGCTTTTAAGGAGGCTTTGCCCCACCATTCTTTCCTAGGAGCACTCTTAGTTAATATTGATTATGTTATTTAACTTATAGATTAACTTAACTTGTTTGTTTAGTATTTTTGTATTAAATACTATGTATATTTTCTCTAAATTTTTGTATAGTTGTTTTATTATTCTTTTCTTTTTTAATTGATGGATGTTTTAAATTTACTCTTTCAATATTCTATATAGGGTAGAATTTCCTTAGGAAACCCTTTTACACCATACATCGATAATATTCATAAATTAAAACAATTGTCCACAAGCTTGGATTCTAACCATCAGCCTATTTTTGAGACAAAAAAAGAACCAAACCTTAATTCTCTACCTTAACCAATAAAAAATAGGGAAAACCAACATATTAGGGAAACCACTATGAAGGAGTTTGCACGACCAGTAATTGGTATGGAAACTACCTCTATCCAACTGGGTGAAGCTGCTCAGAATTATGAATTGAAAAATATTCATTTTTCTATACTTTCTTCATTTCTTGACTTCCTAATGAAGATTCACCATCTTTCATTTGGGACTTTTATTCAACAGTCCAAACTTTTCCCTTATATGCTCTTATCGAGGACCAATTAAGATTGAGGTGTTTTCCCTACCCCTTAAAATACAAGGCCAAAGCTTGGTTGATGTTACTCTCTTAAGGTTCTCTGATGACCTGGGAGGACATTTATAACAAATTTAGGGGAAAATTTTATTCCCACCAAAAAACATCAAAGTTGAGAGCAAAGATTACCACTTTCTCTCTGATGGAAGGAGAACCATTCCATAAAGCGTAGGATAGGCTTAAACTGTTCCTTACTCAATGCCCTCATCACAACATCCTCTTTCTATTGCACAACCAATTCTTTTACGATGGACTTACATAACAATGCCAGCTCATTATCGGTAATGTTGTCGAAGGAGCTTTGGGAAATAAGATAGCCTCAAAGATGTACAATCTTATTGAGATGTTGGGTGTGAATTCCTTATAGGAAAGATCACAAGTGAGAAGAGGTGGATTTCATGAAATCAATTCCAGCAATAAAGTTCAAAGATAACCTTCTCCATTGACCAAGCAAGTTTCCCTTCTCATTACGCAAACCAAAAAACAATGAACATGGTGGTTTGTGTAGTAACATAGGACATGGCACTGAAGCATGTCCATATCTAGGAGAAGATCCAGTGCATATCTATTATAAATCATGTGTTCTTCAATGCCCATGCCAAGTCCCACGTGTGTTGGTGCCCAAACACATGCAAGCCTATCCAAAGGCATCCAAGACAAATTTTTGAGATATTTTCCCAATATAGCATTTTCCTCAACTATAAAAAGACTCTCTCCCCCATTGTAAAATCATCCCTTAAATAACATATTTCTCTTTTTCTTTCTCTAGCTTTCTCTCTCAAGAAAGATTTCTTAGTTTTTTTAAGTTTTAAAGTTCTCTTTTTGAGAAAAACTAGTAATGCTTTTGTAAATCTCTAGTTATTGATTCAATAAATGGAAATGCAAATCCCTTTGAAGGTTTTCCAGAAACGAAACTAGCATCAAAGTTTTGTTAGGATTCTTTTCATGTATAATTTTAAAATGAATTTTTTACAGATATTTTAATGTTTTATTCTTACTTGTTATATTTAATTTGTTTATGATTAAATTTAACATAACTTACTATTTGTAAATATTTTATAATAATAACGTTGTTATGCTTGCGAAATATTAAATAGGTAAAATATTTATATATAATAAATTAATTTTGTTTATATTCAAGATTTTATATTAAGGATGTTAGAGAGAAATATATTATTTTTCATTATAAACTTAAATATGAAAATTAGACTTTATTGTTTAATTATCGGTATGATTAAGAGTAGTATCCTTTTTATTTGTTGGTACAATCACTCAATAGTTAGAGTGAAACTCTATTTCAATAGTTTTATAAGAACTATTATTCTAATATGTATTGACAACATATTTTCAGTAATGGTTTAAAACTTGAAATTCAATACTCGGATAATTAGATTCTTAGGTATAAATTGGACACCTTGAATAAAGTTTAAACTCTCTAACCCTTCCAAAGTTGTCATTTAAATGGTTCATTTTTGATTTCTTAGAAAAAAAGAATTAATTTAATTAACCAAAGTAATTATGGATCCCATTCATAGGTGTCAATTGATTAGTTTAAATAACAAAAAATATCTAACCTTGCCAAAGGTGATATTTATATATATAAAAAAAGAGAATCAATAAATATCAATTTATATCTTTAATAACCTAAATAATATGAGTAAATATAATTAACTTAATTATTATATCCATAAATACTCCATTATTATAAATGATAAAAATTTGCATAATTATTTATTGAATCCATATCTATTTTTATTTTTTTATATTATTAGATTAGAAAACACAAAAAAATCAAAATATTATGACAGAATGTTTAGGATTTAATTTTGTTTTTAAGAGTTTGAATAATAAATTAAAAACCATAAATATTCCTTCCTTGGATCGACCTTGGGAGTATACTTATCATTTTATATAAAACGATTTGTACATTTGCAAGAGTTTTAAAAATATAAAACTAAAGTATGTGCAAAATCGGTATTGCTAACCCGATGTCGATTTTGTTATCAAGTTTTTTGTACTTTTTTTGAGAATGATATCAAGGATTTGGCTCCGTTTCCATGGAAGGAATATCGTTTTTAAATTATTTATTAAAATTTTAAAAAATTTATGTAATGTAAATATTGTGATTTTTATTTTTAGAATCAATTTTCAAAAAAAAATTTAAACATTAATTTATTTAATTATTTTCTTTTCTAAAAAAATTTTAAAAATTTTAAAAATAATTTAGAAAAAACTAACTGTGTAATAGCATGAAAGTAAATATCTAAGGGAGTTTTGTCTAAGAGACTAGTTCTTGGAAGCCTTTGTGCCACTAGTCTTTCTTCAGAACTTTACTTGTCTAGGATGATGGTTTTTAAGGAGGCTTTTTCCCACCATTATTTCATAGGAGTACTCTTGGTTAATACCAATTATGTTATTTTAATTTATTTTTGAGATTAGCTTAATTTTTCTGTTTAGTATTTTTGTATTAAATACTATATATTTTTTCTTTTAATTTTTGTATAGTTATTTTATTATTCTTTTCCTTTTTAATTGACAAGTGTTTTAAATTTATGCTTTCAATAGTATATGCATAGTAGGAGATCCATAGGAAACCCTCTTACACCATACAAAAATAATATTCATAAATTTAAACAACTGTCCACAAGGTTGGATTCCAACCATCAACCTATTTTTGAGCCAAACACATAACCAAGCTTTAATCCTCTACCAGAACCAATGGAAATGGGAGAAAACTCACATGTTAGGGAAACCACCATGAAATAGTTTGCATAGCCAGTAATTGGCACGGTAACTACCTCTATCCAATTGGGTGAGGCTGCTCATAATTATGACTTGAAAAATATTCATTTTTCTATATTGCCTTCATTTCTCGAGCTGCCTAATGAAAATTCATTGTCTTTCATTACAGACTTTTATTCAATAGTTTAGACTTTCCTCTCAGTGCTCTTATCGAGGACTAACTAAGAATGAGGTTTTTTCCCTACACCTTAAAAGACAAGGCCAAATCTTGGTCGATGTCACTCCCTCTAGGTTCTCCATAATAATAGACTAGCATATAATTCCTCATTCTCCTGGGACACTTGAGGATGCATTTGACAATAACCCAATAATCCAATCTAGGGTTGGATTGATATCGACTAACTATGTCACTGGTATAATAGATGTCAATATAGTACACAACATGGCATAAATTAGACTTCCAACTATCGATGCATATGGTACCTATCTCATATCTTCTATCTCTTGAGGTATCTTCAAACACTACTCCTTAGATAGGGTAATCTCATGTCTAGTAGGTAATATACCTTTCTTTGAATTTTGCATCAATAATCTAGACAACACTTTGTCTAAATATGATGCTTGAGAAAAGGCTAAGAGCATGTTCTTATGATCATAAATTATCTGTATTCCAAGAACATAGCTTGCCTCTCCCTTATCTTTCAACTAAAACGGAATAGTTAGCCATTAGTTTACATCTTGTAACACCTCTACACATTCTCAATAAGTAGAATATCATCATCGTAAATCACTAGGAATAAAATTTTCCATTCTTGATAAGTTTGTAAACATAGGCTCAATAATATTCTACTCAAAACTATATGTCTTCATAGTTTTATCAAACCCTAGATTTTAAGATTTTGAGGCTTGCTTGAGTCTATATATGGACATCTTAAGCCCGTAAACCTTTTACGCTTCGCCTTCCACCATGAACCTGATAAGTGATAATTTATATATATGCTTAGTCATTATTTTCTCTATATTCATGCTTATTTTATTAACTTCAAGCATAATAATTATTTATTTACATTTTATGAGAAATATGAGTTTTTATAATTTTTGGGATTTTTTTGATATTTTATGGATTTTTTTATGAATTTTATTTGATAGGTGGATGAACTTAGAATGAAAAGTTTATGTATGTAGAATTGTGGATGTAATTAGAAGAGATGCAGATGCACTTAGGAAACCAACACCTACAACAACACTGTTTTGAACCAACGATAGTCGTATGATGTTTTCCCCTCATGTTGTTTCCTTCACATTCATTCCAAACGATGTGTTGCTTTGACTAATCCATAGTTCCAGCCAAACGAAACATTGCTTGGACCCAAACCCCCTTTTATACCAGTGCATCATTCTTGTTCATACTTGCTCCAGAATCCTAACACATGGCACAATCTGGTGCATCTATTTGACTCCATCTGATGGCTCAAACGTAATATGATCATAAAATTTAAAATAAAACTCTTATAAATATCCATAAAATACCATTTTGAAGATACAAATGAGAGGAATTTATAAAAAAAAAGAAATATAGAGGAAAATTAGAAAAATTATCTTGGTGCAATTTGAAGAAAGTTTGAAGAAAATTTGAAGAAATAATCAAGAACATGTTTAAAGATTGGTGTATTGGCTTCACTTTCTCATTAAAATAAATAAATTCTTATATATTCTTTTTCTTTATGTTATGAATTATTTAGTTATCTCAATATATATGTTAAATTTAATATCTAACTAAATAATTCATTATGATTACGGGTAATTCCAAGCCCTAAATTATGATTTAATATGAATTATGTTATGATATGAATAAAGTTTCAATTATTAATTTAATGTTTGAATATCAAAGCATGTTAATTCTTGAATTAGACATATAATTAATTTGATATTTAGTTTTATTTATTGTTAGATTATGAAGTTAGTATAAAATTACTCATTTTTATAATTGAATTAATAAGTTGTAATTTTTATTACAATTGAAATTAAATTCTTAGATTAAAAATAGTTAATAATATCAATTTCATCTAATTTAGTTATTATTTTTTTATTTTAACATAGAAAATGAATTAAATCTAGTAGCTGTAACTCTAGGTTATTCATGAGGTTGATTAATAAACAAGTTATTAGCCAAGTTTAAAGTAAGAAAAAGTAGAAAATTTTAAGCGAACTTAAATTCGTAAAATTTAAATTGAGAAAACTAAAAGAGATCTCAAAATTATATAATAAATTTAGGATATGGAAATTAAATATGTCATAATATAATAAATTTAATTGTAATTTAATGGCCAGAAAAATCACGTAATCACATGTTTTTCTTATCAATCAAAAACTTTGTATGTCTTATTCTTTTATATTATTTTTTCTACAAAAATATTCAAAAACCCTTGTATATTTTATTTGTGACATTTTAAGATTTTATTTTTAAACTAGTAATTAATAATTAAATTTTCTCAATCCTCTATGGGTAATGGCCTTTACTTACAATATATTTACAACAGTACAATTACAAATTTTTAAAAAGTAAAAAAACTATGATTAAGTATTTTATAGTCTAATTTTGAAACACCATAACCCATCTAGTTTGATCATATAGATAGTTTCATCAAGAGTATTTGAATCGATTTAAGAATTGCTACTAGCAAGAAGTTTGTTCATAATCAACCCCTTTATTTTGGGTAAAACTTTATGCCATTAGTCTAGCTTTGAAATTCTCCACTTTCCCATCCACTCCTTTCTTCCTCATGTAGAGCCACTTGCACCCAATAGGTTTGACCTAATAAAATTTGTCTAAAAGCTCCCAAATGGAGTTGGAATACATTTATCTTTGTTAATGCCCACTTATTTATAAGAAGATAGGTCGTATATATGTGATGAGCGAAAACCGGCATCGCCGATCCTACCAATACTTTGGTTTTATATTTATAAAACTCTCACAAGTGCACGAATCATTTCGTAGAAAATGATAAGTATACTCCCAAGGTCGATCTAAGGAAGGAATGTATGTGGTTTTTAATTTATTATTCAAACTTTTAAAAACAAAATTAAATCCTAAACATCCTGTCACGATATTTTGGGGTTTTGTGTTTTTAATCTCATTATAGAAAATTAAACATAGATTCAATAAACATTTGTGCAAATTTTATCTTTTATAATGGTGGAGTATTTATGGATATAATAACTAGGTTAATTATGCTTGCTCATATTATCTAGGTTATTAATGATATGAATTGATATTTATTGATTCTCCCTTTTTTGTATGAATACCACCTTTGGTGGGGTTAGATATTCTTTGTTAACTAAACAAATCAATTAACACCTATGGGTGGGGTTGATTACTAATTTGGTTAATTAAATTAATTCCTTGTTCTAAGAGATTGAAAATGAACCATTTAAATGCCACCTTTGGTGGGGTTAGACAGTTTAAACTTTATTCAAGGTGTCCAAATTAAACCTAAGAATTTAGTTATCCGAGTACTAACTTTTAAGTTTTAAAACCACTACTGAAAACATGTTGTCAATACATTTTCAGATAATAATTCTTATAAAAAATTTTGAAATAGAGCTTCACTCTAACTACCGGGCGATTGTACCAACAAATAAAAGAGCACTACTCTAAATCAAACCGGATAACTAAACCTTAAAATCTAATTTTGAGATTTAAGTTTGTAATGAAAAATAATATATTTCTCTCTAACATTCTTAATATAAAATCTTGAATAAAAATAAAATCAATTCATTTTAAAGATTTTTACCTATTTAATATTTCGCAAGCATAACAACGTTATTATTATATCATTTTTACAAACAGCTAGCACAGTTAAATTTAATCACACACAAATTAAATATAACATGTAAGAATAAAGTATAAAAAAATAACTGCAAAGAAAATAAAATCCTTACAGTACTTCGATGCCATTCCCGTTGCTAGAAAACCTCCAAACGGAATTTGCACTCCCATTTATTGAATCAAAAAGCTAATAAATTACAAAAACATAACTAGTTCTTCCCAAGGAGGGAAGAACTTTAAAACTAAGAGAAACTAGCTAAAACATAAGAAAAACTAGCTAAAACATAAGAAAAACTAAAAAAAACTAAAAACTAAGAAATGGAGAGAAAGAAAGAAGAGAGAAGTGTGTTTTGAGGAGTGTTTTGAAGTGAAGGGAAGGGGGTATTTATAGGTGAGGATGGAGAGAAAAAATGAGTAAAACAATGTTAAAAAAAATGTTAAAAAATGTAAAAACGCGTAATGGAAATGCTGAGGTCATTGATGACGTCAGCATGACGTCATGGGGGCGGCTACACGTGAAAAATGGGGCGAAATGGCGTCGGCGCGCATGGAGGGAAGCTGGGGCGCGCACAGGCGCGCGCGTGAACAGTGACAGCGCGCTGCGGCGTGCGCGGAACTGGAGGAAGGCACGCGCAGATGCACGCGGAAGTGGGCTGTGCTGCCCGCGCGGGATGGGCTGCTCCGGGCGCGATTTTCTCCTTTTTGACATTTTTGACCTTTTCGACCCATTTTGTCCAATTTTTCCATATTTGTTGACCTTTTCCCATTTATTTATTAATATATTTGTGATGTATTGCTTCCAGTATTCCTTTTTGAGTCTTTAAGTGACGTTTTTAAGTGAAAATAGCTGAAAAATAATAAAAATACCCGTTATTCCAAAAAAGACAAATTTATATAAATATATGATAAAACATATAAATATATATATTTTTAATCAATTAATGTGCATAAAATCATGGTAATTTTAGTGCTTTTTGAGCACTCATCAATATGACTGTAAAAAAACAATTTTTCCTAACTATTTCTAATGTACTAATTGTGTAATCTAATTACCCTCTCATTATGAAAAAGTTATGGTGGATCTTGACTATGGCTCATGGTTTCCTAGTTTGGTTGAGTATCAAGGTGAATAGGCGGTGGTTGCTTGATCCCATCAACTCCAATTCCTTGGTCAAAAACTTGCTTCAAGGTTTATTATTGTTATGGTATTTGTTGACATGAACACCTTGTTCTTAAGAATGTTGTATAACAAATCTCCTTTTATTTCTTTACATTATCCTACAAACATGCATACTTTTTACATTGGATCTAACTTTCTATTTTTTCTTTTAATCATGTGTGCTGGAAATCCCATATAAAAATGTGATGCAAACTAGGGTTATGTCCCATTCTCATTTCCACTAGAGTCTCAGGGATAGAATTTAGAGGAACTATATTCAGTATGTATGTAGCCATTTGATGAGGATATACTCACAATGATGTAGGAATGAATGAGTAACTCATCATTAACCAAACCATCTCAAGCAAGGTTTTCTATTTCCTTTCTATAACATCATTCTACTATGATATACCAGGTGTTATGAGCTAATATACTATCACGTGCTCTAGCAATTGGTCCTTGAAATTTGTGTCAAGGTATTTCCTAACATTATTCAATCGTAATGTCTTTAATTACTTGCCTAATTAGTTTTCAATTTTAGCATGAAATTCTTGAAACTTTCCAAAAACAATTGACTTCCACTATATTATAGGTAGATATACTTATATCTTAAGTAATCATCTATGAAGATGATGAATTACTCAAAATCACTTGCTTGAACACTCATAGTAGGTACACAAACATTTGAGTGTGCTATTTCAAGTGGTTGTGTGGCTCAATGACCCTTCACTAAAAATTATTTTTGATCATCTTACCTTGTAATCAAGATTCAATGACTAGAAGAGTACCAACAATTAGTTTTCTCAAAGGACCATCCTTTACAAATCTTTGAATTCAACCAAGGATGATATGACCTATGCTTAGATGCCACAAATAGGTATTGACACTATAAGAAAGTTTGTGCTTTTTAGGTTTATGTTGTTCTACTCTGAACATTTCAAAGTTGTGAGCATTGTTTCGAGTTTAACATATAAAGGTCACTTTCCAAAGGTGTAGTACAAACATGTTTTTCATTTTTAAAAGTACTCCTATTATTCTTGAAAGAAATCTTATATTCTTTTTTATACAACCTTGAAATAGAAATCAAATTTCTTTTTAACCCACAAATATAATACCTTTGGTTCATAACAAGGTATTTATTTTCCTTAAAGAAAAGTCTAACTTCTCCTATTGTATTAGCCAAAATAATATCACCATTGCCCACTCGTATTGTAAGTTGTTGATCCTTTTAGTTCAGCTTTTAAACTAATCAACAAGAGAGAAGAACATACATGATTTGTCATATTTAACTTAACTATCCAAAATGATATATCAATTCCATCAAACAAGCTTTCTAGGAAAAGTAAATCATACTTATTCTTCACTCTCTTGTTTATTGGGTCATGGGATATACTGAGAACTCTTTCTCACATTGCTCAACTTTTTTGCAATGTAAACCATTTTCAAATGCAAATTTCTTCTCTTTACCCTTCATGTTATTATTATTATCTCATCCTCTCTATGAAAATCATGCTTTCTCTTTATTGCATTCACCACAAATTTTATAGGTTTAAGTTGAGATAGGTTAGTCTCACTTCTTAGGAAGTGTTGAGATTACAATATCTCATATGGGTCACTTTGTTCACTTGCATGGATGCAATCGTATCATCCATGCCGGTTATCATATTACTACCAACTATGTCATTGGATCCTATCCAATGATCATAAATCATTCATTGGTAACACTTTGTATTTTTGGATATTCAACCCAATGAGTAGTTGTGAACAATTTTATTGAATCCAATCCAATCCAATGATTATATGCTTTTTCGTACACTATAAATCGCATTTTTGAAGAGAGTTGGAGAATAATCCTCCATAAGTCCACTAAAAACATTTATGGTTACAAAAAGAGGTTCAAGATACCTTTCTATTTGTTAAAGTAATCAATTTCTCATTTTCGAGTAGGGTTAAAATATGATAATTCAATTTTATGCTTAAACAATAAATAAAGACAATTTAGTTTATATGCTTATCATAACTATTAATTCATACATAATAAATAATGCACATATGCATAACATATAGATATATATGTTACTAGGATAACAATTATCCTTATCTCCCAAGAAATTTAGATGTCCACTGTGTGTGAGTCATCAAACTCCTAATTGGACTAGTTTTTCTCAATTAACAAAACTACACAATATCTCTATATTGTTAATTCATTTATAACGTTATGTTTAGGTCCAAATATGATCCTTAATTATATTCATAGAGTGTAATCCATTATTTTGGATCCCATTATTTATTACAATGATCGCTACTTTTGGGAGTCATCCTTTTACTTGCATAATACTTACATATCAAACTTTGAAGTCATGGGTTTTAATAACTCTAAATAAAAATCCTCCTTTAGAAGGACGCTATGACGAGACCCTTATTCAATATTCTATATAGTTTAACTTAATTTGAAAAAACATTATTATTTATTATCAGCTAATCTAAACCTTTTTAAATCCAATAACTTTAAATTTAAATTAAATTACCTATTTAGTTCAAACCATTTTAAATTAAATTTTATAATTATGTTTAATCACGTAAATAATTCACATGTTCTACTTTTCTTAATTTAATCACATTATATCTTAAGAATTTTTCATAAAACTCTTTTTTCAAAATTTTAACCATGTATATTCATGCATGTTATACATATATTTAATTCAAAAATTAAAATAAATAATATAAAAAGATACTTTAAATCTATATGGCATGATGTATGCCATCAATAATTCATACATTAAATAAAAAACAAATAAAATACACTTAATAAAATTATATCATATTATTTTTTGTGGGAGTTAAAAGCAAATTAAACTATTTAGCTACTATAATTTGGTTCTGATTGAAACAATCCCCAATAATTCAGATTTGGCCCAGTCCAATTTTTGGGTCGAATGAAAAACACTTTTTGACTTCCAAAAATTATGAAATCGTATTTCGTAAATTTTTTAGGTAAAAATTTCGAATATGGTGATGCATCTAATGCATTTACCCAAAACTAAAAAATAAACAGGATAGCTTCAACACGGTTTAACTTGGGTCCCAATAAAATACAATAAAGTGTACTTTACATGTAAGCCACAGTTGAAGTAATTTTTTTTTTTTTGCCCTAAACTACCCAAAAAAATTATGTTTATGTCATCTCTACCACGTGTTTAAATTTAGGAGACTTGTTGCTGGCATAATCGATGCTGTGTCACAAAAATAATATAGAGATTATTTATGATAAATTTTTAGTAAATAATAAATAATATGATATAATATTATTGATAAATATAAGTAAATTCACGTAATTATATTTAACAAAAAACTCATGCCTTTGATGCCATCTATTCTCCTCGTTCTCATGGTTGTTTTTCCACTTATGTCCTCATGGTTGTTTTATTAATGAAAATTGCAAAAGAGTTGATATTCGGTAATAATATTTGCCCAAAATCTAAGGTTAATTATTTATTATACACACTCATATGGTTGGTTCATTAGTATGCATGCATGGAGTTTTTTTGTATTTTTATTTATGTTATTTTGCAAGTACTAGTAGAAAGTTATTTGATAAAATTTTTAAAAAAACAAAAACAATTGTGTGCTCGTGGAGGTCTTGACACCGCTACCGACGAGTATATGTAATGGTCATTACCCTTGTTAGGTTATGGATATTACTCTTGCTAGCTAGTATGTAATGGTCATTACCCCCAACTACCCTCATTGGTGATTAGCAATCTACCTTACTACATGGATTTTTCTATAAATATCCTTTTTATTTAATTAATTAATTAGAAAATCACGAGGATATTTCTTTAAATTTGAAACTTATTATTTTCAACAAATATATTTTTTTAATTTTGGATTGCTAATAAGTTGAGTATGATTTTGGTATTAGTGGTTCATGAGGATTTTTAAAAAATTTATTTTATTAAGTTGAGTTAATTAAACAAAAATTAACACCCGAGACATATACTACTTTTATGCTCCACTACTTGGATATTCTTACCCTTAGGGATTGGTAACTTATTTTTAACAAATACCAAAATTATGCTAATCTCAATTTTATCTAGAGAAGTCACTAAAGCTGTTGTCTTTGAAATTTAAAATAAATTTAAAGAAAATGTGTAAAAGAAAATAAAGATATTGTTCAAAGATCAAATTAATAGGAAGAAAACTTCTAGGAAATCGATTTTACCTAATCCTTCACTATGCTTTACTCATATAGCTAATTGAATTTAATTCTCTTGTTTGTTAGTATCTCCAAAATATCCAAAAACCTATTTCGATAGTCAATTGGAAACATTCTTGTTCATCATTTACACAAGCATATGCAATTTAATAAAGTAAGAAAGCATTATGACCAATGATTTTAATACTATACAGGTTCATATAAGTTTTTCGATCTCTATATTTATATATGCTAAAATATTCTAGATATATCCTATAATTCTCTCTTTCGATAGTACATCACAAGACTAAAATCATCTAATTAAAGGTAATCAATTAGAAGTATTAAATTCAGAATAAATTAGACAAACATGAAGAGAGATAATTCAAATTAACATAGAAAATCAAGCATAATTTGGAATTAAATTATATCTTTTTCCTATAATAAAGATAAATTAGTTCATGCTAAAAATTAAATTAAACCTAAACGAATTCACTATAATTTTATAAGATAAATTGAAAGAAAATTAAATCGCAAAAATAATATGCTTTCACGTTTTCTCCCACTTTTTCTTTTTCTTTTTCTTTTTGTTCAACACTGTCAGTTTCTTTTTCTCTTTTTTTTCCTCCCTAGCTACCTGTCTCTCTATTTTGTTTCTTCCCCTCTAGTTGCTACCTCCTTCTGTTATATATATATATATATATATATATATATATATATATATATATTTACATAAATCTTAATTTAAATTTGACTTATATATATTTACATTTAAATTTGAGAGTCCTTAGATGATATGCTTCTAAAATTTTGGATCTTCATTATCTTCAAATCTGTAATAAAATTTAAATAATAATAATGAAGTCTAAATTCAATAAAAAATAAATAAAATTAGACTAAAGTTAAAGTTGAGAAGTGATAAATTATGCCAAATTGTGCCTACAAGTCATTAAGAGGCAATTAAATAGATTTGAGAGAATTATTTAATTATTTATCTTGATTAAATAACATATATAGTTTTTAGGCAGAGATGTATGATTCTTATTTATATGATCCATAATTGATGAACTTAATGAATAGTATGAAATTTAATTGGCATGAGAGTGTGATTAAAATAATATATTATGTGTAATTTACTTGAGAGAAAAATATATGCAAAGTTAGATTCAATTAATCATATAATTAATTGATAATTATATTGGGGGGATTTTTGTTAATTGCATGTTTAGAAAATTAGGGGATTAAGTATTCCTATATATTTTCTCATATATCTTCTTAGTTACCAAATCTGATTTAATTAATTATTGATACTTACTTTTAGTTATTTTAATTTTGCTACCTTAAAATATAAAAACACAAAAAAATTGATTTTTATTTCTTTTAGTTTAAAAATTAGTTTCTAATAAAATAATCTCTATGAGAATAATATTTTCTTATCATTGTATTACTTGTTACGATATGTTGCGTATTTATTGTACACACAATTTGTGTGGATATCACATAGAAAACTTGAGCTTTTTACTACATAAGTAGGGGTCTATGTGAGTTTACCTCGTTATTGCTTCTTATTTGCATGCTCATATATTTAGTTAGCACATTCACCATTCTATCCAAGTTTGTACAAACATAAAATGGATCTTATTATGATTGGAAAACTCTTTCTTTATTTGCTTTTTCCATGTTTAATTACTCTAGTTAAATTACTCTAACTACCTTTTTCATTAATTTATTCTTCAACTATTATGATTTAAAGAGGACTTATTGGTGGAGGGGAATGAAGAAACATATTGCACAATTCATAAGCAACTGTATAATATGTCAGTAAGTTAAGGAAAAGCACAAGAAACCTACGAGAATACTTCAATCACTCCCATTATCGAAATTCAAATGGGATGACAAAACCATGGACTTCGTACAAGGATTATCTCATACTTTTCAAGGTCATGATTCCATTTAGGTAACATCATGAAGTCTATTCATTTTATTCCAACTAAAACTTGATACTCAATGAATGCTTTGAGTAAGTTGTATATTGAATGTTATACAATTACATGGCATACCAAAGTATACAGAGTGCATACAAGAGGCTTTGGGTACAAAAATGCTACATAGCACCACTTATCACCATGAAATTGATAGAAAATCCAAAAGAGTTATGCAAATTTTAGAACACATGTTACAAGCTTGTATAATGAAATTCAAGGGAAACTAGGGCGAACACCTACCATTGGTTGAGTTTTCCTACAATATATCATGAAAACGTTGGGATGGCTCCTTATGAAGCCTTGTGTGGATGACCATGTAGATATTTGATGTATTTGACAGAATGTGAAGATTTAAGAATGATGTGAACTGATTTTATAGAAGAAACAACTAAAAAGATTGGTATCATACAAGAAAAACATTGTGTAGCTCAAAGCCAATACAAGGGTTATGTTGATCATGGATGTCAACCATTAAATTTTGAAGTGGATGATTACGTATTTCTCAAGTTCAACCTCAAAAGAGAGAAACTCATTTTGGAATAAAAGGAAAGTTAGTACCACACTACATCAGGCTATTTTGAGTTGTGAAAAGAATTGGTGATGTAGCATATCAATCAGAGTTACCTCTAGATTGGTTAGAAGTTCATAATTTCTTTCATGTGTCTACTCTACATAAATTGCAAAAAATCAAAATAGTATTCTACATTGAACAGAACTGTTGTTATAGGATGATGTGTCATATGAAGAAAAATTGATGGTGATAATTGATTTTCAAGTCAAGTCATATAAAATTAATCGATGGCGATAATTGATCTTAATTACTAATAATCGATGGCATGAGAGTGTGATTAAATCAATTCGAAATTTAGATAACCAAATGAGGCAACTTGCTTAGGCTATAAGTCAAAGGCCTCAAGTTAATCTTCCAAGTGACACAATTGTAAACTCAATAAGAGAAGGTAAGGACTAGTGCAATGCCATAGCCTTGAGGAGTGGTAAAACTTTAGAACATGAACATAAGATAGAAAAGGATGAGGAGAAATAGGAAATTAACAAGGATGAAGAGGAACTAGTGGATAAAGAGAGCACTGAAAAGGAAATAATTCAGCTAAAGAAAAATAACTTGTACAAACCCACTATTCCTTTCCCTCAAAGAATGTAAAAGCAGAAGTCAGATTCACATTTTTCAAAATTTCAGGATGTCTTCAAGAAGTTGCACATAAACATACCATTTGTAGAGGCACTTGAATGATGAGTGCTCAAAAAGCACTAAAATAACCATGATTTTATGCAAATTAATTGATTAAAAATATATATATTTATATGTTTTATCATATATTTATATAAATTTGTCTTTTTCGGAATCACGGGTATTTTTATTGTTTTTCAGGTATTTTGGCATAAAAATGCAACTTAAAGACTCAAAGAGGAATACTGGAAGCAATACATCACAAAAATATTAATAAATAAATGCGTAAAGGTCGAAAAATATGGAAAAATTGGACAAAATGGGTCAAAAAGGTCAAAAATGTCAAAGCGAGAAAAAGCAGCGCCACGCCGCGCGCCTTGACACCGCGCTACCGACTGCGGCGTGAATGTTGCGTGCAGCAACGCGCGTGATTCTTCACTGGCGCGTAGCGCTCGCGCGGCGAGGTTACATCGTCGCACGCCTTGAGGCGCGTTAAATAGTCGTCGCTCAGCGCGCTGTAGCGAGTTTATTCACGCCCGCAGCGGCTGACAGCAACGCGCAATGGGCGCGCGCCCCTCCGCATGACGCCAGCGTTTTCACCCCATTTTTCACGTCGTGACCACACGTGATCATCAGCGTCATTGATGACCTCAGGCGGTTCCATTACACGTTTTTAATTTTTTTAATATTTTTTTAACATTTTTTTACACATTTTTTCTCTCCATCCTCACCTATAAATACCCGTTCCCTTCACTTCAAAACACACAGCCTACCAAAAACCACACTTCTCTCTTCTTTCTTTCTCTCCCATTTCTTAGTTTTTAGTTGTTTTTAGTTTTTCTTATGTTTTAGCTAGTTTCTCTTAGATTTAGAGTTCTTCCCTTTTGGGAAGAACTAGTTATGTTTTTGTAATATTTTAGCTTTTTGATTCAATTAATGGAAGTGCAAATTCGCCGGAGGTTTTCTAGCAACGGGGGAATAGCGTCAAGTTGTACAGAGATTTTATTTTCTTCTGATTATTTTTATGCTTTATTCTTACATGTTATATTTAATTTGTCTGTGATTAAATTTAACTCAAAGTACTAAGCTTTATTTATAATGTTGATATAATAATAACGTTGTTATGCTTGCGAAAATATTAAATAGGTGAAAATTTTTAAAATGAATTGATTTTATTTTTATTCAAGATTTTATATTAAGGATGTTAGAGAGAAATATATTATTTTTAGTTACAAACTTAAATCTGAAAATTAGATTTTAAGGTTTAGTTATCAAATCTAATTTAGGTAATTTCTTTTTATTTGTTGGTACAATCGCCGGTAGTTAGAGTGAAACTCTATTTCAAAAGTTTTTATAAGAATTATTATGTGAAAATGTATTATTGACAACATGTTTTCAATAGTGGTTTTAAAACTTGAAAGTTAGTACTCGGATAACTAAATTCTTAGTTTAATTTGACACCTTGAATAAAGTTTAAGCTGTCTAACCTCACCAGGTGGCATTTAAATAGTTCATTTTCAATCTATTTAGAAAAGGAATTAATTTAATTAGCAAAATTAGTTATCAACCCTTTGTAGGTGTTAATTGATTTGTTTAGTTAAACAAAGAATATCTAACCCACCAAAAGGTGGTATTAAATACAAAAAGAGAGAATCAATAAAATATCAATTTATATCTTTAATAACCTGATAATATGCAGCATAATTAATTTAGTTATTATATCCATAAATACTCCAATTAATATAAATGATAAAATTTGCATGAATATTTATTGAATCGTATTTATATTTATTTTTAGATAAATATTTATTGAATTTGTATCTATGTTTTATTTTTATTTTTATTTTAGATTATATTTAATTAATCAGTATATATGTTTATTTTATTTTATTAGATTAGGAACACAAAAACCAAACTATCGTGACAGGATGTTTAGGATTTAATTTCGTTTTTAAAAGTTTGAATAATAAATTAAAACCACATCAATCATTCCTTAGATCGACCAGGAGTATACTTATCATTTTCACGAAATGATTCGTGCTGAGAGTTTTACAAATATTAAAACCAAAGTATTTGCGAATCAGCGTCTGCATTTTCGCTCATCAAGTTTTTGGCATTCTTGAAGAAATAGCGTTTTTAATTTATTTATCCAAATTTTAAAAATATTTTTGTGTTGTAAATAATTGTGATTTTTTAAAAAATAAAAAAATAAAAAAAATTTAATCAAATTTCAAATTTCATAAGAAATAACAAAAAATAAATAAAAAATTAAAAAAATTAAAAACAAATTTAAAAAAATAAAAAAATAAAAAAATAAAAAAAATTAATTATAGTATAAATAGTACAATAATTTAGAAATTTAAAATTTGAAGTAAAAAGTTTTTACCGTTAATGAATAGTAAAAACAATTAACAAAAAAAGAAGAAAATTTTTAAATAAAAATTGTACAGTGAATAATAAAATAATTTAGAAATTTAAAATTTGAATAAAAAAAATTACCGTTCAGTAAAAAAAAATTAAAAAAAAAAATATTTCAAAAATTTTAAGTTAAAAAATAAAACAAACAAACAAATAAATAAATAAATAAATAATAAAAAAAATTAAAAAAATAAAAAATAATAAAAAATAATAAAAAAAAAATAAAAAATAATAAAAAATAATAAAAAATAATAAAAATAATAAAAAAAATAAAAAATAATAAAAAATAATAAAAAATAATAATTAAAAAAAATAAAAAATAATAATTAAAAAAAATAAAAAAAACCAAAATTTTAATTTTTTTGAGTTTAATTTTTACTATTTTTTTATTTATTTTAAATCATAATTTTATTTTTTTTATTTTCTTTTACCTTTTTCAATTTTTTTTATTATATTATTTTTTCTTTCTTTAGCTATTTTTTTTTCTTCTTGATTTTTAGTTAACTTACTTAACTTAGTTTTTCTTTTACTAACTTAATTAACTTAGATTTTTTTTAACATGAACTTAGGTTTTTACTTTAATTTTCATTAACTTAAATTAACTTAGTTTTCTTTATTTTACTTCAACTTAATTAGCTTAGATTTTTACTTCACCAACTTAATTAACTTAGATTTTTTTTAACTTAACTTAATTAACTTAGATTTTTTTTAACTTAACTTAATTAACTTAGATTTGTTTTACTTCACTTAACTTAATTAACCTTTTTTTTTAACTTAGATTTTCATTAACTTAGATTTTTACTTAACTTAATTTAATTAACTTAATCCAATAAAAGTAAAGATGGGGAGTTAAATTCATGAGACTAGTTCTTGGAAGCCTTTGTATTTTAGTGCTTTCATGGGAATGTTATTGCAATGCGGGAGGATGGTTTTTAAGGAGCCTTTGCTGCACCATTCTTTCCTGGGAAGACTCTTGGTTATCTTGATTATGTTATTTTTTTCTTAAAAACAAAAAAAACATAAATTGCGAAACTACCTCCAAAATTTTAAAGTTTTAATTATAATCTAAGGAGTTAGTTGTTTTGTTTAATCTAGGTACAATTGTGTTTTTATGCCTTAATTATTTGATTTGTACCTAGTTGTGGGTTATCTAAAACTTCAAAGTATGCTCACAGTTTTTAAGTACAAAAAGAAATTTGAAAATCAATAGGGCATGGTGAAAAAAGTATAGGTAGAGCGACCTTGTCTTACTGCAGGTTTGATTGACTTTCAATGATGAGGGGACATTGAGTTTACTTAAAATGCAATCCCGAGTTACGTCTTGCTAAGACGTTAAACTAATTATTGGATGGGGCTTGAACCCGTCATTTTAGGTAATTTTCTTTTAATTCTTTTATTTACTTAATTTTATTGTTTATTTCATTTTTAATTACATGTGAATAATTTTTAAATTGTTAAAACTAAAAATATTTGTTGAGATGTTAGAAGTTCATGATCTATCTCTATACACTTTAATGATGAATATGATGGATGCACCTTGCATTTTCCATTACTACTTGCACATTCTCGAGAAATAGGTAATATTTCTTCTCTATTTTCTTTATCTTTAATTCTGATTGTTACATTGAGGACAATGTAAGTTCTAGGTTGGGGGTGGTGAAAAGTTACCATACTTAATTAAAAAAAAATTTGACAATTTAAAAATAAAAAAAAATATATTTAAAAAATAAAAAATATATACTTTTTCATTTTTTGTGTGTTTGGTTTTATTTCTATTTTGTGTGATTTAGTAATTTTTGGAATAAAAAAAAACTTTTCTCACAAAAATTTATCATTTCTTCAAATCACATTTAAGTAAATAGTTAAGTCTTTTGTACTGTTAGATTAATTTTTTGAAAACACTTTATGAAATATTTTGTAATTATTTTTGATAATTAGTTAGTTTTTGTCATAATTAGTATTTCTTGATAAGATGTAGAAATTATATTAAACCCAAAATCGGTGTTTATGAATTGTTTTTAGTAGGAGACTACCTTTGTGGAGATATAATTTGAGCCTAATTTCCTTTATTGAGTGAAATATATATTTTTCTACTCCAAACACATTTCTTATTTCTTTAAATTTTTAGATGATCTCTATAGGTATTAGCATTGAATGTATGAATTTGTTTTCTCATCTTAATAGAGTGTCATATATTTTTTATTATTATTTTTGCTTAGAGTAAATGATTGAAGTAAAAATTGATAGTATATTCTTTTATCTCATTCCTACATGACTGTTACAAAAAAGACATATATGGGGGTTACCTAAACCAAGATCAAACAGAAAAGCCACAAAATTAACCACTCACCAAAATCCAAAAAAAAATGTATGCATCATACGTGGGTTGACTCTCTAAAATACATATATTGAGAAATATCTTGAGAAAAAAATAGAAGATAAAGAATATATAGTATAATCTCATTACTATAACCCATTGCCTACAAAGTTGTGAGTAAAAACTAATTACAAAGAAAGATATAGGAAGTAATTCAGTAAAAATCATTGCACTTTCTTCATTTGTAAAAGGCATATATCTTGAAATTCTTTCTTAATGAGTTTGATTTATGCATGAGAATAATTTTTATATATGATATCTTTATAATTTATACATTCGATTTCTTTCATGAGATCAATGTTAAAATAACACTTTGAGCCTTTATTCTTTATACATATGCGAACATATTACTTCACTTCTATACTTCAACTCTTTCGCGTATAAAATAGTATGAGTGTTTGAACCCATGCAGGATTCGGTGTTTGAGTATTGACTTGTGAGGAATAGAAATTGAAGCGAATTGATTACGACAACGAAATTGGGTGAAATTAAATTGATACATTTTTGACATGAAATATGAAAATGATTTTCGACTAATTATTATAATAAATCATAATTGTTTAAAGAGATTAAAATAACTTATGCTTGAGATTTTAATTATGATCTTAAAGGAGATTAAAAAGTATGAGACATTTTTGTCATGTTGTTTTCTCTTATTCAAAAAAAAATTAATTTTTGATTTTGTTGTAATTTTAGTTTTTGATTTCATTGTTTTTATTGTTTTTTTATTTTTACATTTAGTTCAATGTTTGTGCGTGCGTAATTCTGAAAGGAAAACCTTCACGAGACTCAACCGTCCAAATAGGGGCAACCTAGGGGGTTTAAAGGCTTATTGCATTAAATGCAACCGTTTCAATCCACGAAAGTGATTTAGGATAGTTTAATTTTTAGTTTTTATCGCTCTTGCTAAGGGACTAGCAAGATGTCAGTTGGGAGTTGTGATGAGTGCTCAAAAAGCGCTAAAATAACCATGATTTTATGCAAATTAATTGATTAAAAATATATATATTTATATGTTTTATCATATATTTATATAAATTTGTCTTTTTTCGAATCATTATTTTTATTGTTTTCGGGTATTTTGGCTTAAAAATGCAACTTAAAGACTCAAAGAGAATCGGAAGCAATACATCACAAAAATATTAATAAATAAATGCGTAAAGGTCGAAAAATATGGAAAAATTGGACAAAATGGGTCAAAAAAGGTCAAAAATGTCAAAGCGGAGAAAAACGCGCCGCCGCGCCGCTTAACCGCGCTTGAAGACTCAGCTACTTGCAGCGCAGATTCATCGTCGTACGTGCGTAACGTCGCTGGTTACCGTTCATGCGGCGCCAACTGCGCGCGAGTTACTGTTCATGCGTGCGACGCATCGCGCGAGGTTCTTGTTAAATGCCGCAGCTTTGCGGGTTTGTTCACGCCTGGCAATGGCAATGACCAACGCGGCTGCCAGCGGCCACCGCTCGCGCCTAACGCGTTTTCACCCCATTTTTCACGTCACGACGGCCTGGCGTCATGCTGGCGTCATTGATGACTCAGTCGGTTTCCATTACGTTTTTAATTTTTTTAATATTTTTTTTAACATTTTTTTACACATTTTTTCTCTCATCCTACTTTATAAATACCCACATTCCGCTTCACTTCAAAACACACCTTGAGCACCTCAAAACCAGCTTCTCTTCTTTCTTTCTCTCCGTTTCTTAGTTTTTAGTTTTTAGTTTTTCTTATGTTTTGGCTAGTTTCTCTTAGATTTAGATTCTTCCACTTTTTGGGAAGAACTAGTTATGTTTTTGTAATATTTTAGCTTTTTTGATTAATTAATGGAAGTGAAAATTCACTTGCAGGTTTTCTATGGCAGAATAGCGTCAAGGATTGAAGGATTTTATTTTCTTTCTGAGTTATTTTTTATGCTTTATTCTTACATGTTATATTTAATTTATTGCAATGATTAAATTTAATATTGCTAATATTTATAATCATGATATAATAATAACGTTGTTATGCTTACGAAATATTAAATAGGTGAAAATTTTAAAATGAATTGATTTTATTTTTATTCAAGATTTTATATTAAGGATGTTAGAGAGAAATATATTATTTTTAGATTACAAACTTAAATGCGAAAATTAGATTTTAAGGTTTAGTTATCGGTCTAATTTAGAGTAGTCTTTCTTTTATTTGTTGCAATCGCATAGGTAGTTAGGTGAAACTCTATTTCAAAAGTTTTATAAAAATTATTATGTGAAAATGTATTAATGACATGTTTCCAATAGTGGTTTTAAAACTTGAAAGTTAGTACTATAGGATAACTAAATTCTTAGGTTTAATTTCGACACTTGAATAAAGTTTAATCGTTTAACTTCACCATTAAAGGTACATTTTAAATAGTTCATTTTCAATCTCTTAGAAAAAGGAATTAATTTAATTAACCAAATTAGTTATCAACCCCACGCATAGGTGTTAATTGATTTGTTTAGTTAACGAAGAATATCTAACGGCAAAGGTGGTATTAAATACAAAAAGAGAATCAATAAAATATCGATTTATATCTTTAATAATAGATAATATGAGCAACAGCGTAATTAATTTAGTTATTATCATAAATACTCACTTAATATAAATGATAAAATTTGCATTGAATATTTATTGAATCGTATTTATATTTATTTTTAGATAAATATTTATTGAATTTGTATCTATGTTTATTTTTATTTTTATTTTAGATTATATTTAATTAATGTATATATGTTTATTTTATGTTATTAGATTAGGAACACAAAAACCAAACTATCGTGACGGATGTTTAGGATTTAATTTCGTTTTTAAAAGTTTGAATAATAAATTAAAAACCACATACATTCCTTAAGCCTTAGATCGACCTTGGGAGTATCTTATCATTTTCTCTACGAAATGATTGGTACTTCTAGGTAGAGTTTTACAAATATTAAAACCAAAGTATTTGCGAGAATCGGCGATGCGATTTTTCGCTCCATCAAGTTTTGGCGCGTTCTTGTGGAAGAAATGTACGTTTTTAATTTATTTATCCAAATTTTAAAAATATTTTTGTGTTGTAAATAATTGTGATTTTTTAAAAAATAAAAAAATAAAAAAAATTTAATCAAATTTCAAATTTCATAAGAAATAACAAAAAAAAATTAAAAATTAAAAAAATTAAAAAAAAATAAAAAAATAAAAAAAATTAATTATAGCATAAATAGTAAAATAATTTAGAAATTTAAAATTTGAAGTAAAAAGTTTTTACCGTTAATGAATAGTAAAAAAATTAACAAAAAAAAAGAAAATTTTTAAATAAAAATTGTACCGTGAATAATAAAATAATTTAGAAATTTAAAATTTGAATAAAAAAAATTACCGTTCATGAATAGTAAAAAAAAAATAAAAAAAAAATATTTCAAAAATTTTAAGTTAAAAAGTAAAACAAACAAACAAACAAATAAATAAATAAATAATAAAAAAATAAAAAAATAAAAAAATAAAGGATATACTATCAAAGAAAAGGAGGCTTAAAGATCATGAAACAATAACTTGAATGAAGGTTGTAGTGCCATCCTTGATAGAAAGCTACCACAAAATCTAAAAGATCTAGGTAGTTTTGACATCCCTTGCACTATTGGGAACATCCATTTTGGCAAGGCACTATATGACTTGGGTTTTAGCATTAATCTCGTGCCATTATCAGCCTTCAAAAGATTAGGGGTTGGTAAAGCCAAACCCACTTTAGTAACATTACAAATGGTAGATAGATCAATTAAGAGACCTTGGGGTGTGATAGAAGATGTGCTAGTAAATATAAAAAAAATTCATCTTTTAGAAGGACTTCATTATGCTAGATATAGATGAGGACCATGACATTCCTATCATACTTGGTCATCCATTCTTAGCAACTGGAAGAGTACTTATTGATGTACAAAAATGTGAACTTACAATGAGAGTGAAAGACAAACAAGTAATGTTTAAAGTATTAAAAGCATTTGAACCCCCTAACATTGATAGTGCTAATGAAAGATTAAGGGTAAATGTTACTAAATGTGGGGAAAACTTAAAAGAATTTTTTGATTCGTCCACACTTAAGACTGTTGCATGTGATGCTATAAACAAGAACATAAACTCACCAAAAAACAACTCATCTTGTTTTAACTTTGACAGTATGGCATCGAAGGTTGAAATTGTAGATTGTGTGAACTTTTTGGAGGACGTGCCTCTCATATATATATCAAAGACGATTATGAAATTTTTTTGAGATAGGATCTAATCTCAAAACATCAATTGAAGAGCCACCAAGTTTAGACCCCACACTTTTACCCTCATATTCCTAGTCAAGTATGAATGTAAAATAGTCCAATAGAGAGGTGAAAAAGCTGTTAGAAATACATAAATTGGATGAGTTACGGTGGAGTGCTTATAATAATGCCAAAAAGTTTAAAAAGTAAACATAAATATGGCATGAGAAGAGAATTGAGCACCATGTTTGCGAGCTAGAACATTGAACAAGTTACGACTCAAGTTGTTTATAGGAAAACTCAAAAGTAAATGGATACAAAGAGATGTGCCTTAGGAATTGATATGATCATCTAGTCAAGGACGTTAAACATGACGCTGGTTGGGTGGAAATCCAATTTTATTTTACTTATAATTTCATTGTTTTTTTTTGTAGGTGAATAAATGTAGAGAGCAATGGCTCAACAAGAATGAGCATTTCAACAACAGATGTGGTGTGCCAAGATTAAGGGAGTTTTCTTTTCTTTTACCTTTTCATATTTATATGTGTATATTGGGGACAATGTGTAATGTAAGTTTGGGGGAGGGAACTTCATTCTCTACATTAGTACTTAGTATGCATTTTAAATTTTTAGGATTTTTTTTAATCATGACTTAGGTAAAAATTGATAAATATATGGAAACTAAATGCATGCATGCATGCTTGATATGAGACATATGAACTCAATGATAAAATTGGTTGTCATGATTAGAATAAGGAATGTAACATATTTGTTAAGATATTTATAGTAATAATGTGATATGCTTGCTAGTTTTGATTAGATTGATTCAAATTTTCATGCACATGTTCATGATTGATTTTGGTGTTCTTATTGAAAGAAAATTTGTCTTGAGTTATGCAAGTTGATGAGATCTACTAGGTTTAGAATCTATTTTATCATCCCTTGAGGGGAAATTCTGAATAGTATTGAGTAAGAGAAATGATTTAGGGCTTATTTGGATCTATTGAGCCTTTCAAGCTAACCATTGTTAATATCTTTAGTCACCCCTTTGAACCAAAAAAAGAACCTTTCCTATCTTTAAGCCACATTTAATGCCTAACTAATAAGCATTACCTTTACCCTTGCACCTTTAGCTTGTATGAAAAAAAGGAAAAAAAAATGCAATCATGTGTTATGCTAGAGCTTTAGGTGAAATGTAATGCACCCTATAAAAAAAGGAAAAAAGATGAAGCAAAATTCACAACACAATTATTCCTATAAAGAAAAATAAAATAGAATTGAAAATAAGTTTGGGAGTGTTGTGAAGTTACAAAAAATAAGAGAGAGAGAAAAGAGATGTGGATTAAAAGAATATGAAAAGAATGACAAAAGAGGATGCATTGAGATATCAAGTTAAAGCTCAATTGTAGTTAAAAAGTGCATGATGAACAAAAAGAAAGCTAATGTATGGAAAGAGCCTAAGTTTCTTCATTTATCGGACCCCCACCTAAGCCTTACATTACAACCATGTAGAGTCCTTATTGATCTTGAGCTAAGTGTATATTTATATTAGTGGAGAGGGATGTGAAAAATAGACTTATGAGACTTGTTCTAAGATTGAATTGATTAGCATGCTCATAAAGGTTGATTTCATGAGTGCATTGGATGATATCATATGCAGCATACACACATGAATCAATTTTTCAAAAACCTTGGATATCCTTGTATTGATGGAACATTGATTGATGAATATGTGAACCTCCCTATCATAGAATTATATGACTTTTGAGAAAGATAGTTTTCGTGAAATATGCATGTACTAATAGAAGTATATTTATGAATATACTATCCATGTCATTTTATTTAGTTAGACTTGGCTTTACTTGATGACAAGCAAAGAGTTAAGTTCAGGGTGTGATGACTCTATGAAAGTAGAGTCATTGGTGCACTTTTTTACTTAATATTTACTTATTTTATTCAATAAATAGTATTTTTGTGTCAAAAAATATTAAAATATAAACATTTTAGTGAAAAGGGGTGAAAATATAATTTTGGGATTTTTTGGGATTTTCCTGCAATTTTTATGGATTATTTATGAATTTTTAACTTAGGGCCAATCAAGAGTTACCACGTGGCTTTCCATGCAAGCAGAGGAATTGATTGGGCAAGCCATGCAAAAGCAATGCAAGTAGGGATAGTGAATCACATTATGACACATGTAAGGAGGACGAATCACGTACCACGTGTCAACATGGTGTTCAATCTATGTTCGGAGATTGGTCAACCTAACCTGCCATGTGTCATAATGACATTGCTCCTTGCATTCCACTCATACGCCACACCATCTATTTCTACAAATCACATTGCATTACGTGGCACTGACTCAATGAGCATTGACTCTAAAAGGTCTCCTTTGCCACATGTCGCATGATGAGCAGAATCGTGATCGCCAAATACTTTGATGAACAAAAACTTGATGAACAAAAACCGGCATCGCCAATCCTGCCAATACTTTGGTTTTATATTTATAAAACTCTTGCAAGTGCACGAATCATTTCGTAGAAAATGATAAGTATACTCCCAAGGTCGATCTAAGGAAGGAATGTATGTGGTTTTTAATTTATTATTCAAACTTTTAAAAACGAAATTAAATCCTAAACATCCTGTCACGATATTTTGGGGTTTTTGTGTTTTTAATCTAATTACAGAAGATTAAACATAGATTCAATAAACATTAATGCAAATTTTATCTTTTATAAATAGTGGAGTATTTATGGATATAATAACTAAGTTAATTATGCTTGCTCGTATTATTTAGGTTATTAAAGATATGAATTGATATTTATTGATTCTCCCTTTTTTGTATGAATACCACCTTTGGTGGGGTTAGATATTCTTTGTTAACTAAACAAATCAATTAACACCTATGGGTGGGGTTGATAACTAATATGCTTAATTAAATTAATTCCTTTTTCTAAGAGATTGAAAATGAACCATTTAAATGCCACCTTTGGTGGGGTTAGACAGTTTAAACTTTATTCAAGGTGTCCAAATTAAACCTAAGAATTTAGTTATCCGAGTACTAACTTTCAAGTTTTAAAATCACTACCGAAAACATGTCCTCAATACATTTTCAGATAATAATTCTTATAAAAACTTTTGAAAAAGAGCTTCACTCTAACTACGGGCGATTGTACCATCAAATAAAAGAGCACTACTCTAAATCGACTAGATAACTAAACCTTAAAATCTAATTTTCGTATTTAAGTTTGTAATGAAGAATAATATATTTCTCTCTAACATTCTTAATATAAAATCTTGAATAAAAATAAAATCAATTCATTTTAGAGATTTTTACCTATTTAATATTTCGCAAGCATAACAACGTTATTATTATATCATGTTTATAAATGGCTAGCACAGCTTAAATTTAATCACAGATTAAATTAAATATAACATGTAAGAATAAAGCATAAAAATAACTGTAAAGAAAATAAAATCCTTACAAAACTTCGACGCTATTCCCGTTGCTAGAAAAACTCCAAGCGGAATTTACACTCCCATTTATTGAATCAAAAAGCTAAAATATCACAAAAACATAACTAGTTCTTCCCTAAAAAGGGAAGAACTCTAAAACTAAGAGAAACTAGCTAAAACATAAGAAAAACTAGCTAAAACATAAGAAAAACTAAAAAAAAAACTAAAAACTAAGAAATAGAGAGAAAGAAAGAAGAGAGAAGTGAGTTTTGAAGGTGTTTGAAGGTGTTTTGAAGGTGTGTTTTTAGGTGAAGGGAAGGGGGGTATTTATAGGTGAGGATGGAGAGAAAAAATAGAGTAAAAAATGTTAAAAAAATGTAAAAACGCGGATTAGTAATTACGACGTCATTGATGGCGGTCAAGCATGACGACATGGTACCGCAGTCTGCATCGATGAACAGCATGCCTGCGTACAAGACCGCGGATGAACGGTCCGCGGATGAACGGTGTCGCGGATGAACAATGCAGCGCTGGATGAACGTTGTAGCGGATGAACGGTGTCAGCAGATGAACGATGACGCGTGCATGAACGGTGTGCGCAGCTTGGGGCGGAGTTGTCATAGCGGCCGGTGTGTGACAAATGACGCCATTTTCTCCTTTCACGACATTTTTTGTCCTTTTTGACCAATTTTGTACAATTTTTTCTTGTTGTTTACCTTTCCCCATTTATTTATTAATATATTTGTGATGTATTGCTTCTAGTATTCCTCTTTTTTTTAAGTTGCGTTTTTAAGACAAAATACCTGAAAAACAATAAAAATACCCGTGATTCCGAAAAAGACAAATTTATATAAATATATGATAAAACATATAAATATATATATATTTAATCAATTAATGTGCATAAAATCATGGTAATTTTAGTGCTTTTTGAGCACTCATCAAGAACGTTATTATTATATCATGTTTATAAACAGCTAGCACAGTTAAATTTAATTACAGACAAATTAAATATAACATGTAAGAATAAAGCATAAAAATAACTGTAAAGAAAATAAAATCCTTACAGAACTTCGACGCTATTCTATTTGGAAAAAATCCAAGCGGAATTTGCACTCCCATTTATTGAATCAAAAGCTAAAAATATTACAAAAACATAACTAGTTCTTCCCTAAAAAGGGAAGAACTCTAAAACTAAGAGAAATTAACTAAGAAAAGCTAAAAACTAAGAAAACATAAGAAAAACTAAAAAAGTAAGAAAAGAGAGAAAGAAAGAGAGAAAACAATGTATTTGGAGGTTTTGAAGGTGTGTTTTGAAGTGAAGTGAAGGGGGTATTTATAGGTGAGGATGGAGAGAAAAATGAGTAAAAATGTAAAAACGCGGCGTAATGGAAATCTTGACGTCATTGATCACGACGCCGCGATGACATCGGCAATGGCCGCACGTGAAAAATGAGTGTAGGGCACGCGGATGAAACGTAGAACCGCGTTGATCTTTGCTTGCATGAAACGATAACCAGCCATGGGGCTAATTTGGGTCTTTGGTGGGTACATTTTTCTACTTTTTGACATTTTTGACCTTTTGACCCATTTTGTCCAATTTTTCCATATTTGCTCTAATGACCTTTACGCATTTATTTATTAATATATTTGTGATGTATTGCTTCCAGTATTCCTCTTTGAGTCTTTAAGTTGCATTTTTAAGCCAAAATACCTGAAAAACAATAAAAATACCTGTGATTCCGAAAAGGACAAATTTATATAAATATATGATAAAATATATAAATATATATATTTTTAATCAATTAATTTGCATAAAATCATGGTTATTTTAGTGCTTTTTGAGCACTCATCATCGCACTCTGATTGGCATAGTGAATTTATGATGCCATGTGTTGCACTTTGATTGGTTGGCACTGTTAGTTTTGCTTGTTTTGATATCATCATTTGATCTTAAGTTTATATAACGGTCCATATCACACCTAAGCTATATTTAAGCCCCTAATCACCCTATAAACCCTTAGGATCCATCATTAGCATAATATTTATGAGTTTTTGGAGTTAAAAAGAGAGAAAAATACAGAAAAATTCAAGAGGGGATATAATTTTGGTAGAGATTCAAGAGGAGATTAACACTAAAATTCAAGAGATTGATTGTATTTCTGATTTTACTCTTTTCTTTATCAATTATTATGTCTTCTTTTATGAAAAATATGAGTTTTGTGAGTACAATTATGTATAGTTAATTTATTAACCGAAGGACCTTATGAACCTAAGTTTCACCATGTGATGATCTAATATTTTACCACAATTATAAATTTAATTTCATTACATTATTTAATCTGATTTTTATGCTATTAATTGTTTGTTCAATAATTTATCTATAGAGACAATTAAATATATTTGAGAGAATTATTTAATTGTTATTCTTGATTAAATAACATGCATAGTTTCTAGGCAGAAATGTATGATTCTTATATATGTAATCCATAATTGATGAACTTAATAAGTAGTATGCAATTTAATTGGCAAGAGAGTGTGATTAAATTAATTATTATATGGTATGTAGTTTATTTGAGAGTGGAATAAATGCTAGGTTAGATTCAATTGATCATGTAATTAATTGATAATTATATTGGGGGGATTTTAGTTATTTACATGTTTAGAAAATTGGGGGATTAATTATTCCTATACATTTTCTTATTTATCTTCTTATTACCAAAATTGATTTAGTTAATTATTGCTATTTACTTTTAGTTATTTTATTTTTTCTTCCTTAAAATATAAAAACAAAAAAAAATTGATTTTTATTTTTTTAGTCTTAAAAATTAGTTTATAATTAAATAATTTCCTTGGAAACGATATTTTTTATTGTATATTACTTGTTACGATATTTATACTTGTTTATTCATTGCACACACAATTTGTGTGGCGAACAAGTTTTTGTGTTAGTTTCCCTTGTGCAACTTTTTCTAATGTAAGAAGCCTATGTGGCTATGAGCCGAATGTAGAGTGGTAGTTACCTTCATGTAACTTTTTCTTATGTGAAAATAACTTTGTGAAAGTGGGTGTGCTAAATTGTTTGAGTTCTTATATCTTTTGTTGTGTGCGATAAGTGATTGATAGTGTGTCCCACTTTAGTCTGCAAGTGATTGAGGTTGAATGGTTTCCCATGTTTGCTATCCAGATCTTATTCACATCACACATTACTGATCTATTATAGCTGATTGCACTACATAGTGTGGTGTTGGTTTGGAGAAAGGCCAAGTTCGTGTGTCGAACAAAGTCATTATGGAGGCAATAAGTGAGTGCAACAGTTGGCAGTTTGGATAGTGGTCCTAATTGATAGAGGTAATGGGATTTTATTTACATCAAGGTTGAAATTATTTTATTTCTTAATGGATTTATTTGCTGCAAAGTGGTTTCCATGAGCAACCCGAGGATGTTATCACATAGGTAGGGACTTTATACATTTGGTGTTATGTATGCTTTATTGTTTGGCTAATAGAATTTGAGTTTAAATTTTGTATATCTCTACGTACTAAGGTTTAAACTATGATTAAAAAGCCTTCGATATTTATTGCTTATTTTCTGATACTTATAACATATCTACTACCTATATACTACTTGCTTGTGCTTATTTATATTGTTGTTGATTATGTTTATCCTTCTATTGTTTGCATGTTTGGGTCATTAACCTAATTGTGTATTGGGTTTTAGACTCTTTCATTGTTGCTATGCATGATTAGATTTTTATGTTAGTATAATCTAGGATTCTATCATGTATGTGCAAACATATTAGATATGGACTCTGATTAGAAAGCTTTATTTGTTTTGTGTAGTTGTATGCTTTCTTTCATTTAAATATAACATGCCTATAGCTTTTTATTTATTGCTTTTACATTATGAAATTGTTTTTCCTACTTCCTAATTACTTTACATTGCTTATGCTATTTATTTGAATTTGAGTTTGGTATGAGTCACTAAGGAGTCAATATCTCCTTACTCTGGTTGTGTACCAAAGGTTAGACTCTTTCTCTTGATAAGCTATGTTTTGTTTGATTGCATAATGTGAGAGTTAAATCGTCATTTATCAAATATGTTCCCACATTTGAGGTCTTAATGTGATTGAAATCCTTTATTTCTTTTTAGTATGTTTTTTTATTATGCATGGTATGTGTTGTTTGCTATATTTATGTAGGTTGCAAGCTTGGATAGGAGCCGATGAGGCATAAATTTACTAGTGTGTTTACCGTAGTTTGTTCTTCCTTACTACTGGTTGTTTTTGTTGTATGTTAAGTTAAGCATGTTGTTTTGTACTTCCACTATGTTATTTTCTTAGTTTATATTTGTGAGGTCTACATCGTGAAATTAGTATAGAGCTTTCAAAAAGATTCTGTGGGTTGGCATCTCTACCAATCATCTAGGTCCTAGTTAGCAATTTGAGTAGGAAGAACCATTAACCTTTTTGCAATTGTTCCAATGCATGGAATTCTCACCTAATATGGGTTATTTTGGCATCATCCTAGGAATGGATTGATTGACCAAATATCAAGCCATTGTAAATTACATTGAGAAGAAGGTTTCCATCCAAACCTTAAATGGAGTAAAAGTTTAGTTCTCTTGAGAGAAAGAGGTAAACCTTCCTAGTGCTTTCTCTAAGTAATACTTAGGTGAAATATAGTACCAGGAAAGCATAATTCTTCTGAATTCTCTAGAAACAGATATAGATAGTGGAATAAGCTTAGCAAGGATGTATTTTCGAAAGAACTACATAGACTTTCTCCAGCTCAAGAGATTGATTTTATGATTGATTTATTTCATGGAAATGTGCCAATATATATCACACCTTATCGTATAGCACCTAAAGAGAAACAAGATCTAAGGAAAGAATTGGATGATTTGTTGACAAAACAATTCATTCAACCAAGTTCATCACCCTAGAAAGCACCAATTCTTGTTCTTAAAATGAAGGATGGAAGCTTCGGATTATACATTGATTATTTTCAATTGAACAAGTTAACCATAAAGAACAAGTATCCAATACCTTGAATTGATGAATTATTCGACCAATTTGGAGGGACAAGTTTCCTTTAAAAAATTGATCTAAGGTCGAGACATCACCAACTACGGATCAAAGAGTCAAATTTACCTATGATTGCTTTCTGTATGTGGCAAGGGCATTTTGAATTTTGTGTTATACTGTTTGGTTTAACCAATGCCCCTACTGCTTTTATGGACTTAATGAATCGGGTATTCGACCTTACTTAGAACAATTTATTGTTGTGTTTATTGATAATATATTAATTTATTCAAAGACCCTTGAAGAGCATAAAAAAATCTCATGATTGCTTTGTAAACCCTAATGGAGCACCAATATCATGCAAAGTTCAAGAAGTATGATTTCTTGCCTAGCGAATTCAAATTTCTCGGACACATCATATCGTGAAGAGGTATTACGGTGGATCTCTTTAAGATTAGAGTAGTATCAAATTGGAATCAACCTAGAAATGTGAATAAAGTTTGAAATTTTCTTGGACTGGCCAAATACTACTGATGTTTTATGCAAGACTTCTTGAAGATTGTTTCACCATTAATAAAGCTTACTCAAAAAGGAGTCAAATTATTATAGGACAAAATGTGAGGATGCATTTCAAAAGTTAAAGTTACGACTTACAATTGCACCAATATAAACTATTCTAGATAGTTTGGAACCTTACGTGGACTTTATTGATGCCTTACCATAAGGAATTGGGTGTGTCCTAATGCAAAATGATAGAGTAGTTTCCTATAGATCACCACAACTGAAGGTTCACAAGCGAAACTACCCAACACTTGACTTGGATTTTGCAGCTGTGATCTTTGCACTGAAAATTTGAAGATATTATCTTTATGGTGCCAATTTCCAAATATTCTCAAACCATAAAAGTATCGAATATCTTTTCATTCAAAAAGATATCAATTTAAGACAAAGTAGGTAAGTAGAACATCTTCAATATTATGAATTCACCTTGTAGTACCATCCTGGCAATGCTAATATAGTAGGCTAATAAATGATGTTGGACACCTAGCGAAACACTTGCATTGTAGAAAGTTAAGGGTTGAATCTTGATGAGCGAAAACCGGCATCGCCGATTCTCGCAAATACTTTGGTTTTAATATTTGTAAAACTCTCGCAAGTGCACGAATCATTTCGTAGAAAATGATAAGTATACTCCCAAGGTCGATCTAAGGAAGGAATGTATGTGGTTTTTAATTTATTATTCAAACTTTTAAAAACGAAATTAAATCCTAAACATCCTGTCACGATATTTTGGTTTTTGTGTTCCTAATCTAATAACATTAAAATAAACATATATACAGATTAATTAAATAAAAAAATAAACATAGATACAAATTCAATAAATATTTATCTACAAATAAATATAATTACAGATTCAATAAATATTCATGCAAATTTTATCATTTAAATTAGTGGAGTATTTATGGATATAATAACTAAGTTAATTATGCTTGCTCATATTATCTAGGCTATTAAAGATATAAATTGATATTTTATTGATTCTCTCTTTTTATATGAATACCACCTTTGGTTGGGTTAGATACTCTTTGTTAACTAAACAAATCAATTAACACCTATGGGTGGGGTTGATAACTAATTTGGTTAATTAAATTAATTCCTTTTTCTAAGAGATTGAAAATGAACCATTTAAATGCCACCTTTGGTGGGGTTAGACAGTTTAAACTTTATCCAAGGTGTCCAAATTAAACCCAAGAATTTAGTTATCCGAGTACTAACTTTCAAGTTTTAAAACCACTATTGAAAACATGTTGTCAATACATTTCCACATAATAATTCTTATAAAAACTTTTGAAATAGAGCTTCACTCTAACTACCGGGCGATTGTACCAACAAATAAAAGAGCACTACTCTAAATTAGACCGGATAACTAAACCTTAAAGTCTAACTTTCAGATTTAAGTTTGTAATGAAAAATAATATATTTCTCTCTAACATCCTTAATATAAAATCTTGAATAAAAATAAAATCAATTCATTTTAGAAATTTTCACCTATTTAATATTTCGCAAGCATAACAACATTATTATTATATCATGATTATAAATACTACGCTTAAATTTAATCAACAAATTAAATATAACATGTAAGAATAAAGCACAAAAATAATCAGAAGAAAATAAAATCCTTACAAGATTGACGCTATTCCCGTTGCTAGAAAACCTCCAAGCGGAATTTGCACTCCCATTTATTGAATCAAAAAGCTAAAATATTACAAAAACATAACTAGTTCTTCCCTAAAAAGGGAAGAACTCTAAAACTAAGAGAAACTAGCTAAAACATAAGAAAAACTAGCTAAAACATAAGAAAAACTAAAAAAAAACTAAAAACTAAGAAATGGAGAGAAAGAAAGAAGAGAGAAGTGTGGTTTTGAGGTGTGCTTTGAAGTGAATGGAAGAGGGGTATTTATAGGTGAGGATGGAGAGAAAAATGAGTAAAAAATGTTAAAAAAATATTAAAAAATAAAAACGTGTTTTGGACCTGTGAGGTCATCAATGACGTCAAGATGACGTCATTGGCGGTACACGTGAAAAATGGGTCAAAAACGCGTTGGGCGCCTTGCGGGTTGCCGCATGGCGCGGCGAAGATGCATCATATTGTGCGTAAGGCATAGTGGCGCTGGCCGGCTGCGCGCGCGTTTTTCCGTCTTTTGACATTTTTGACCTTTTCGACCCATTTTGTCCAATTTTTCCATGTTTGTTGACCTTTTTCCACTTATTTATCAATTTATTTGTGATGTATTGCTTCAAGTATTCTTCTTTGAGTCTTTACATTGCGTTTTTAGGCCAAAATTCCTGAAAAACAATAAAAATACCCGTGATTCCGAAAAAGACAAATTTATATAAATATATGATAAAACATATAAATATATATATTTTTAATCAATTAAAGTGCATAAAATCATGGTTATTTTAGTGCTTTTTGAGCACTCATCAAATCTATATGATGATAGGAGACAATATTCTTGCACAAGCTTGAAACCAATCCTACATTGTTGGAGAACATCAAATCGAACCATTCTAACGATCTTGAAATTTGTGAAGTATGTTATAGGATGATTGAAGGAAAGATAGTGGAAGGATGGACTTATAGTGATGGAGCATTTCATTTCCATGGAAAAATAACGGTACTTGGAAATGATTATTTAAGACAAGAGATCATGGAATATCACATAGGTCAAAATTTACGGTACATCTAAAAAGTACAAAAAATGTTTCATGATTTAAAGAGGACTTACTATTAGAGGGGAATAAAGAAAGATGTTGCCTGGTTCATAACCAACTGAATGATATATCAACAAGCTAAGGTAGATCACAAGAAACCTATGGGACTAGTTCAATCACTCCCAGTACCAGAATGAAAATGGGTCGATATAACCATGGACTTGGTACAAGGATTATCTCATACTTCTCAAGGTCATGATTCCATTTGGGTAATTGTTGACCATCTTATGAAGTTTTCTCACTTCATACTTGTTAAAACTTGATATTTGATGAAGGCTTTTAGTAAGTTGTACATTCAGGAGATCGTACGATTGTATGGCATACCAAAGTCAATTGTATCATATCAAAACCAAAAGTTCACCTTACGTTATATGGTAGGGCATACAAGAGACTTTAGGTACATAATTACATCATAGCATGGCATATCACCTTGAAATTGATGGATAATCTACATGGGTTATCCAAATGTTAAAAGACATGTTACAAGCATGTGTTGTGGAATTTGAGGGAAATTGGAGTGAACACCTACCATTAGTTGACTTTGCCTATAACAACTACTACCATGCTTGCATTGGGATGGCTTCTTATGAAGCCCTATATGGATAACTATGTAGATATTTGTTGTCCTGGGTAGAATGCAAAGATTTAAGTATCATTAGAACTTATCCAATAGAAGAAATGTCTAAAAAAGATTCACATCGTACAAGAATTATAATGATCATAGATGTCGACCATTTAACTTCAAAGTGCATAATTATGTGTTTTTAAAGGTTCAAACTTAGCACCATCCTACATCGATTAATTTTGAATTATGAAAAGAATCGATGATGTAGCATATTAATTAGAGTTACCTCCATAATTGTCACAAGTTCATGATTTCTTTCACCTCTTTACTCTATAGAAATATCAATGAAATTATAATAGTATTCAAGATTGAAAAGAAATATCATTATAGGAAGATGCATCATATGAAGAAGAAATAGTTTGCTTGCAATATCCTTACCTATTTGAGGAGTGTAAATTTTGAGGTTAAAATTTTCTCTAAGCGAGTAGGATTATAAAAGCTCAAAAAATTGTATAAATGATTAGAGTGTCTAAAAATACATTTTTAACAATATTTAGAGTATATGGACGTATTGAAAATTTTCTTATGAAAAAGCAGATTGAGGGGGAAAATTGGAAAAAAATTTACGTGGCTTGGCGGACCCTTTTAGTGGCCTTATCGTACCCCTCGATCAACCCTCATCAAGCTTAGCTAGTTTATTGTCAAATCACCAGCAAAAGTGGTTGGTGAGGTGCAGTTTGGGTCTATAAAAAGGCCAAAAATCACCACATTTTCTAGCACCATTTTTCCCTCTTTTATATCTCTAAAGTTTCTCTCTCTAAAATTGTTTGGGTTTTTGGTACATTTTGAAGTGCTTTTTAGGTGTAAATATTTGAGAGTTCGGGTCAAGTTTCTAGGTAGGGATTTTTACTTTAAACCATGCATTATTTTTCATAAAATTTTCATGCATCATATGTTATAAAAAAAGAAAACTAGATACCTTAATTTTATAATTAATTTTGTAAATATGGTTAAAATGAGATGCTCATTATAAACATTTTTATTATGCATACATTGGAAAAAATTTATATATAAAATGGGTATCAAATTTTGATATGAAAAAAGTATATAAAAAAATCACATAGCATCTGAGATTTTTATACATGCATCATGAAAATAATTTTATTTGTGAAGATTATGCGTGTATATGAGTGTTGCGAAGTATGGTACCCATAGGCTACTAGTTGTAGTGGACTATTTTTTATGGATTATAAGTATGCATCACATACATATGTATTATCAATTTTTTTCCATCTATGGTGCCTTAGATTGTTGACCAAACTGAGGCCTCAAAGTTGGACCCTCCATTGTCTCTCAAAGTTGGACCCTCCATTGTGTGACAAATTTTTCCGTCTATTGATGAATCTATGAAAATAGAGTCATTAGAGCACTTTTTTACTTAATATTTACTTGTTTTACTTAATAAATAGTATTTTTTGCCTAAAAAAAATAAAATATAAATATTTTAGTGAAAAGGGGTGAAAATACAATTTTTTGGGATTTTTCTGGAAGTTTTTATGAATTTTTAACATAGGACCAATCAGAAGCTACCATGTGGCATGCCACGCAAGTAGAAGAGCTGACTAGGCAAGCCATGCAGATGCCAAGAAATCAAGGAGAGCGAATCCCATTGCGCCACATGTGAGGAGGACGAAACATGCACTACGTGTCAACATGACATTCAATCCGAGTTTGAAAATTAGTCAACGTGCCATGACACGTGTCACCACGCCATTGCTCTGAGCGTTCAACCGGTGCGCCACGCCATCCATTCCCACGAATCACGTTATGCCATGTGTTACTGACTCGGCTAGCGTTGCCTATGAGCGGTCTCCCCTGCCACACATCGCTTCCTGATTCGCCCAATGAATTTCTTATGCCATGTGTCATGCTATGATTGGTTGAAACTATAAATTTTTCTTGTTTTGATCGTAGCCCTTGATTTGAAGCTAATCGGACGGTCCAGATTGCACCTGAGTTTTATTTAAGCCCCTAATCACTCCATAAACCCTAATTAGCCTCCATTAGCATAATTTAGGTTAGTTTTTGGAGCTAAAAAGAGATAAAAATTGAAGAAACGACACAATTTTGGTGGAGATTCAAGAGGAAATTAATTCTACAATTCAAGAGATTGATTGTATTTCTTTTTCTACTCTTTTCTTTATTAATTTTATGTCTTTCTTTATGAAAAATATGAGCTTTATGAACACAATTATGTGTAATTAATTTATTAATCTAGGGATCTTATGAACCCAATTTTCACCATGTGATGATCTAATATTTTTCCCAATTATAATATTAATTTAATTATATTATTTAATCTGATTTTTATGCTATTAATTGTTTGGCCAACAATTTATCTATAGAGGCAATTAAATAGATTTGAGAAAATTATTTAATTGTTTGTCTTGATTAAATAACATGCATAGTTTCTAGGCAGAGATGTATGATTCTTATGTATGTGATCCATAATTGATGAACTTAATGAGTAGTATGCAATTTAATTGGCATGAGAGTGTTATTAAATTAATTACTATATGGTGTATAGTTTACTTGAGAGAGGAATACATGCTATGTTAGATTAAATTGATCATGTAATTAATTGATATTATATTGGGGGGATTTTAGTGATTCACATGTTTAGAAAATTGGGGGATTAAGATTCCTAGATATTTTCTCATATATCTTTTTAGTCACAAAATCTTATTTAATTAATAATTGTTATTTACTTTTAGTTATTTTAATTTTGCTTTCTTAAGATATAAAAACATCAAAAAAATTGATTTTATTATTTATAGTTTTAATAATTAGTTTCTAAAAATATAATCTCCGTGGGAATGATCTTTACTTATCATTATAATGATGATTTATAATTTTCATAGCATACTTTACATTGTATGAGCATGCATTGGGATACCTAAAATGCACACTCCCCCGATCCCTCAGAAGTGAAGAGGTATAGGTCTACCAAGGTTTTATGAGTAAAATCTCCCTACTGTATGCTGATGATAATGATGATTACTTCCATTCATGAACTTTAATGGAATGCATCGTGAATATTGATTTGTTACATAAGTTTTATGTTAGTGTTGGCGATATTCATAAATAAAACTTATAATTATAATTTTAGTTTTGAGGTATGTTTTAGAAGAATATTTATGTTCCTATATAGGTTAGATTGCATATTAGACATAATAGGAACAATGTAAAAAGAGGGTACTCAATCGATCGAGTAGTGACTAGATCGATCAAGCAATAATACATGATTAAATTGATTTTAATCCATTACTAGATTGATCAAGGGATTCACTTGATCAATCAAGAACTAGATCGATCGAGTTAAATCACTAGATGGATCCATCTTTTTCAAATATTAATTAAATGATCACTGAATTCATTGAGACTACATTCAATAAATTGACCAATTTACTCTATCGATCAAGTGAACAACTAGTTATTTGATTTTAAAACATATTTCTAATACAAATTGGATTGATTATTTCTTAATAGTCTTGTAACTGATTTTATGGACAATATGGTAACTCTACTTTAACCTAATATGCTTCAAAATATTCTATAAATAAAAACCTAAGCACATATTTGAAACTAACCACACAAGAGTTTAATTGTACTTATGCTCATCATCTTTTATTCTATCTTTTATTTTGCAAATATAAGATCTTAATTCTTTTGGGTACTTTATTTAGTCAATCTATCAGTGGTTGTGTTTGATTTATTAATAAACCTAATTGGTTAATGATATTTTGGTTATATGTTCTTATAGCTTCTTTTTTTATTTTCATTATTTAATTGTTGGTTGAAATAATTGTGTCATGTCATAATTATTTGATTTTATTATTAATCTTTAAAGAAGCTATCTTTATTGAACTTGTACTCAAACTAATTATTCTAGATTTGCTAGTTGTTTTCGATTTATCTAATATATTGTTTAAATAACCTAGCTAAGGTTTTTTCATTATTGAATTTGCTCTAGAACACACACTTGCACTTGTGCTTATCTATTAGTTTTTCAGGTGATAGTGGTGCAAGTTTGATTAACTCGTAGGACTTGAGTTTGTCAAAACATTGGTTCATATTCGAACACCTATCTTGTATAGACTATGATGAAAGTAGTAACTTGTAAGTAGGTTACTTAGGGGGCATTATTTGGGTGGGTAGTTTGAGTCTTGGCCTTGTAACTGGAAACTTATGTTTTACAGTGGATAGATAGATGGTCTGATGGACTGGTTGTTTTCCTCTTAGGTCATTGGTGTGGTGTAGGTTACTTCCACCTAAAAAACTAGTGTGTTGATCTTCTTACTTTTTTCATTACTTTATGTACACATGATTGGTTGTTTGGTCACTTGCAAATTTTTGATTGGTTATACTTACACTGATATTTCGCCAATTAGATCTATAACTAAATAATTGAACTATCATTTAGTATTAGAACAATCACTAGATACACTTAGTGTGCCTAAGACCTTGTTATGGATCATTTAAGAGAGGTTTCGTCTACAACCAGTGCCCCTGAGTTTTATGGATTTAATTACCATATTGGAAGGCTCATATGAGAACCATTCTATGGTTTATTTATGAGAGTGTATGGAACTCTTCACTTTATCATTGGGAAACCAAATACGGCTACTAAAGATACTAAAGTCACTCCTAAGTCTATGAACGAATGTACCAATGAAGATTAAATTGGTAGTAACTAGAATCAAAAAGGTATTAATACTAGTGTCTACCATAGCATGCTTGGGATATTTTAGAGGTTTCCCATGAGGGTACCTCATAAGTTAAATGAACAAAACTTTACATTCTTAGTACTCAATTTGAGAATATTAGGATGAAAATAGATGAGAATTTTTTTGAATTCTATGCTAGATTATATGATATTACTAACACCTCCATAATCTTGAAGAGAAAATTGATGATTTTAGGATAGTTCAAAAGATCCTCTACTCATTACTAGATCGCTTCCATGCAAAGGTCACTACCATTGATAAAATTAAGGATGTGTACACCATCAAAATAAATGAACTCATTGGCTTACTTCAAACCTTTGAGATGAGCTTTTGAAAACCTCCAACCAACAAAGGTATCACTTTCAAAACTACTATGATTGAAGAAAGTGACAATGATGATGAAGAACTGGTACTCTTAACCAAAAGAATGAACAAAATCCTCATTAAAAATAATCCTCAAAAGAAATGACAATTAAGTTGTCAAAAGGATCAAAATCTAAGATAACTCAAATTTGTGAGTTCTAATGGTAAGATCTAAATCCACTGGACTTCAATGTTTTGAATGTATAGGTTTTGGTTACTTTGTAGTTGACTATGCAAATAAGAAGAACCAAATTGGAAGATCTTTCAATGATACACTTATTGAATCTAGTAGTGATAACGATAATCCAGTTGAATATGACACCAACTACTTAGCAATTACTACAACTGTTGGTGGACAACCTAGTAAATCTGACATTGATTCTAATGATGAGAAAAGTGATGTTGAATTTCTACTCAACAAATTTAATGTCACTAGTATTGATGAAGTGTTCATAGATTATGTAAGTTTCCAAAGGAAAATTGCTAAGCTAAATGACAACTTCTATTGATCTTTAAAGGAGTGATTTTGTATTTTAATATAAAAATGGCCATTCTAGTCCCAAATATGACATGTCTAAAATTAATTGGTGAAGTACACACAAACAATCAATGTATTCTCTTATATGACATAATTACACTACAAACTAATTTTAATTTATTTATTTTCTAAATTACATTTAGTATAAAAAATAATTATTTCTATGTACTAATTATCTTTTAATACGAGAACAAAAGAGAAAACCAAAAGTCGTAAAATGATTAATTTGTGATAGAGTTAATAAAATCATTAATTATCGTTTAACATATGAATAATTTTAAGATTTATAAATCTAACTGAGTGGAAATTTAAGTAAGAAAACCAAAAGAATCCATTATTGTCAGGATTGACAGTACTTAATCGTAGAACACGTGATAACTAACATTCTAGCCTCTAGTTAAACTTTAAGATTTCATTTAAGAAGATTTTAAAAATAAATGGACAGTGTCTTCCTTAATTATTGGACCAACCTCCTTATAATTAAATGACAATAGTTTTGAAAATATTTTTCACTAACTAACAAACTTCACATAATTTTATACAACAAAAAAGTGTCTCAAAATCATAAACATAACTACATACTTTAAAATATATATTATACACTAAAATATAAGACTTTCTAGCATTTGCTTCTTGTCCATGAGCCTCTAAACTTGTGTGTTGTGTTTCTAAAATAAATATAAAATGTGAGCTTGAAACTCAATGAGTGAATACGTTTATAAAATGATTATACTTGATACGCTTATGAATTCTCATGAATTACGATAATAATAAAAGAGGTAGAAATAATGTCATATTTTGAAAAAAATAATACCCATTACTTTTCACCTAGAAACATAAAAATAATACTAGTTATATGCATCTTATTTTAGTAAAAATATGTTCAAATTATTGAGTTTTTGAGTTTTGTTGATATTTAGAGTGTTAAAAGCTTAAAATATAAAATTTAGATGTGACATAGTTCTATTTTATACATTAATTTATCTATAATTATATAAATATTACACCTAAAAAATTATTTTTCAAAAGTTAAGGTAGAGCATGTGCCCATCCTTATCAGTACATAGATCCGCCACTGAATGTATTATTTATAAGTTAATTCAATTTACTTCTACATAATATTTAGAATATAATGATGTATTATTAAAAGTATGCAAATAAAAAGTATAACCATAAGAATTATATTTTAAATTATTATGTCTAGAGCACTTAAGGATTTGGTCACACATGTACGAGAGGCTTAGCACAAGCGTAAGCTCTCAACTACATATGTGGGGAATTTGCTTGAGGTAGTCATTGGAATGGCTCAACTGGCTCTACTACTATGTCAAGCACACACTGACTTCACTTCGTTGAATTGATTGATATCATACTAAACTGAACTAATAAATATCATACTAAACTAAATTGGACCAAATATGTTCGGCATGATAAATATCAAGTTAAACTGAACATTTTGAATACTGAATGGAGACAACTATTATTGAAAATCAATGGGAAGTACTTTGATAATTCTTAAATATTTAATAAACTTGCAAGTTTATATAGAAAATAATATGTAAGAAAACTGATTTATTTAAATCATGCTGATATTGTTTGTCAATTATCTTACTTTTAACTTATTGATTCAAATAATAAAATAAAATATTCTAATAGTGTACAAGTTCTTAAAGTGCATTGAAACTTATATGTTCTTCAAATTGTAATTAAATTAAAATGAATGCAATTTCCAAAATCATGCAACTTGTACAAACTAAATATACTTGAACATGAATGAGGTTAAAAATAATTCTTTGAAAGCTTTAGAAAAGAAATGAGTAAACAGATTTGTATTCAATTTTCATTTTATTTTCTTCAATTTCAAATTTGGAAATTTTTCATTCTACTTCTGTTTTTCTTGAATTTTTCATTTATGAATTAAAACTCTTTTCTGTTTCTGAATTGAAGAATTTATTTTTTTGTTTCTTATAGGTATATATATATACCTCTTCAAAGAAGAAGAAAAACAAAGAGGAAAAAAACAGAGCATCGAACAAGAAGAAAACAGGAAGAAAGAGAAGAGGGAAAAAACAAAGCTATAGTATAGTACGATACTAAAAAAAATATTTTTTAATTTTCTATATAAAGTTAGGTTCCTCTAATAGAATTCAGATACTTTAAAGTTTGTGGAATAATAAACTATGAAGTAAATTTATTATTGTTTAATCGTTATATTTTGGAAGATAAGTTTCCGACATTCTTACACATCCACAGTGAGCGAAATAATTATCTTAAAGTCATTTTGTGATACCCAAGTTTTGATAATTATTTATTTAAATTATATATTATTTAAATTTTGTATTTATAATTTATACATATATTTATAATTATATATATTTATAATTTTAATAAAGTAATTTTATTCTTAAATTGTTTGTTAGTGTATTATGTCCTACAATCTTAAGATAATTTTTAATTTTTTTTCTCTCAATTTTGGATAAATAAATAAAAATTGAACAAATATTTTGGGACGTACAAATTTTTCATAATATGTTATATTTATCTTTTTTGATATATATCTGTTCTATTATATATATTACAATTACCGTTCAATTTTACACATTTTTTATTAATTTCCTTCGTCATTTATTAATATTACTTTTATTACTTCATAATTTATTATTTGTTTCTTTTCGTTACTATATCTCTATTTTTCTTTTAATTACTACATAATTTATACAGTGTTTTTCTCTACCGTTTACTCCTTTTTAATTTTCTTTATTTTATATTTGTATTTTACTTTTACTATATATATATATTTAAAATTTTATAAATAAATAAATTATTTAATCACTATAATTAATGAAATTACAAATATATATATATGTAAATTAACATATTCTATTGTTTATTTATTGAATAATTTTTTTTAATCTAAAACTTATGTTTCTATTTGTGTATTTAATAGAAAAAAAGAAACGATTATGGAATTTGAAATGAAAACTCTAATGTCCAAACTAAAAATCCAACTGTGAATGTTACTGACCCTACTATGGGCAGTTCTACTGTGAACCATATGATGAGGCCTTTTTTGGCTTATGGGGTAACCCTAATGTTACCTATTTCTATTCCTATGAGACATGTTATGGCAGAGAAATCAGAGGATTTTAATGGTTTAAACTTCAAGAGATGAAGGAGTAAGATGTTTTATCTCACCACCTTGAATTTGGCAACATTCTTAACTGAAGAAGCTTCCAATCAACCCGAGGGTGAACAAGATTTTCAATATGCTAGTGCTACTGAAGCATGGAAGAATTATGATTATCTATGTTGAAACTATGTTCTGAATAGTCTAAATAATTTCTTATACAATGACTAAATAAGGAAAAGACGAATAAAGACTTGTGAGAATCATTAGGCCAGAATTATGAAACTAAAAATTCTGGTGCCAAGAAATTTTTGGTTAGTTGTTTTCTTAATTATAAGATGGTGGACTGTAAATCTGTATGCAGTCAAACACGTGAAATCTGAGATATCAAAACAGAGATGTATGATAAAGGGATGATACTTAGTAAAACCTTCCAATTTGTAGCTATTATTGAAAAGTTTCCCCCTTCATGGATAGGGTTCAAGGCCTATCTTAAGCATAAGCAAAAGGAAGTGCCTTTGAAAGACTTGCTAATAAGATTCAAAGTGGAAGAAGACAATAAGGCTTCTTTTAAAATAAGGTATATCTCATCAGCACCCAAGGATAATGTGATGAAACATGGTCAAAGTTTCAAACACAATAAGAATAAGGGCAAGGGAAAGGGAAAGCTTGGTAAAGGGTTTAAAAGCTTCAAAAGAATTTGCTTTAACTGTCAGAGGATAGAGCATAAAGCCCCAAACTACAAGTTTCCAAAAAAGAAATAGAAACTGTGAGGAAAACATGGTTGATGACCTCACTCATGATATCTCCTATATTGACTTATGTGCAGTCATTTTCAGGTAAACTTGGTGGGATCAAACCCAAAGAAGTGGTGGATTGATACTAGTGCAATAAAGCATGTATACTCAGATAAGTAACTATTCACTACTTTTGATGTAGTGAAAGATGGATATAAGCTCTTCATGGGAAATTCTACCAAATTAGCCATTCAAGGGTAAGGCTAGGTCAAACTAAAGATGACCTCCAATAAGGATCTTACATTAAAAAATGTACTCTATATGCCATACATATGTAAGAATCTTGTTTAAATCTCATTGCTAAACAAGCATGGCTTTTAGATGGTGTTTGAATCGGATAAGGTCATTGTGACCAAAAATGGGATGTTTGTAGGAAAGGGGTATGTATTTAATGGGATATTTAAGCTCATTGTAATGACTATAAAAGCTAAGAATATTAATAAGATTAATTCTTATGCTTATTTACTTGAGTCTTCCAACTTGTGGCATGGTAGACTAGGTCATGTTAATTACGATACATTGCGTAGACTAATTAACATGGAAAACATACCCTCATTCCAAATAGATTCAAAGCATAAGTGTGAGACTTGTGTTGAGGAAAAAATGACTAGGTCATCATTTCATTCACTTGAAAGGAACACTAAACCCCTTGACCTAATTCATAGTGATCTATTGATGAGCGAAAACCGGCATCGCCGATTCTCGCAAATACTTTGGTTTTAATATTTATAAAACTCTCGCAAGTGCACGAATCATTTCGTAGAAAATGATAAGTATACTCCCAAGGTCGATCTAAGGAAGGAATGTATGTGGTTTTTAATTTATTATTCAAACTTTTAAAAACGAAATTAAATCCTAAACATCCTGTCACGATATTTTGGGTTTTGTGTTTTTAATCTAATTACAGAAAATTAAACATAGATTCAATAAACATTCATGCAAATTTTATCTTTTATAAATAGTGGAGTATTTATGGATATAATAACTAAGTTAAAATTGATATTTATTGATTCTCCCTTTTTTGTATGAATACCACCTTTGGTGGGGTTAGATATTCTTTGTTAACTAAACAAATCAATTAACACCTACGGGTGGTTGATAACTAATTTGGTTAATTAAATTAATTCCTTTTTTCTAAGAGATTGAAAATGAACTATTTAAATACAATTTTGGGCGGGTTAGACAGTTTAAACTTTATTCAAGGTGTCCAAATTAAACCTAAGAATTTAGTTATCCGAGTACTAACTTTCAAGTTTTAAAACCACTACCGAAAACATGTCAGTCAATACATTTTCGTATAATAATTCTTATAAAAACTTTTGAAATAGAGCTTCACTCTAACTAATGGCGATTTGTACCATCAAATAAAAGAAAGCACTACTCTAAATTAGACCAGGATAACTAAACCTTAAAATCTAATTTTCGCATTTAAGTTTGTAATGAAAAATAATATATTTCTCTCTAACATTCTTAATATAAAATCATGAATAAAAATAAAATCAATTCATTTTAGAGATTTTTACCTATTTAATATTTCGCAAGCATAACAACGTTATTATTATATCATGATTATAAACAGCTAGCACGCTTAAATTTAATCACGGACAAATTAAATATAACATGTAAGAATAAAGCATAAAATAATCAGAAGAAAATAAAATCCTTACGTAACTTCGACGCTATTCCCGCTAGTTAGAAAACCTCCAAGCTGGAATTTGCACTTCCATTTATTGAATCAAAAATCTAAATAATTACAAAAACATAACTAGTTCTTCCCTAAAAAGGGAAGAACTCTAAAACTAAGAAAAACTAGCTAAAACATAAGAAAAACTAAAAAACTAAAAACTAAGAAATGGAGAGAAGAAAGAAGAGAGAAGTGTGGTTTTTGAGGTGTTTTGAAGGTGAAGCGGAAGCCGGTATTTATAGGTGAGGATGGAGAGAAAAATAGAGAAAAAAATGTTAAAAAATGTAAACGCGGATTTAGTGATTGGCGACGTCATTGATGACGCCGAAGATTTATGCGGGTCTGCATGCCGTCACGGGATGAACAAGACTGGCCGCGACGACCACGGATGAACAAGACGCCGCTGATGAACAAGGCGCACGGATGAACAAGACGCCAGCGGATGAACGATTAATTCACGGATGAAGGTTGTCTGCGCGAGATAAGTGAGTCAAGGCGCGCGTGGCTTGCATGGGCGCGCGATTTTTCTCCTTTCGACATTTTTGTCCTTTTTGACCCATTTTGTCCAATTTTTCCTTATTTGTCGACCTTTCCCCATTTATTTATTAATATATTTGTGATGTATTGCTTCTAGTATTTCTTTTTAAGTTGCTTTTTAAGCTAAAATATCTGAAAAACAATAAAATACCCGTGATTCGAAAAAGACAAATTTATATAAATATATGATAAAGCATATAAATATATATATTTTAATCAATTAATGCAGCATAAAATCATGGTAATTTTAGTGCTTTGAAAGCACTCATCACAACCCCTTAACTGCCTTCTTCGCTAGTCCCTTAGAGAAAGCGATAAAACTAAAAATTAAACTATCCTAAATCACTTCCGTGGATTGACACGGTTGCATTTAATCATGCAACAAGCCTTTAAACCCCTAGGTTGCCCTAGTGGACGAGTTTGAGTCTCGTGAGGGTTTTCAGTAATGATACCCACAAACATTGCACTAAATGTAAAAACAAAAGAAACAATAAAAACAAACAACTTAAAAATTAAATTTACAACAAAATAACAAATTAATTTTTTTTTTTTTTTTTTTTGAATAAGAGAAAACAACATATCACAAAAATGTCTCATACTTTTTAATCTCCTTTAAGATCATAATTAAAATCTTAAGCATAAGTTATTTTAATCTCTTCAAACAATCATGATTTATTATAATAATTAGTCGAAAATCATTTTCATATTTCATGTCAAAAATGTATCAATTTAATTTCACCCAATTTCAGAAGTCATGAATCGACCGTCGACTCTATTCCTCACAAGTCAATACTCGAAACACCGAATCCTAAGGGTTCAAACACTCAAATACTATTTTATATGCGAAAGAGTTGATGTATAGAAATGAACTAATATTTCGCATATCTATAAAGAATAAAGGCTCAAAGTGTTATTTTAACATTGATCTCATGAAAGGAATCAAATGTATAAATTATAAAGATATCATATATAAAAATTATTTTCATGCATAAATCAAATTCATTAAGAAAGAATTTCAAGATATATGCCTTTCACAAATGAAGAAATTGCAATGACTTTTTTAGGGAATTACTTCTTATATCTTTCTTTTTGTAATTAGCCTTTACTCACAACTTTGTAGAAGAATGGGTTATAGTATGTAGATGATACTATTTTTATCTCTCTTTTTTTTCTCGTAGATATTTTTCAATATGTGTATTTTTTAGAGAGTCAACCCACGTATGATCAGACATTTTTTTGGATTTTAGGTGAGTGGTTAATTTTGTGGTTTTTCTGTTGATCTTGGTTTAGGTAACCCAGATATGTCTTTTTGTTTTTGTAGTAGTCATGCATAAATGAGATATAAGCATATACTATCAATTTCTACTCAAATCATTTAATCTAAGCAAAATAATAATCAAAAATATATGATACTCTATTAAGATGAAAAAAATTCATACATTCAACGCTAATACCTATGAGATCATCTAAAAATTTGAAGAAATAAGAAATGTGTTCGAGTAGAAAAAATATATATTTCACTAATAAAGGAAATTAGGCTCAAATTATATCTCACAAAGGTAGTCTCCACTAAAAAAAAAACTCATAAACACTGATTTTGGGTTTAATATAATTTCTACATCTTATCAAGAAATACTAATTATGACAAAAACTAACTAATTATCAAAAATAGTTACAAAATATTTCATGATATGTTTTCAAAAAATTAATCTAACAGTACAAAAGACTTAACTATTTACTTAAATTTGATTTAAAGAAAAGATAAAGTTTTGTGAATTTTTTTTTTTTTATATTCCAAAAATTACTGAATCACACAAAATAGAAATAAAACCAAACACACAAAAAAAAATTTTTATTTATTTTTATTTTTTTATTTTTAAATTGTTAAAACTTTTTATTTTTTTTATTTTTTTATTTTTTTAAGCATGAACTTTTCACCACCCCCAACCTAGAACTTACATTGTCCTCAATGTAACAATCAGAATTAAAGATAAAGAGAAAAGAGAAGAAAAGATTACCTATTTCTTGAGAAGTGCAAGTAGTAATGGAAAATGCAGCATCCATCATATTCATCATTAAAGTGTATGTATACGGTCATTGCATCAATGAACTTCTAACATCTCAACAAATATTTTTAGTTTTAACAATTTAAAAATTATTCACATGTAATTAAATAAAGAAACAAATAAAAGAAAATTACCTAAAATGACGGGTCAGCCTCCCATCCAAATCCGCTAGTTTAACGCCTTAGCAAGACGTAACTTGGGGATTGCATTTTAAGTAAACTCAATGTCCCTCATCATCGGTCAATCAAACCTGGCAGGTAAGACAAGGTTGTCTTCCTATACTTTTTCGGGCCATGCCCTATTGATTTTGATTTCTTTTCAGATTTAAAACTAGAGGCATACTTTGACGGTTTTAGATAACCCACATCTAGGTGCAAATCAAATAATTAAGTCATTAAAACACGCTTGTACCTAGATCAAACAAAGCAACTAACTCCTTAGATTGTAATTAAAACATTAAAATTTTTGGAGATAGTTCGCATTTTTTTTTTTTAAATAACATAATCAAGATTAACCAAGAGTGCTCCCAGGAAAGAATGGTGTGAAAGGCTCCTTAAAAACCATCCTCCCAGACGTAACAACGTCCCTTGTGAAAGACTAGTGCACAAAGCGCTTCCAAGAACTAGTCAAATAACTCCTTAGATCTTTACTTTTTCACAAGTATTAAGTTAAGTTAAATAAAACTTTAAGTTAATGAAAATCTAAGTTAATTAAGTTTAAAGAAAAGGTTAATTAAGTTAAGTGAATTAAAAAAATCTAAGTTAATTGGGTTAAGTTAAAAAATCTAAGTTAATTAAGTTAGTAAAAAGTTAATTAAGCTAAGTGAAAAAAATCTAAGTTAATTAATTTAAGTGAGAAAAAAAGTTAATTAAGTTAAGTGAAGTAAAAAAAATCTAAGTTAATTAAGTTAAGTGAAAAAAATTAATTAAGTTAAGTGAAGTAAAAAAATCTAAGTTAATTAAGTTAATGAAAATTTAAGTAAAAACCTAAGTTAATGTTAAAAAAATTTAAGTTAATTAAGTTAGTAAAAAGAAACTAAGTTAAGTAAGTTAAACAAAAATCAAGAAGAAAAAAAAAATAGCTAAAGAAAGAAAAAAAATAATAAAATAAAATAAAATTGAAAAAGGTAAAAGAAAATAAAAAAAAATAAAATTATGATTTAAAATAAATAAAAAAAATAGTAAAAATTAAACTAAAAAAAATTAAAATTTTGGTTTTTTTTTATTTTTTTTTATTTTTTTTTATTTTTTTTATTTTTTTATTATTTTTTATTTTATTTTTTATTTTATTTTATTTTATTTTATTTTATTTTTATTTACTTTATTTATTTATTTTATTTATTTTTTATTTATTTTATTTATTTATTTTATTTATTTTTTTATTTTTTTATTTTTATTTTAAATTTATTAAAAAAAAATTTATTTTTTTATTTTTTTATTATTTCTTATGAAATTTAAAATTTAAAAATTTTTTTATTTTTTTTTTACAAAAACAAAAAAATCACAATTATTTACAGCACAAAAATATTTTTAAAAATTTGAGAAAAAAATTAAAAACGCTTATTCCTTCCAAGACCCTAAAACTTGACTGCATCCCAAGGCGCCAAAAACTTGATGCCATCCCCGGGCAACGCGCCAAAAAAACTTGATGTTAAAATGGATCGCCATGATTCTCGCAAATACTTTGGTTTTAATATTTATAAAACTTTAGAGTGCAGAATCATTTCGTGAGAAAATGATAAGTATACTCCCAAGAGTCGATCTAAGGAAGGAATGTATGGTTTTTAATTTATTATTCAAACTTTTAAAAACGAAATTAAATCCTAAACATCCGTCACGATATTTTGGGTTTTGTGTTTTTAATCTAATTACAAGAAAATTAAACATAGATTCAATAAACATTCACGCAAATTTTATCTTTTATAAATAGTGGAGTATTTATGGATATAATAACTAAGTTAATTACTTGCTCGTATTATTTAGGTTATTAAAGATATGAATTGATATTTATTGATTCTCCCTTTTTTGTATGAATACCACCTTTGGTGGGGTTAGATATTCTTTGTTAACTAAACAAATCAATTAACACCTATGGGTGGGGCTGATAACTAATTTTGCTAATTAAATTAATTCCTTTTTCTAAGAGATTGAAAATGAACCATTTAAATGCCACCTTTGGTGGGTTATACAGTTTAAACTTTATTCAAGGTGTCCAAATTAAACCTAAGAATTTAGTTATCCGAGTACTAACTTTCAAGTTTTAAAACCACTACCGAAAACATGTACGTCAATACATTTTCAGATAATAATTCTTATAAACACTTTTTGAAATAGAGCTTCACTCTAACTACGAAGCATTGTACCATCAAATAAAAGAGCACTACTCTAAATTAGACCAGGATAACTAAACCTTAAAATCTAATTTTATTTAAGTTTGTAATGAAAAATAATATATTCTCTAACATTCTTAATATAAAATCATGAATAAAAATAAAATCAATTCATTTTAGAGATTTTTTACCTATTTAATATTTCAAGAAGCATAACAACGTTATTATTATATCATGATTATAAACAGTACCAAAGTTAAATTTAATCGCTGCATTAAATTAAATATAACATGTAAGAATAAAGCATAAAAATAACTCCAGAAGAAAATAAAATCCTTACAATGTAACTTCGACGCTATTCCGTTGCTAGAAAACCTCCAAGCGAATTTGCACTTCCATTTATTGAATCAAAAATCTAAATAATTACAAAAACATAACTAGTTCTTCCCCTAAAAGGGAAGAACTCTAAAACTAAGAAAAACTAGCTAAAACATAAGAAAAACTAAAAAACTAAAAACTAAGAAATGGAGAGAAAGAAAGAAGAGAAGTGTGGTTTTTGAGGTGTTTTGAAGGTGAAGGGAAGGGGGGTATTTATAGGTGAGGATGGAGAGAAAAAATAGAGAAAAAAATGTTAAAAAAATGTAAAAACGCTGGATTTAGGTGATTGCCGACGCTATTGACGACGTGAAGATTGTGGCCGCAATACAGTCGCGGATCGCGATGAACAAGCATCGCAGTACCGACGGATGAACGATGCCATGATGGAACAAACGCATCTGCCGCTGGATGAACAGACACTCGGATGAACAACAGCCGGATGAATGGGGCGATGACTTAAGTGAGTCATTACGCCAATGTCACAAGCGCGCTACGGCTGATTTTCTCCTTTCTGACATTTTTGTCCTTTTTGACCCATTTTGTCCAATTTTTCCTTATTTGTTGACCTTTCCCCATTTATTTATTAATATATTTGTGATGTATTGCTTCTAGTATTTCTCTTTTTTTTAAGTTGCGTTTTTAAGCTAAAATACCTGAAAAACAATAAAAATACCCGTGATTCCGAAAAAGACAAATTTATATAAATATATGATAAAGCATATAAATATATATATTTTTAATCAATTAATGAGCATAAAATCATGGTAATTTTAGTGCTTTTTGAGCACTCATCATCTATATGATTTGAAATTTCTTCAAACAAGAGGTGATAATAAGTATTTTATTACTTTTGTTGATAATAGCAAGAAATATTGTTATGTGTATCTACTTATAAGCAAAGATGAAGCTATAGAGAAATCTATTCTTTATAAAATAGAAGTTGAGAATCAACTCAACAAAAAGATTAAGGTACTACGTAGTGATCGTGGTGGTAAATATGAAGCACCGTTTAGTGAATTACATGCAAAACATGAAGTTATTCATGAAACCACAGTGCCTTATTCATCTCAGAAAAATGGATTTTCTAAACGTATGAATCGTACCTTGAAATAAATGATGAATACAATGCTTCTAAGTTCTGGGTTTCCACAGAACTTGTATGGGGAAGCTATTTTTTCAGCTAACTACCTTTTAAATAAGGTACCAAAAAAAACACATAAGACACTGTATGAATTATTTAAAGGAAAGGTACCTTCCTATAAATATTTGCGAGTGTGGAGGTGTCTTGCAAAAGCGGGTGTACCTATACCTAAAAAGGTGAATATATGTCCAAAAATAATAGATTACATCTTCATTGGATATGCACATAATAATAGTGCTTATCAGTTTCTTATGCATGAGTTAAAGATCCCAGATATACACAAGCACATGATAATGAAATCAAGGAATGTATTGTTCTTTGAACATGTATTTCCACGTAAATCTCAAGGAGAATCAAGGTTGTCTAAATAAAAATATAAGACTATAAATGAAGATAGTCAAAACAAAAAACCTGAATAAAAGAGTGAGGATAAGTTTGATGTTGAAATCAGACGTAGCTAGAGGGTTAGGACAGAAATGTCTTATGGTCTAGATTTTTTGACCTACTTGCTAGAAAGTGAACCTCAAACCTATAAAAAAGCTGTGAATTCTTCTTAAGGTCCTTAATGGAAAGAAGGCATTAATAGTGAAATTAAGTCCGTTTTAGAAAATCACACTTGGGAACTAGTTGATTTACCTCCAAGTAGCAAAATACTAGGGTCTAAGTGGATTTTCACAGGAAAATGTAGATCAGTTGGATCAATTGATAAGTACAAGGTCATGCTTGTAATTAAGGGATACAAACAAAAACATTTCCTTGATTACTTTGATACTTATTCTCATGTGACAAGAATAACATCTATAAGGATTATAATTGCTATCGTTGTTCTACAAAATCTTGAAATACATCAAATGAATATAAAATAGCTTTTTTAAATGGAGAGTTAGATGAAGAAATCTATGTGGACCAACCCAAGGGTTTATATGCCTAGGGTAAGAAAGAAAGGTTTTTAAATTGGTGAAGTCTTTATATGGCTTGAAACAAACATTAAAACAATGGCATGAAAAGCTTGATAATTTCATGACGACAAATGGCTTTAAAATCAACGAATGTGACAAATGTGTATATGTCAAGGACAAAGAATATGGTTATGCTATCTTGTGTCTTCACGTTGATGACATGCTAATTATGGGTAGTAATGACCAAATGATCAAATCTACTAAGTCTATGTTGAATTCAAGGTTTGGTATGAAAGACATGGGGCTTGTTGATGTAATTCTAGGAATTAAGATATCAATGATATCAATCGTTCTCATTCTAAATCAATGTCATTATGTTGACAAAATACTTGAGAAATTCAACAAGGGTGATTCTAGAATTGTGAAAACACCAATAGTTGTTAATCTACTCCTATCTAAGAATAAAAGTGAGAGTATGTCTCAACTAGAATATTCTAAAGTAATAGGAAGTCTTATATACTTAATGAGTTGTACGAGACCAAACATAGCTTACGTTGTAAGCAAACTAAGTAGGTATACTAGTAATCCAAAATTTAATTACTCAAGACTACTTAGATACTTAAGATACACACGTAGTTATGAACTTCACTACACAAGATATCCAGTTGTATTAGAAGGATAGAATGATGCAAATTGGATATCTGACATGAAAGACTCAAAGTTTACCAATGGATAATTATTCATAGTGGGTGGCACAATTTTTTCATGGAAGTCTTCTCAATAGATGTGTATATACACAATGGAATCATAGTTCATCACTTTGGATAAATATGACAAAAAAGCGGAATGGTTACACAATGTTTTAAAGGATATTCCCAAGCGGGTGAAGCATGTACCTGTAATATACGTTCATTGTAATTGTAATAGTCAATATGCTATTGGTAGGGCACATAACAATATATATAATGGTAAGTCTCAACATATATGTCGTAGACATAATACCATTAGATAACTATTCTCAAATGGTATTATATCTATTGATTATGTAAATTCAAAGGATAACATATCTGATCCCTTAACTAAAGGGTTAAATCAAAAGTTAGTTGATAAGTCATCAAGAGGAATGAGACTGAAGCCCATGAATGAATAAGGATTTGCAAAGGAAACCCAACCTATTTGATTAGGGGTTCCAATATCTAGGTTCAAAGGGACAACCTAATTGTAAAGATTTAGTGAGATCATTGTGGGGTTTACCCTTAAGTCTATTCCTATGATGAAAACAGTGATACTCGTAAGATAAAGGATAAGTTAAGGCTTTTAATGATTTTTATGAAGAGAATACCAAGCAGAGTATGCGGATTACTCTTTGCGGATTACTTTTAAAGATAAGATATCACCTATATAAGGGAGGAATGGGGCCACTTCAAAAGAGAATTGTGTAGGCCTTAATTCTTTAGAGACTCTCACAGAACTAGGCGTATGTCCATAGCCAACAAACATAGCAATGAGAACTGAATTGTGTCAGGATAGACTCTTGTGTGAAGTATGTCATCACTTACATAAATGGTAGAACAGTTCAAGGTCATCACGTCTACAGGTCAGTCAATAAGGTAATTGTACTTTAACAAAGGAAGGTTCAAAGGGTAACACCTACCTATCCTATGCAGGTTTTGATCCATTAAACTCTATTTCCGTGTCAAAATTTGATTTAAATCTATGTCAATATTTATTCATGTGGAGGATTGTTAGATATTATGAAGAAATTATGAATTAAAAAGTATAAACAGTTTTGTATTCAATTTGAGTTCCATCTTCAATCTTCGTTTCATTTTCTTCAGTTTCAAATTTTGAATTTTCCATTCTACTTTTGTTTTTTCTTGAATTTTCTATTTCTGAATTGAATAATTGATTCTTTTGTTTCTTATGGATATATACATACGTAAGTACGTACATACATACATACATATATACATACATACATACATGCATACATGCATACATGCATACATGCATACATGCATACATACATACATGCATACATACATACATACATACATACATACATACATGCATACATACATACATGCATACATACATACATACACCTCTTCAAAGAAGAAGAAAAACATAAAGTAAAAAGAAAGAAAAAAAAGAAACAGAGCATCAGATAAGAAGGAAACATAAAGAAAAAGAAGAAGAGGAAAAATTAAAAATAAGAGAAGAGGGAAAGAAAACAAAGTTGTAGTACAGTACAGAAAAAATATATTTTTTTAATTTTCTATCTAGAATTAGGTTCTTCTAATAGAGTTCAGACACTTTAAAGTCATCAAATAATAAACGACGGTGTAAGTTTATTATTCGTTATATTTGGGGAGATAAGTTTCCTTCATTCTCAAACATTTACAATGAATGAACAAATTATCTTAATGACATTGTGTGATACACAAGTCTTGATTATTATTTATTTAAATTTTGTATTTATAATTTATACATATATTTATATTTATATATATTTATTATTTTAATAAAATAATTTTATTCTTAAATTGTTTGTCCGTGTATTATTTCCTACAATTTCACCGTTAGTTTTCTTTATATATTTTAGTGTCTACATGCCCAATTCATTTTATATAATCATATTTGTCTCAAAAACAAGAATGATATCATACCTTATTTATCTAATTCAAACTAGAAGATATTCTAAAATTAATAAAATATTGATAGTTAATAATTAACTCATTTGTCAAGGATACTTCTAGACCTGTAAATTCAAGTGTATTTTGGTATAAATGTCCAAATTTGTTTCTATCAACATATAAAAAGTAGATATTTTGATTTTAAAATAAGATATAAAAAACTCAATTATCATATATAAAACCTACCAAAAATACCAATTAATTTAAAATATGATTTTCAACACATTTTACGTGGAACATGCTATTAGTTAAATTGTTATAACTTTGTCTAAAATATTTAAATTATAAACCATAAAATTATTTAAAATTAGACATCTTAAGGTTTAGAAAATGATATAACTAACCCAATTTCAATTTGTAAAATTATTTCAAATATTAAAAATACATATTAATTCCAAACATGATTTTCATTATGATTTTCATAAAACCACTTTCAATTAAATGTGTATAATTTTATATAAAAAAAATTAAAAATTAAAAATTAAAATTTATCATAAAATAAACATCCATACCTTTACAAAGAGATATGGTTTTAAACCTACTTCAATAGGATGTTTTCAGTTTTATTTTAATTTTTGGAAAACAATTTCTTCTTAAATTCACAAATATCACAAGTAACTTGTTCTAATCCTTTCTATGATCCCAAGGCTGAATTATTCGAATACAAGAAACCATAATGTAAAGGAAGAAAAATAAAGGAAGCTATGGAACATACCAAGATCACTTGAATGATAACTTGAAATGCAAGATTGAATTTAATGAATCCTACATTCAAAGTCTGAAATTCTCTTCTTAGCAAAGTGAAGAAAGAAAAACAAAACAGCTCAAACATTTTTGTACCTCACGGCTGGAATAAGCCTTTCAAGTGAGGAGATGACACCCAAAAAGTAATCACATTTTAGGACAAGTGTCCTCTAATAGATAAAGGTTGGTGTAAAATAATATGACAAGTGTCCCTATATGCTTAATATAACGACAAAAGTAAGATGACTAACTAGATGCTTAATTAGTCTATTTTTTTCAAAATAAAAGAGTGAAATACCCTTGTGTCGAAATTTTTCAAAAGTTATGGTATTTTAATAATCTTATACAATTACCCAAACAATTTAACACTTTAAAACTTCTAAAATAAAATTAAATAAAACTGTTGATTTTTTCTGATTTTTGTTGAGAGAGTTATTGAATTGATTTTGGCTTAATGTCTAATGTTATATTTATACATTGAAAGGAAGAAACTAGCCGTTACTAAACTAGCCGTTAAACTAGCCGTTACTAAACTAGCCGTTATTAAACTAGCCGTTACTAAACTAGCCGTTACTAAACTAGCCGTTACTAAACTAGCCGTTATTAAACTAGCCGTTACTAAACTAGCCGTTATTAAACTAGCCGTTACTAACTAGCCGTTATTAAACTAATTATTCTCAACACTCCCCTCAGTTAGGTGTGTAGATATCGGTCACAACCCTAACTGCTTAAATTTTCTTCAAATGATTTTAAATCTAAACATTTGGTGAAGATGTCCGCTAATTGTTTTTCACTTCTCACAAATGGAGTTTCAATTTCCTTTGCTTGAATTTTCTCGAATGAAGTGGCAATCCGCCGATGTGTTTTGTTCTCTCGTGAAACACCTGATTGATCTTATATGTCGCGCCAGCTGGTTATCACAAAACATCTTCATTGGTTCTTGAATTTTAATTCCAATATCCAAAGAAGTTGTTTGATCAAGTTAGCTCGCTTGAGGTTGATGCCATGGCTCGATATTACGCCTACGCGAGTCGTGCCTGACATTTTTTGTTTCTTGCTTTTCCATGTGACTAAATTTCCGCCTACAAACGTGCAAAAACCAGGTGGTTGATTTTCTATTAAAGCTACCGGTGATACTGCATCCGAGTAGCCACACACTTCATTAGAATTATTACGTTTCATGAGAATTCCTTTACTAGGTGTCCCTTTTAAATATTTTAAAATTCTATGTATAGCCTCTAAATGTGGTGTTCTAGGTGTATGCATAAATTTACTAATTTGGCTTACTGAAAAAGAAATGTCTGGTCGGGTTACCGTTAAATAAATTAATTTTCCTACAAGTCTTTGAAATTGGCTTATGTCTTCTAAGGGTTCGCCATCCTCAATATTCTCCTTTAATTTCATTTTCACTTTTTTAATTTCTTCCAAATTATTTCCGGTAATTATTATATCATCTACATATACTAGAATTATGGTTGTGAATGTACCATAATTTTTGGAAAATAATGAGTGATCGACATTACTAATTTTAAAATCACAAGAAATTAAATCAGAGCTTAGTTTTCCATACCATGCTCGTGGAGATTGCTTTAGTCCGTAAATAGATTTTTTTAACCTACACACTAGACTAGAATTGTTTTCTTTTTTATGACCAGGTGGAAGTGTCATATATACTTCTTCTTCAAGTGTTCCTTGGAGAAAAGCATTCTTGACATCCATTTGATGTAAGGTCCAATTTTGGTTTACCTCTATGGAAAGTAAAATCCTAACGGTATTCATTTTGGCCACGGGTGCAAATGTTTCTTGATAATCTACACCATAGGTTTGAGTGTAACCTTTTGCCACTAATCGTGCTTTGTACCTTTCAATAGTACCATCACTATTAAACTTAATCTTATAGACCCATTTGCATCCTATGGGTTTCTTTCCTTCGGGTATGCGACTACCCATGTTTCATTTTTTCAAGTGCTCGAAGTTCTTCTTCCATTTCTTTGCACCATACCAGTTGGCCTATTGCTTCCTCATAGTTATTTGGCTCATTTTCTTTGGAAATTGAGGTCAAATAAGTCCTATATTGTGGTGTAACATTTTCATAAGATAAATAATTTTGGATAGGATATTTTACCTTATATGTTACAAAATCCCGTAATCTAGTTGTAGGTTGTGGAGTCCGATTAGACCTTCTCAATGGAATTATTTCGGTAGTACCATCTTCCCCCTCACTTTGAGAAGTTTCACTCTCTTCATTCTCATTGATTATTTCATTTTCATTTTCTACTACTATATTTCCTTCTTCAGAATAAAAAAATGGAAATGTAAATTCATTTGGTTCCTCTTGGTTATTAGTCTCCTTTTCTAGTGTTTTGTAATACGGCTCATTTTCTTGGAATGTCACATCTCTTGAAATGTAATGTTTTTTGTTAATCGGATCATAGCATTTATAACCCTTTTTTTGAGATGAATACCCCAAGAAAATAGCTTTGATTTATGTATAATCTAACTTATGTTGTTTATTTTTGTGGTACATAACATGTACATCCAAATACTCTTAAATGATAGATATTGAGTTTTTCTTAGTAGAGGATTTCTAGTGGGCTTTTGAAATTCAAATTGGCACTTGGCAATCTATTAATTAAATATGTTGCGATGAACAAAGATCCCAAACCAAAAAATTATTGGAACATTATTTTGAAACAAAAAGTACTCTTGTTGCTTCAAGTAAATGTCGATTTTTCCTTTTCGACACACCATTTTGTTGAGGTGTGTAAATACAAGTTGTTTGATGTAAAATTCTTTTTTGCTTGAAAAAATTTGTAAAATTTTGATTTACAAATTCCTTCCATTATCAATTCTAAAAGTTTTAATCTTTGCATCATATTGATTTTCTACAAAATTATAAAATTCTTGAAATTGAGAAAACACTTCACTTTTATTTTTTAACAAGCGTAACCATGTAGTTCTTGAAAAATCATCTATAAATATAACAAAGTATTTATAACCATTAAATGACTCAATTGGAACAGGGCCCCAACATCAGAATGTATTATCTCAAAAGGTTTTTTGCTTTTACAATTGGATAAACTAAATGGTAACCTTGTGTGCTTTCCTAATTTGCAAATTTCACAACTACTACAATCTAGTTGTTTGAAATCAAAAATACATTTTAAAATCTTATCGGAAGGATGTCCAATTCTCTTATGCCAAAGAGTGCCTAATTCTTCTTCTTTTTTAATATTGAAGTTGCACTTTTCTTCACTTAGAATATAAAGCCCATTTTCTAGAAAACCTTCACCAATGATATTCTTCGTTATCAATTCCTGAAAAATCACATTTTTGGATGTAAATGTAATTTCACAATTTAAGTCTCGTGTGATTTTACTAATGGATAACAAGTTAGATGTACAATTATTCACATGTAAAACATTTGAAATTTTTCTTGAAAGGAGACTAATTGAACCATTTCCTAAAATTTCCATTTTTTCACCATTTGCAACAATTACAAATTGTTTAGTCTCAATTTTTTTGTAATTATTTAGTAAGTTTTTATTTCCAGTTATGTGATCAGTTGAACCTGAATCAAGAATCCATTTGGAATTTAAAGAATTTTGAGTAAGGTTTGTAATCATACCAGAGGTTTTTTGAGATTTTCCTTGAAACATCACGGATAATTGTGTATATAGCTGCCTCATTTGATCCATATCCACCTCACCTTTATTTCTTTTTCGACTCGTTGTACTCGTATCCTCTTTTTCCTTTTTGTGCGAGAGTAACCCATTTTCTCTCTACTCTGCGATTTTGTCGTCGATCTCCCCTCCGACGAAGCCTCCACCTCGCCTTCCCTTTTGTCGGAGATGAGGGTTGAGACACCGGCATTCCTCGCGTCGTGTCCTTCCTTCTACAATAATTGCATCGAGTTGACGCATTCCTCGCGCTTATGTCCTTCCTTCTTACAATAATCGCAATGAGTGTTTGGTCTCCCGACGGCTTTAGGGTTAGATCCGGTGATGAAAGCCTTGGCTTCTGTGGTTGTCGTAGTTGAGTACCCATCACTATTCTGTCTCTGTCTCTTTCCAACAATCCCAACAACCTCATCAATGATAGCCTCACCACGTAGAAGAATTTGTGAGCGTACCCCCTCATAGCTTGAATCGAGCTTGGAAAGGAAGGTGAAAATTCCATCCTGCTCCTATCTTCTTTTGATTTCATCAAGATCGGCTGTGAGAGGTCGATACACTCTAATCTCATCACAAGATTGTCACTCTTTCTCCATTCTGAAATTTCCTTTCTTTCTTCAACTGTTGGGTGTGTTGGATCTTCGGCTTTTGGTTTTGATTTCTCACCAGTGACATGCTCAAATTTGTCTCTGTCGATTAGACCAAAAGTCACTTGACGTGCCCAAAGATGGTAATTTTTACCATTTAGCAGCCCACCTGTAAGTCTCTCTATATGTTGTGACATTTTCTAGATTTCTTGAACTTATACAGATCTTGTTTGTGGGATTGATTTGGAGCAAGATCAAATCTGCTCTAATACCATGTTGATTTTCTCTGATTTTTGTTGAGAGAGTTATTGAATTGATTTTGGCTTAATGTCTAATGTTATATTTATACATTGAAAGGAAGAAACTAGCCGTTACTAAACTAGCCGTTATTAAACTAATCGTTACTAAACTAGCCGTTATTAAACTAGCCGTTACTAACTAGCCGTTATTAAACTAATTATTCTCAACAAAAACAAATAAATCTCAACTTATAATATTTAAATAAATAATAGCAAAGATAAAATCGTAATAACAATACGAACTTACATTTAACAATAATGTTACTTTTATGCGAGGATGGTGTTAAAACTATAATAAAATTAAAAAAATTCTTCTAAATATAAATAAATCTTAAAATAATAATAATTATTATTATAAAAAAGTAAACTTATACTCTCATACTTAAAAGAGTCCGATCATCAAAAATAACATGTTTAAAATTGATTAGTAAAATATAATATATTATTTATTTTTTTCTCGTATGATATAATACAACTATCTATCTATTAAATATAATTCAATATTAAAATATTCTTTAAAATTTTGAATTTCTCCGACGTATACAACATAAATTTTAGAGTTACAAATCCCTCGTCAAATTATAGAAAATGTAAAAAGTTTAGATCACATAAAAGGCTGGATTATCTTTAGAGAATATTAGATTTAAATAGTGGAGAGTAATTGCAAACAACAATTTCTTCGTTAGTTCTCTTATATATTTGTTTGTATAATTGTTTTTCTTAGTTCATTTTTATATTGGATTTTACAATTTTTTTTATTCATTGCTTACATTTTTTAAATTCTAACAGAAGGATTAAAAGATTCGAGAGCCAGCGCAGTTGGATTTTGAAATCAAATTCTTTATTTGTATATCATTCTTTGTATCGTAAATAAAGTTTCTTCCTGTCAATTGCGATCAAGACTCATGTCTTGTTAACTCTATTTCATTTTTGGTAGTTTTTTGTTCTGAAATCATAATATTACGCATAAGATTATATTTATCAAATAAAAAATAATATTTTTATTTCTTAAATTTATTTTTTCTATAGTACATGAAAAAAATTCAAAAATTTTAATTTTAAATTCATTTGGTGAATCAATAAAACCTCTTCTTACCCATCATTTCTTTCAACATTTTCTTTAAATATCTTTTTATAATATTAGTTTTTATAAAATATACATATAAATTAAATATCACCAATAAAAAATTGATATGCAATGCACATACATATTATTCTTTTATCCATTTTATTTATATCAGTATTGGGTTAAATTATTAAATTGTTGCAATAAAAAAGAATTTTGTACTATTTAAAATAATTTTTTATTTCAATCATGAGTACTTATTTCACATGCAACAAACATCTTGATAGCTAGACTTATGATAAATTTTAATTTTAATTTTTGATTTTTAATTTGTTAAATTTTATATTTAAATGTCAAAACTAAGTATGTTATGAATTAGAATATACAACTAATTTATTGCATGAATATATTTATATCTAATCTAAGATATTAATATATAATTGATAATATTCTTATTTAAAATAATATCTTATAGATGCTTACAAGTAGGGTTGAACATATATGTTAAAGGTCAAATTGTTATTTTAATATTTCTTAATTTAGTTATTATTTTTTTTAAATATGAATACATTGAACGAAACAAATATAGTAAGCGAACATTTAGGTTGTTTAGGATTTACATTAACATATATAAAAAGATGAGAAGTATTAAGTGGATTTATACTTTTAAAACTAAAGTTATAAATTTAAGAATGGTTAGTTTAGAACTAAGAAATTTAATTTTTATTTATGAGATATTTAATTAAGTTGTAAGTTAATGGTAATAATAATTCTATAGTCACTCTCGTAATCCTATATATAGAGGGACCATGGTACGTTTAGTGAATACTGCACAAAGAAATCTCTCTACAATATGACAGCCCTTGGGGATAAAGAGAATCATCAGGCTATCGAATATCAGGATTATTGCATAAATGCCTTTTTTGAGACTATGGGTCATGTGAAGTAATGTGAAAAGCTACATAATCGTTTCTATTTGGGTTGCAATTCTTCGGGCCCTACAACAAGGGAGTCCCATAAGCTAATATGGAGAAAATTAAAGATTCTTTCTATTCTTATTGAGCCCAAAGATGAGGACGGTGACCTTTCTTCTCAAGCAGCATGACCCTCTCTAATGGGTTAGGTAATAATAATTGACCTTCATTGACACCAAATTAATAAATTAGCCTTTACTGACACCCAATTATAATTTCTCAATCATTATCTTCCATAACGTCATTGTCTACATATTATTCTTTACCCATTTTGAATTTGTCGCTTCTAACAAGGTGTTTATTGTGAATAATAGAATCTATTATGTTCCCCTATCATGAAATAAAGTAATTATTAAGTACCGAGCTTGAGTAGCTTCATTTTAAATCAATGTACCTAGATGTTTCTTTTGATGAATATGAATATTATGATATATTTTTTTGTTTTCTCCTACTTTCAGTTGGTTTCTTTTAGCTCATTTTGTGTTGGGATTGTAGTTAAACACACTTCCAACTTTGTTTTGGGGCAATGTTGAATCCAACCAGTTCCCTTCATTATACACTTTACAACGGTTGTTTATATGATTGTTCATAACATATGATTAACTTGAACCGGAGCTTGTTTGGAATGGATGCCCTTCCAAACAACCTTTCATTCTATTACAAGTGTCAGTGAGGTATACATATGTACTCATAACATGTGATCAACCAAAATTGGAGCATGTTTGAAGAGGATACCCCCGAATAACCTTTTTGAGAAATTCATATGTACTAAAAATTGCACAAAAGTAAATTGTTCTTTTAATTCAAATAGGATTATAAATATCAATCCATGAAATATTTTCATGAGTTCTATTCTGATTTGACAAAACAAGCTCACAAATATGAATTAAACAAATGTCATAAATATGAATTAAATAAATGAGACAACTAGTACAAGCATGTCATATAACGAACCAAGGTATGTGATAAGTACTTCAAAAGTATTAACATTTTGTGATTTTATTGTACTTAAATAAAATAAGTAGGTTTTATTATGACATGTTTATATGAATATTTATACATATCTATATGTTCAAATTCAAGAGTAAATTATATCATATTTAAGATATTTTAACTTTAAAATGCATTAACTTATTAATGCATAAAGAACAGCACATGAAGTACTTAATTTGCACCCTAAGAGCTTAAAAGAATAATGCATGTAAACCTTACATAAAGAATCAACTAGTTGTTAAGGTATACAATGTATAATTGAATAAAAGTGATGATTAGTATAATTTGATTAGCATAATTTAACATAATTTATCACTTCTAAATTATAATTTTATTTAATTTTTATTGATTTTAGACTTTGTTATTATTATTTAAATTTTATTAAAGATTTGAAGAAAATGAAGATTTAAAATTTTAAAAACATATTTTCTAATAACTCTTAAATTTGAATTAAGAATTATTTAAATTAAATTTAAATGAATATTTCTTAAAAAAAAAAAGTTACGCGGTTTTGGACGCGACTTATATATATATATATATATAATTATAGAAGGAGGCGCTAAAAAATGAGAGGGAAAAACAGAAAAGGGTTGGCGACGCAAAAACAAAAAAATGGGTAGGTATATATATATATATATATATATATTAGATAGAAGATCAGCATCGTAATAGGGAGAAAGCGAATGGAGCAGCACAGAACAGGAAAAGAATAAGATGAAAGAAAAAGGAAGCAAAGCAACATGGATACGCAAAAGCATATTCTTTATATATGCTAAAAATTTGCAAAAGCATATTGCAAAATATGATAAAACTTGTTGATTGTTTTATTTATTTAATTTTTTTATTTATTTTAGTTTAATTATATATGAATAATTTTAGAATTGTTAAAACTAAAAATATTTGTTGAGTTATTGGAAGTTCACAACAATCTATCTATGTGAACTTTAATAATGAACATGATGGATGCACATGCATTCCTTTATCACTACTTGCACATTTTCATGAAATGGTTGATTTTTTTCTTTTTTATTTATCTTTAATTTATAATTGTTACATTGAGAACAATGTAAGTTCTAGGTTGTAAGTGGTGAAAAGTTACCAGCTTAATTTTAAACAATTTTATGTTCATATTTTCATTTTTATTGTGTTTGATTTTAATTTCTTTGTGTGGTTTAGTAATTTTTAGAATTTTAGGATTAGTTTTAAAAACTTTCTCACAAAAATTTATCATTTCTTTAAATCAAATTTAAGTAAATAGTTAAATTTTTTACACTATTAGATTAATTTTTGAAAAAATATCATGGAGTATACGGTAATTAGTTAGTTTTTGTCACGACTAATATTTCTTGATAAGGTGTGAAAATTATATTAACCCAAAATTGGTATTTAGGAATCAAATAGTAGAGACTACTACCATTACGAGAAATATTTTGAGCCCATTATCCTTTATTTCGAGTGCTAAATATTATTTTTTCTACTCTAAACACTTTTCTTATTTTTTAGAATTAATTATTAGATAATCTCTATAGGACTTAACATTGAACGTCTTGATGTTTACATCTTAATGAAATGTTATATATTTATTTTTTATTTGCTTAAATTAAATTATTTGAGTATAAATTGATAGTATATACCTTTCTTCATGCATGCATGTTTTCTATTAAAAATTAGATATATCTAAGGTTACTTATACAAATACAAACAGACAAGCCAAATATTAACCACTCACCTTACCATATAAAAAATATACAATCTCTATATGGGTCCATTCTCTAAAAAAATAGATTCTCTTATAAAAAAAGAATATAAGAGAAAGAAAAAATAGAAAGAAAGAGAGGAAAATGAATATTATAATCTACATACTATGACCCAAAAGCTTAAACATTTGTGAGAAATAGTTTCATGCAAAAGAAAATATAGGAAGTAATTTCTACACTTCTTAAAAGGCATATTACTTGATATTTTTATTTGATGAATTTGATTTATGCATCAAAGTAATATATAATATTTTATAAATCCTTACATTTAATTCCTTTTATTATATCAACGTTAAAATAACACTTTCAGCCTTTCTTTTTTATACATATGTGAACATATTAGTTCATTTCTATACATCAATTATTTCGCATACAAATTAGTATGAGTATTTGAACCCATAAGATTCAGTGTTTTTGAGAGTATTGACTTATGAGGAATAGAGTCAAAGTTAAATTGATACATTTTTTATATGAAATATGAAAATAATTTTCAACTAATTATTATAATAAATCATGAATATTTAGGAAGTTGAAATAATTTATGCTTAAGGTTTTAATTGTGAAATTTAAATGAGATTATAAGCATGAAATATTTTTGTATTTCATTTCTTTATTTTATTTAAGTCTTTTTACTTTATTTTAAATTTTAGTTAACTTCTTATTTTATTTTAAATTTTAGTTAACTTCTTATTTATTTATTTTTTTCATTTTTTGTTAATGTTTGTGGGTATCATTATTGAAAACTCTTACAAGACTTAAACTCATCCACTAGGACAACCTAGGGGTTTAATGACTTGTTGCATATGTTAAATGCAATTGTATCAATCCATAGAAGTGATTTAGGATAGTTTAATTTTTAGTTTTTATCTTAGTTTTTAATGCTTCTCTTGCTAAAGGACAAGCAAGAAGTTGGTAGGGGGTTATATTGAGTGCCTAAAAATCACTAAAATTATCATGATTTAATGTATTTTAATTAATTAAATAGTTTTATATTTGTATGATTTTATCATATTTTTATATAAATTTGTCTTTTGAGAATCAAAGGTATTTTTATTATTTTTCATGTATTTTCGTTCAAAAATAATTTAAAAACTCAAAGAAAAATATTAAAGACAATATATCACAAATATGTTCAGAAACAAATAAGAAAAAGTTAACAAAATAAAAACAATTGGACAAAATGGAACGAAATGGTCAAAAATGCCAAGTCTCGCACACACCCGTGCGCCGCGTGCGTGGCCACCACACGCCCTGTCCATAGCTAGCACACACTCGCTCCGAGTCTCGTGCACTCCAGCATACATTTGCGTCAGTGCCCGTTTGCCACAAATCTCGCCCCCCACACACATGATAGCCTGTCCAAACGCATCCAAAATCAATCTTTGAGATATTTTCTAACTTTTTTTGGCATTTTCCTCGTCTATAAAATCACCATCTTCCTTATTGAAAAAATTTCCTCTTTCTCTCTCTATCTTTATTTCTATAGAAAGATTTTTTAGTTTTTTTTCTTTTAAAGTTCTTTTCTTTTTGAGAAGAACTAGCTATGTTTTTGTAGATTTTTAGTTTTTTTTATTCAATAAACGAAAATGAAAATTCGTTTAGAGGTTTTCCAAACACGAAATTAGCATCAAAATTATGTAAGAATTATTTTGAGGTATAATTTTAAATCAATTCTTTATAGTTATATGTTTTATTCTTATATATTATATTTAATTTATTTGTTATTAAATTTAACATGATTGACTATTTATAAATATGATATAATTATAAAGTTGTTATGCTTACGAAATATTAAATTGGTAAAATATTTTTATAAAATAAATTGATTTTGTTTTTATTCAAGATTTTATATTATTGATTTAGAGAGAAATATATTATTATTTATTGCAAACTTAATTATGAAAATTAGATTTTAAGATTTAATTATCCGATCTGATTTAGAGTAGTGCTCTTTTATTTGTTGGTACAATCTCCCGGTAATTAGAGTGAAGCTCTATTTCAAAAGTTTTTATAAGAACTATTATTCGAAAATGTATTGAAAACATATTTTCAGTAATATTTTTAAAACTTGAAAGTTAGTACTCGGATAATTAAATTCATAGGTTTAATTTAGACACTTTAAATAAAGTATAATTAAATGACTTCGTCTAAAAGTGTGATTAGATGGTTTTCAATTTTCTTATAAATAAAGCTAAAATTTAATACTTAATTAATTAATAGGCATCGCCTAAGGATATTAGTTAATTAATATTAAACATAATAATTTGGGCCCCGCATAAGGACACTTTCATACCCATAAGTGAAAAACCAATAAATATCAATTTATATCTTTAATAACTTAAATAATATATGCAAACATAATTAACTTAATTATTATATTCATAAATACTCCACTGTTATGAATGATAAAAATTTGCATTATTGTTTATTGAATCCATATATATGTTTATTTTTTATGTTTTCAGATTAGGAAACACAAAATCAAAATATCGTGATGATGTTTAGGATTTAATTTCGTTTTTAAGAGTTTTAATAATAAATTTAAAACCAGATATAATCCTTTCTTAGATTAACCTTGGGAATATACTTGTAATTTTCTATAAAATGATTATTGTACTTATGAGAGTTTTACAAATATAAACCAAAGTATTTATAAAATTGGTACTGTAGAAAAAAAAACAAAAAAAGGTGGGAGGCGCTGAAAATAGGTTTATATATATATATAAAATAAAAGATCAGTAGCATAAAAGGGAGAAAGCGAACATATCAGCGCAGAATATGAAAAAAAGAAGAAGAAAGAAAATAGAAGCAAAGTAATAGAGAAACGTGAAATTAGATTCTTTTTGCGATTCATTTTCCTTTCAATTATTCTGGAAAAAATTATGGTGAATTCATTTATGTTAAATCTAATTTTTATCATGAACTAAATTTTCTTTATTCTAGGAAAGAGATGTAATCTGATTCTAAACTATGCTTGATTTTCCATGTTAATTTGAACTATTTCTTGTCATGTTTGTCTCATTTATTCTGAGTTTATTACTTCTAATTAACCAGTCATTAATTATTTGATTTTAATCTTGTGATTTACTTTCAAAAAAGAAAATTATAGAATAAATATAGAATATTTCAACATAGGTTAATATAGAGATCGAAAGACTTGTATGAACTTGTGTAATATTAAAATAATTGGTCTTAATGCTTTCTTACTTTGTTAAATTGATAAACAAGAAATTTTCCAATTGATTATTGAAAGAGGCTTTTGAATTTTTTTGGAGATTGCTAACAAACAGAGAGAATCAAATTCAATTAGCTAGATGAGTAAAGCATAGTGAGGGATTTGGTGAAATAGATTTTCTAGAAGTTTTCTTCCCATTGATTTGATTTTCAAACAACATATTTCTTTTCTTTTGTGCATTTTCTTTAAATTGATTTTATTTTAAATTCCAATTACAAAAACCTTAGTGACTTCTCTAAATAAAATTGAGATTAATATAATTTTGGTATTTTTCAACAATAAGATACCAATTTTTGAGAACGATACTCTTCTTATCACTATACTATAAAACTACTATACTATGCACTTACAGTTTTTCACCGATCAAAAAGTGATTTGCATTGCAATGATGATTATAGTATGTCGTGGTACAATCTGTGAGGTAGGAATTTGATATTGTATATCCCAAGTCTCTAAATATTATTTACTTTATCATTATTTGTGTCTTTCAATTAATTCTAGATTTAGTAATTAGTTTAGATAATTTTTCCTTATTATCTGCTTAAATAATATTATAACTATTATGTATTGGTACTTAATTATAAAAACAAATCTTCTCTTTGGGACGATGCTCAGGCTTAATGCACTTTATTACCAGGATGACTCGTATATTCACAAAATCACTACTAGTTTTTACGCTCATAGTTCCTTAGACACTTTCCAATTGTGTCCAAGAAATAGTACTACCAATGATTGACCTTGCATATTCCTTCATCATTTTCTATCTTTCAAAAGTGTCGCTTGTTGGTTCTTAAATTACCTTGTCTTCCTCATTAGGAAGTACCTCATTGTTAGTATCCAACTTCCTCGAATGGTCCCACCCTATGATTGTTTTTATCAATGATACAAGATCTCTACTAAAGAACTTCTTACCATGCATAAACAAACAAGCAAGAAGGATTAGAGTACCAGATAACAAATAACAATTAAACAACAAAAAAAAGGAAAAATAATAATGTAATAAAATAAAGAGAAAAACAAAAAATTGATAAGTAAAAAAGTAGATGAATTAAAAAAAGAAAACAACAAAAAAAATATTTTTAGTTTTTTATTTTTATAAATAAAAAGACAAAAAATAAAAAAAAACACAAATAACTAACTAATAAATTAATAAAAAAATAAATAATTAATTTAAAAGGCCAATTTTTTGAAAACAACACAAAACCTAATGTGAAAATTACAAATACTTGCAAGTGTACAAAACACAAATAGCCTAATGATAAGTTTATCCTAAGATGGATCTCTTGCATAATTGTATTGGTTTTAAATTCTATACTTATTTTTCTCTAAACTAATATATTAATAAAGTAAAACTAAATACTCTAAAAAATTATTGAAAAAGTATGAAGTTGATAAAATATCTAATTAAATAATTGAATTAATGAAAATTGATAGGATAATTTTAATTAAAAAGATGAGACAATCAATCAAAACTTTAACTAACTAACCAATCATATTTTAGATTATTTATATTAATTTAATATTATCCCTTAGTTGATATTATTAATTTTTTAGTAAAACTATAGAATTTTGATGATCTCAACAATTTTTACTTACAATTAATTAATCAATTCGAATAAATATAATGAAATTAAAAAAATCATCTAAACAAACACAATGATTATGTAACTAATTTATATTCTTGTTTAAGAAAGCACAATTAGGCTTATATGATGTTTCTAACAACCAAATCATGATAGCATGACTAAAATCCCATAAATATATTTAGTCGAACATAATTAAACTTAAAATCATGAATAAAATTATTAAAAGAATCACTTTTACAATTTAAGTTAAATAAAATAAAAGAATAAAATACCCTTGATGATACAAACACCTAAACTATTGAATTGATTGATCTTATTTCTCCAAAAACTTGAAATAATTTTCCTAACAATGGTAGATTTCTGATGAGTGCTTAAAAAGCACTAAAATTACCATGATTTTATGCACATTAATTGACTAAAAAATATATGTTTTATCATATATTTATATAAATTTGTCTTTTTCGGAATCACGGGTATTTTAATTGTTTTTCAGGTATTTTCGCTTAAAAACATCACTTAAAGACTCAAAAAGGAATACTGGAAGCAATACATCACAAATATATTAATAAATAAATGGGGAAAGGTCAACAAATATGGAAAAATTGGACAAAATGAGTCGAAAAGGTCAAAAATGTCAAAAAGGAGAAAATCGCGCCGGAGCGACCCGTCCGCAGGCGCGGCTCGGCCAGCGCGCTTGACATGCCGCGTCCGCGCGCGTCTGCGCTGCACACTTCCTCCCGGATCGCGCGCGCGCCGCGGCGCTTCCTGCCCTGTTCACGCGCGTGCGCGCTGTGCGTGCCGACGCCTCGCACGCGCGCCGACGCCATATTTCACCCCGTTTTTCACGTGCGGCCTTGTGACGTCATGATGATGTTATTAATGACCTGACATTTCCATTACGCGTTTTTACATTTTTAACATTTTTTTACTCGTTTTTCTATCCATCCTCACTATAAATACCCCTTTCCCTTCACTTCTAAACACACCTCAAAATACCCTTCTCTCTTCTTTCTTTCTGTCCGTTTCTTAGTTTTTAGTTTTTCTTATTTTTTAGCTAGTTTTTCTTATTTTTTAGCTAGTTTCTCTTAGTTTTAGAGTTCTTCCCTCTTTGGGAAGAACTAGTTATGTTTTGTAATTTATTAGCTTTTTGATTGATAAATGGGAGTGCAAATTAGTTTGGAGGTTTTCTAGCAACGGGAATGGCATCAATCTTGTAAGGATTTTTTTTTGCGGTTATTTTTTATGCTTTATTCTTACATGTTATATTTAATTTTTACGTGATTAAATTTAAGCCCATGCTAGCTATTTGTAAACATGATATAATAATAACGTTGTTATGCTTACGAAATATTAAATAGGTAAAAATCTCTAAAATGAATTGATTTTATTTTTTATTCAAGATTTTATATTAAGAATGTTAGAGAGAAATATATTATTTTTCATTACAAACTTAAATCTGAAAATTAGATTTTAAGGTTTAGTTATCGATCCGATTTAGAGTAGTGCTCTTTTATTTGTTAGTACAATCGCTAGGTAGTTAGAGTGAAGCTCTATTTCAAAAGTTTTTATAAGAATTATTATCGAAAATGTATTGACAACATGTTTTCGGTAGTAGTTTAAAACTTGAAAGTTAGTACTCGGATAACTAAATTCTTAGGTTTAATTTGGACACCTTGAATAAAGTTTAAATTGTCTAACCCGCCCAAAGGTGGAATTTAAATAGTTCATTTTCAATCTCTTAGAAAAATGAATTAATTTAATTAACCAAATTAGTTATCAACCCGCTTTAGTAGGTGTTAATTGATTTGTTTAGTTAACAAAGAATATCTAACCCCACCAAAGGTGGTATTCATACAAAAAAGGGAGAATCAATAAATATCAATTCATATCTTTAATAACCTAGATAATATGAGCAAGCATAATTAACTTAGTTATTATATCCATAAATACTCCACTATTTATAAAAGATAAAATTTGCATGAATGTTTATTGAATCTATGTTTAATTTTCTGTAATTAGATTAAAAACACAAAAACCCCAAAATATTGTGACATTATGTTTAGGATTTAATTTCGTTTTTAAAAGTTTGAATAATAAATTAAAAACCACATACATTTCTTCCTTAGATCGACCTTGGGAGTATACTTATCATTTTCTACGAAATGATTCGTGCACTTGCGAGAGTTTTATAAATATAAAACCAAAGTATTGGCAGGATCGGCGATGCCGATTTTTGTTCATCAAGTTTTGGCGCGTTCTTACGGATGGCATCAAAGTTTTTGGCGGATTATGGTGGATGGCATCAGTTTTTGGCGCGATTCTTGAGGAATAAATAGTGTTTTTAATTTATTTATCAAAATTTTAAAAATATTTTTGTGTTGTAAATAATTGTGATTTGTTTTTTTGTAAAACAATAAAAAAAATAAAAAAATTTAATCAAATTTCAAATTTCATAAGAAATAATAAAAAAAAATAAAAAAAATAAAAAAAAATAAAAAAAATAAAAGTTTTTTTTACTTAACTTAATTAACTTTTTTTTTCACTTAACTTAATTAACTTAGATTTTCATTAACTTAATTAACTTAGATTTTTTACTTAACTTAATTTTTTTTAATTAACTTAGATTTTTTTTATTTCACTTAGCTTAATTAACTTTGTTTTTACTAACTTAATTAACTTAGATTTTTTTAACTTAACTTAATTAACTTAGATTTTTTTTACTTCACTTAACTTAATTAACTTTTTTTTAAACTTAATTAACTTAGATTTTCATTAACTCAAATTTTTATTTAATTTAACTTAATAACATGAAAAGTAAAGATCTAAGGGAGTTCTGTCTAGGAGACTAGTTCTTGGAAGCCTTTGTGCCTTTAGTGCTTTCACGGGAAGACGTTGTTCTGTCTAGGAGGATGGTTTTTAAGGAGCCTTTGCACCACTATTCTTTCTTTGGAGCACTCTTGGTTAATACTGATTATGTTATTTTTTTTCTTAAAAACAAAAAAAAACAAAAAAAAACATAAATTTTGAAACTACCTCCAAAATTTTAAAGTTTTAATTATAATCTAAGGAGTTAGTTGCTTTGTTTAATCTAGGTACAATTGTGTTTTTTATGCCTTAATTATTTGATTTGTACCTAGATGTGGGTTATCTAAAACTCAAAGTATACCTACAGTTTTAAGAAATCTGAGAAACAAATGAAAATCAATAGGGCATGGTGAAAAAGTATAGGTAGACAACCTTGTCTTACCTGAAGGTTTGATTGACTCAATGATGAGGGACATTGAGTTTACTTAAAATGCAATCCCAAGTTACGTCTTGCTAAGACGTTAAACTAAGCGTTGGATGGGAATGACCCGTCATTTTAGGTAATTTTCTTTTATTTCTTTTATTTACTTAATTTTATTTTTTATTTAATTTTAATTACATGTGAATAATTTTTAAATTGTTAAAACTAAAAATATTTGTTGAGATGTTAGAAGTTCACAGTGATACATGCGTATACACTTTAATGATGAATATGATGGATGCACTTGCATTTTCCATTACTCTTGCACTTTCTCGAAAAATATGTAATCTTTCTTCTCTTTTCTCTTTATTTTTAATTCTGATTGTTACATTGAGGACAATGTAAGTTCTAGGTTGGGGGTGGTGAAAAGTTACCATGCTTAATTAAAAAAAAAGTTTTAACAATTTAAAAATAAAAAAATAAAAAAATAAAAAATATACTTTTTTATTTTTTGTGTTTGGTTTTATTTCTATTTTGTGTGATTTAGTAATTTTTTTAAAAAAAATTTCTCACAAAAATTATCATTTCTTTATATCAAATTTAAGTAAATAGTTAAGTCTCTTGTACTGTTAGATTAATTTTTGAAAACATATCATGAAATATTTTGTAATTATTTTTTATAATTAGTTAGTTTTTGTCATAACTAGTATTTCTTGATAAGATGTACAAATTATATTAAACCCAAAATCGGTGTTTATGAATTTTTTTAGTGGAGACTACCTTTGTGAGATATAATTTGAGCCTAATTTCGTTTATTCAGAGTGAAATTTATATTTTTTCTTCTCCTAACACATTTCTTATTTCTTCACATTTTTAGATGATCTCTATAGGTATTAGCGTTGGATGTATGAATTTTTTTCTCGTCTTAATAGAGTATCATATATTTTTTATTATTTTTGCTTAGATTAATTGATTTGGTAGAAATTGATAGTATATGCTTATATCTCGTTCATGCATGTTGCTACAAAAAAAAGACATATTTGGAGTTACCTAAACCAAGATCAAGCAGAAAAGCCACAAAATTAACCACTCACCAAAATCCAAAAAAAAAAAATGTACAATCTGTACATAGGTTGACTCTCAAAAAAATACATATATTGAGAAATATCTTGAGAAAAAAATAGAGATAAAGAATATATAGTATAATCTACATACTATAACCCACATTGCCTACAAAGTTGTGAGTAAAGGCTAATTACAAAAGAAGGATATAGGAAATAATTCCCTAAAAAGTCATTGCACTCTCTTCATTTGTAAAAGGCATATATCTTGAAATTCTTTCTTAATGAATTTTATTTATGCTTGAAAATAATTTTTATATATGATATCTTTATAATTTATACATTTGATTCCTTTCATGAGATCAATGTTAAAATAACACTTTGAGCCTTTATTCTTTATACATATGCGAACATATTAGTTCATTTCTATACATCAACTCTTTTGCATATAAATTATTATGAGTGTTTGAACCCATAGGATTCAGTGTTTTGAGAGTATTGACTTGTGAGGAATAGAGTCGAAGCGAATTCGTTTTCATGACACTGAAATTGGGTGAAATTAAATTGATACATTTTTGACATGAAATATGAAAATGATTTTTGACTAATTATTATAATAAATCATGATTGTTTAAAGAGATTAAAATAACTTATGCTTGAGATTTTAATTATGATCTTAAAGGAGATTAAAAAGTATGACACATTTTTTGTTTTCTTGTATTCTTAAATTAATTTTGTTGAAATTTTAGTTTTTGATTTGATTTTTTTTATTTTTACATTTAGTTCAAGGTTTGTGGGTATCATCACTGAAAACCCTCACGAGACTCAAACTCGTCCACTAGGGAAACCTAGGGGTTTAAAGGCTTGTTGCATAGGCTAAATGCAACCGTGTCAATCCACGGAAGTGATTTAGGATAATTTAATTTTTAGTTTTTATCGCTTCTCTTGCAAAGGGACTAGCAAGAAGCTGGTTGGGGGTTGTGATGAGTGCTCAAAAAGCACTAAACTTACCATGATTTTATGCACATTAATTGACTAAAAAATATATGTTTTATCATATATTTATATAAATTGGTCTTTTTCTGAATCACGGGTATTTTTATTGTTTTTCAGTTATTTTTTTAAAAAACGTCACTCAAAGACTCAAAAAGGAATAGTGGAAGCAATACATCACAAATATATTAATAAATAAATGGGGAAGGGTCAACAAATATGGAAAAATTGGACAAAATGGGTCGAAAAGGTCAAAAATGTCAAAAAGGAGAAAATCGCGCCCGGATCAGCCCATCCCGCGCGCGGCCTCCAATTCTGCGCGCACAAGAACGCCCCCGCGGCCGCGCGCGGTGCGCGCGCCTTCCTCCCGAGATCCACGCGCGCCGCAGCACGTCCGTCCTGTTCACGCGTGCACGCGCTGGGTGCTGCTGTGCCCCGCGCTGCCCTCGCGCACGCCGGCAGCCATTTCGCCCCATTTTTCACGTCTGTGACGTGACGTCATGATGACGTCATTTATGCTCTCAGCATTTCCATTACGCATTTTTACATTTTTTAACATTTTTTTAACATTTTTTACTCATTTTTTCTCTCCATCCTCACCTATAAATACCCCCTTCCCTTCACTTCAAAAAACACCTCAAACCACCCTTCTCTCTTCTTTCTGTCTCTCCAGTTTGTTGTTTTTAGTTTTTCTTATGTTTTAGCTAGTTTTTCTTATGTTTTAGCTAGTTTCTCTTAGTTTTAGAGTTCTTCCCTCTTTCGGAAGAACTAGTTATGTTTTTGTAATTTATTAGCTTTTTGATTCAATAAATGGGAGTGCAAATTCCGTTTGGAGGTTTTCTAGCAACGGGAATGGCATCGAAGTACTGTAAGGATTTTATTTTAACTTTGGTTATTTTTTATACTTTATTCTTACATGTTATATTTAATTTTTTACGTGATTAAATTTAAGCTGTGCTAGCTATTTGTAAACATGATATAATAATAACGTTGTTATGATTGCGAGAAATATTAAATAGGTAAAAATCTATAAAATGAATTGATTTTATTTTTATTCAAGATTTTATATTAAGAATGTTAGAGAGAAATATATTATTTTTTCATTACAAACTTAAATCGAAAATTAGATTTTAAGGTTTAGTTATCAGGTCGATTTAGAGTAGTGCTCTTTTATTTGTTGGTACAATCGCCGGTAGTTAGAGTGAAGCTACATTTCAAAAGTTTTTATAAAATTATTATGCGAAAATGTATTGACAACATGTTTTTCGGTAGTAGTTTTAAAACTTGAAAGTTAGTACTCGGATAACTAAATTCTTAGGTTTAATTTGGACACCTTGAATAAAGTTTAAAAGTATGTCTAACCCCACCCAAAGGTTGGAATTTAAATGGTTCATTTTCAATCTCTTAGAAAAAGGAATTAATTTAATTAACCAAATTAGTTATCAACCCTACCCATAGGTGTTAATTGATTTGTTTAGTTAACAAAGAATATCTAACCCGCTTAAAGGTTGTCTTCATACAAAAAAGGGAGAATCAATAAATATCAATTCATATCTTTAATAACCTAGATAATATGAGCAAGCATAATTAACTTAGTTATTATATCCATAAATACTCCACTATTTATAAAAGATAAAATTTGCAAGAATGTTTATTGAATCTATGTTTAATTTTCTGTAATTAGATTAAAAACACAAAAACCCCAAAATATCGTGACAGGATGTTTAGGATTTAATTTCGTTTTTAAAAGTTTGAATAATAAATTAAAAACCACATACATTTCTTCCTTAGATCGACCTTGTGAGTATACTTATCATTTTCTATGAAATGATTCGTGCACTTGCGAGAGTTTTATAAATATAAAACCAAAGTATTGGCAGGATCGGCGATGCCGGTTTTCGTTCATCAATTTCTTTTTTTATTGTTATTGCAATATGGGTGTTTTTCTCTCTAATATTCATGAAAAACTTAGTTTAGATGGGGCTCAAAATGATATAAATAGATCACATATTAACCTAGGAACATTTTTGACCATTGGATCATGAAACTCAAATGGTTGGGATTAAATTTTAGAAAAACGCATACAAGGAGTGAAATGGCACGTGGATTGAACAAAAAAAGATGTCGTTGGGTCATCAATGAAACGATATCATTCTAGGGCTTAGAGGCATGCTGTAGTAGGGGTCAAAATGGCATTGTTTTGTGCCAAAATACCAAGTTTATCCATATTCTAAGTGCCACCCGATCCTAGTATGCACGGCTAAGATCATCCTGTCACCTGCTATATGGATCCACCAAGCCCATTTTCATGTTTATGGGCCTTTTTTTCTTCTAAATGTAGCCCAAATAATTAATAGATGCAATCATTAGTTCCAAAAATCCAAAACAATTTAAAAATATATAAGAATTTCCTAAATACTGTTAACCTGTAAATGACAAAAATACCTTCAAAGTAGTAAATTTCTTAAATAATTATAAAAATATAAAAATATAATAAAATAGTATGATAAATATTAGTTTATCAATGTCATTCATCCAACAGTTGTCAATTCACTACACCTTGTGTCAACACCACTGTTCACATACTTATCCAATTTTATTGTAGCACGCTTATGAGTATCCATTTGACTCGATCCAACGACGCTAATCAAATCTGATTATAAAACCCTATCTAATCCTATATACATACCCACAAGATATTCATTTTATAAAGAAAAAAGAATTAGCATAATTCAATAAAAATAGAGAGAAAATTGACAAAAATTATTTCGGAGCATTTAAAAATTTTTTTGAAGAGAAATTCAAGAATAAATTTAAAAATTGGAGTATTCAATTTATTTGGTTTTACTTTGTCATCATAATAATAAGATTATTGTATTTTCTATCTCTTTTAATAATTATGATTGCTTAGTTATCTTTTTTTATGTGTTAAATTTTATATATAACTAAACAATTCATTGTGAATATGGGTAATTTGAATTATGTTATGATTTAAATAATGTTTCAAATTATTAATTTCTTAATATGTTTAATTCTATGTTTGAATGTTTAAAGCATGCTAATTTTTTAATCAAGCATACAACTAGATCGATATTTAATTTTGCTTATTATTAGATTATAAAATTAGTATGAAATAGCTAATTTTTATAATTAAAGTAGCAAGTTGTAATTTTTATTACAATTAAAATTAAATTCTTAAGTTAGAAATTATTAATGATATTAATTTAATATAATTTAGTTATTACTTTTTTTAATTATAATATAATGAATGAATTAAATCTAATAGTCAAAATTCTAAGTTAGATTGATTAATAACTGAGTTGTTAGTCAATAACAAAGTAATAAAAAGCATAAAATTTTAGGGGAACTTAAATTTCTAAAACTAAAATTGAGAAAAACAAAAAGAGATCTTGAAAGTGTATAATAAATTTATGATTTAAAAACTAAATAGATCATGACATGATAAATTTAATTGTAATATAATGACGAGAATAATCCCATAATCAAATGTTCTTTTATTATCTAAAAAACTATGATTATATTTAAAAAATCACATTTTATTTATAACATTTTAACATTTAATTTTTAGACTAATAATTAATAATTTAATTTTCTTAAACCTCTACTGATAATGATTCTTATATACAATTATATTTATATCAACATATTTTTTTAAAAGTAATTTTAAATATTTGATAGTTTATTTTAAAACTATCAACAGGTGGCAGATGGAAGGGATGGAGGGTTTCGGGTGGTGGGACGATGGCGATGGTGAGGTAAATGTTATGCACTATTTTATTTTAAAAAAATTATTTTTTATTTTTTTGTTAAATTCTAATTTTATTCTTAAAAAAAGTTTAATTTTATCCCTGAAAAAAAATCTAATTTTGTAAAATTATATTTTTAAAAGTTAATAGACTAAAGTTGCTTAATTAAAAGCTAATTAATTGAAGTTCACTTTTTGAAAAATTGTTATTCAACATCAAACCTAAGATTATGGCCATTTTAGTCATATAACTCTTCAATAAGTGCACCTTATTCCATCTTTTTAGATTAAGTATATTTAATTTATTAATTTTTAAATAATGTTAATTTTATTTTATTTTTTATTAAAAAAATGTTAATTTTTCTGGGTATAAAATTCGATTTCCCTTAAAAATTAAAATAAAAACAAAAATATTCTCTAAAAAAATATAATTTTTTCTCTCCCATCTCGATCTTTCATTTTTTTTGTTTTCTCAGTTTCTCTCATCTCATTCTATTTTTATACATATCTCTAATTCATTTATATATGAATTTCAAATTTTATTTTTAATTATGAAGTTGTTGAAATTTATAAATTATGAAAAAGAAAATGTTAAATATTTTTTAACGAAGATAAATAGACTTATATGAGAAAAACTTAAATAAGAGATAAATTATTTTTATTTGGTAACAAATAGAATGAGATAGTAAATTGTTAGATTTTTAATGTTATTCTTAAGAGTATTATAAAAACAAATGTTATTTTTTGAAAATTTAGATTTAAACATGAAAAAACAAAATAAAAAAAAGGTTGAAAATTTTATATCTAATAATTGTTTGATTAGTTCATTTTTCCATATAAAATCTAAGGTTTTGTTGAGTACTGAGTGGTGTAGTAATTTCAAAAATAATTACTAGATCAAACCAAGAGATGTCAAATGGAGTTCATGATTGATATGTGTTATTTACAAACTAAAACAAATTGGACAAAAACAATAGGATCAGTAATTAGAAGACACATTTTAAATAAGAAGAAAAACATCGACTTAACAATAATACATCTTTATTAGTGATAAGAACCAAGGGGTTATGACCTAGCTAATTTTCAGACTATATAGCAAAAGCTTTTTCCACAAAACAATGGATATGACTCACCGTTAAATTGAAGAGAAAAGACATCACAAAGAGGTGCTGGCTCTTTGATAAGTCTAGCATAAATGACACCCTAAAAAGTATAGAAATTACTCACCACAAATGCTTGGATGCTTGATGAGTGCTCAAAAAGCACTAAAATAACCATGATTTTATGCACTATAATTGATTAAAAATATATATATTTATATGTTTTATCATATATTTATATAAATTTGTCTTTTTCGGAATCACGGGTATTTTTATTGTTTTTCAGGAATTTTGGCCTAAAAACGCAATGTAAAGACTCAAAGAAGAATACTTGAAGCAATACATCACAAATAAATTGATAAATAAGTGGAAAAAGGTCAACAAAGATGGAAAAATTGGACAAAATGGGTGAAAAGGTCAAAAATGTCAAAAGACGGAAAACGCGCACAGGCCGGCCTTGACCAAATTGCGGCGCGGCGCAGGAGCGTCAAGGCGGCCGCTGATGTCGTTGATGCACGCTGCAGCGCTGGGCCGCTGTTCACGCGCGCCGAACGCGCCAAGGCGAATGGCTCAGCGCGGCGGCGGCGAGCGGCCGGCCCAGCAGCGCCCAACGCGTTTTGACCCATTTTTCACGCGTAAGCAGCGCCCCATGACGTCATGCTGACGTCATTGATGACCTCGAGGTCCAAAACACGTTTTTATTTTTTAATATTTTTTTACCCTTTTTTTTCTCATTTTTTCTCTCCATCCTCACCTATAAATACCCCCCTTCCATTCACTTCAAACCACACCTAAAAACCTCACTTATCTCTTCTTTCTTTCTCTCATTTCTTAGTTTCTGTGTTTTCTTGAGTTTCTTTTTTAGTTTAAGCTTTTCTTAGTTTTTCTCTTAGTTTTTAGTTCAATTGTCTTGGGTTTAGAGTTCTTCTCTTTTTGAGAGGAACTTGTAATGTTTTTGTAATAATTTAGATTTTTGATTGATAAATGGAAGTGCAAATTCCGCTGGAGGTTTTAGCAGCGGGAATAGCGTCGAAGTTCTCAGAAGGATTTTATTTTCTTCTGATTATTTTTATGCTTTATTCTTACATGTTATATTTAATTTATGCATGGATTAAATTTAAGCGTACTAGTCATTTATAATCATGATATAATAATAACGTTGTTATGCTACTTGAAATATTAAATAGGTGAAAATTTCTAAAATGAATTGATTTTATTTTTATTCAAGATTTTATATTAAGGATGTTAGAGAGAAATATATTATTTTTCATTACAAACTTAAATCTGAAAGTTAGACTTTAAGGTTTAGTTATCGGTCTAATTTAGAGTAGTGCTCTTTTATTTGTTGGTCTGATCAATAGGTAGTTAGAGTGAAGGCTACATTTCAAAAGTTTTTATAAGAATTATTATGTGGAAATGTACACAACATGTTTTCAATAGTGATTTTAAAACTTGAAAGTTAGTACTAGGATAACTAAATTAAGTTAATTTAATTTGACACTTGAATAAAGTTTAAATGTCTAACCCCACCAAGGTGGCATTTAAATAGTTCATTTTCAATCTCTTAGAAAAAGGAATTAATTTAATTAACCAAATTAGTTATCAACCCCACCCATGGGGTGTTAATTGATTGTTTAGTTAACAAAGAAGATCTAACCCACCAAAGGTGGTATTAAATACAAAAAGAGAGAATCAATAAAATATCAATTTATATCTTTAATAACCTAGATATTATGAGAAAGCGTAATTAACTTAGTTATTATATCCCAATAAATCTCACTAATATAAATGATAAAATTTGCATGAATATTTATTGAATCAGTATTTATATTTATTCATTCAATTTGTATCTACATGTTTATTCTTTAGATTATATTTAATTAATGTATATATGTTTATTTTATGTTATTAGATTAGGAACGTAAAAACCAAAACTATCGTGACGGATGTTTAGGATTTAATTTCGTTTTTAAAAAGTTTGAATAATAAATTAAAAACCACATACATTCTTTCGTAGATCGATTGGGAGTATACTTATCTTTCATTTACGAAATGATTCGTCAAGACTAGAGTTTTACAAATATTAAAACCAAAAGTATTTGCGAGAATCGGCGATGCGGCCAGACATCAAGTTTTAAGGCGCCGATTCTTACGAAGGAATAGCGTTTTTAATTTATTTATCAAAATTTTAAAAATATTTTTGTGTTGTAAATAATTGTGATATTTGTTTTTAAAAAAAAAAAATAATAAAAAATAAAAAAAAATAAAAAACAAATAATAATAATAATAAATAAATAAAATAAAATAAAATAAAATAAAATTTAATCAAATTTCAAATTTCATAAAAAAAAAAAATTAAATTAAATTTTTAAAATTTTAAGTTAATAAGAAATAAGATAGTGTGAATAGTAAAATAAAATTACCGTTCGTAAAAAAAAAAAAAATTAAAATTTTTAAAATTTTAAGTTAATAAGAAATAAGATAGTGTGAATAGTAAAATAAAATTACCGTTCGTAAAAAAAAAAAAAAATTAAAAATTTTAAAAATTTTAAGAAATAAGATAGTGTGAATAGTAAAATAAAAATAACGCTCGGAAAAAAAAAAAAAAAAAACTAAAAGGCATGAAAAGTAAAAATCTAAGGGAGTTAAATGCAGGAGACTAGTTACCTTTGTGGCCACTAATCTTTCACAGGAGCGTTGTTAATCGCTAGAGAATGGTTTTTAGGAGACAAGACCACCATTCTTTCTGCAGAACATTTCTTGGTTAATACTAATTATGTTATTTAAAAAAAAAAAAATTGTCTAGTGTTTTGTATTAAATGCCATGGAAATTTTCTAATTTCTTTATTTTTGTTGTGAGTTTTAAATTTACGTTTAAAAATAGTACATGCGTGGTAGGAGATCCTTAGGAAACCCCTAACACCGTATACGTAAATAATATTCATAAATTTAAACAAGTGTCAACAACATTGGATCCTACCATCAAACGATTTTGAGCCAAACATAGAACCACGTCTTAATCCTTTACTAGAACCAAAAGAAATGGAGAGAAAACCAACGTATTGGGAAACCACGATGAAGGAGTTTGCAAGGCAGGTGATTGGCACGACGGCTGCCAGCTATCGATTGGGAGAGGTCGCTAGGAATTATGACCTTAAAAATAATCATTTTTCTATGCTTCCTTCCTTCATACATGTGGCTACCTAATGAAGATTCTCTTTCCTTTACGAGAGATTTCTATGCTACGGTCCAAACATTCCCCGCCGGTATTCTAAACGAGGATCAACTTAGAATGAGATGTTTTAGGTACACCAAGGATAAGGCTAAAGCTTGGTTGATGTCAACTTACCCTGGTTCTCTGCGATGACATAGGAGTCGAAATTTACAATAAATTCATGGGAAAATTCTATTCCCATCAAAAACATCGGTGAGAGGAAAGATTGCTACTTTCTCTCAGGATGGAAGAGAGAACCATTCCATTGAAGCTTGGGATAGGTTCAAAATGTTTCTCAATTAACGTCCCCATCATAGCTTTCCCTACGAGCCAATTCTTTACGATGGACTTACACAACAATGTCGGGTTCATTGTCGACAACGCCATGAGGAGGCAATAGGAGAAAAACTGCATCGGGAACGTATAATCTCTTTGAGATGTTGGGTCTAATTCCGAGAAAAGCTCTAGAGTGAGAAAAGTGGTGTTCGCTGAGATTGACTCCGGTAATGAAGTTCAACAACAACTTGTTCAGCCCGACTAAGGCAAGTTGCCACTTCCGCTTACACAAACCAACACAAATAATGAACAATATGGTTTATGCAGTAACGGGACAAGCGCTTGTCCATTATCAAGGAGATCTGTTGGACACCGAAGTTAATGTGTTGGGAGCATATCAACAGAGACCAAGGTTTGATCCCGATTCAAATACCTATAATCACAGGTGGAGAAGTCATCCAATTTCTCTTGAGGCAAAACAACCCTCCTTTCCCCTCAAAGCTCAGGCCAGGCCAATGACGTGATTCCACCTTTCTATTCCACGAAGCATTCCAAATAAACCAACCTGGAGGACAACTTGAATTCTTTTATTCAAGTTTGTAGGGACAATCAATCAAAACCAATCAACGGTTGGACTCGTGGAAGCTTACATCAAAAGGTGGAAGTTCATTGAGCAGTTAGTTGAACATTTGCAGAAAGGCAAAATTGAAACTTAAATGAATTCAATGAAGAGGAGACATTGAGTTTTTCATTCGCAATCTAAGCAACGTCTTACTAGAAGACGATAAATTTTAGTCCTACGTGGGAGGTCACCCGTTATTGTATTTTCCTTTGTTTTAGTTTGCGTGTAAAAAAAAAAAAAAAAAAAAAGTCAAATGAAATAAATTTGTTTGCTTGAAAAATTGTGTCCCTTCGTTTTAATTTAGGTTCCTTGCATTTTTTAGAGATATCTACTATTATTTTTAAGAGCAAAATGTTGATTCACAATAGGAGGAGGATCATTTTCAACTACAAATAAACATGGGAGATGTCAAGATAGGCGGAAAAAGATGAAAGACTATACAATGCCAATCATTGGCAATGTAACTTCGACATCCAATTGCAAGAGGCTGCAAGGAATTATGAATTGAAAAAGATTCATTATTCTTTGTTGCCTTCCTTTTCTGGTATCCTAATGAAGATCCTTTGCATTTCATTCGAGAATTATATGCTATTGTCCAAACCTTTCCACGTACATGCAATTAGTGAAGATCAACTTAGGATGAGGTGTTTTCCTTACACTCTCAAAGATAAAGCTTCGTCATGGTTCATTACTCTGTCGGGTTCTCTTAAAACTTGGGAGGCGATCTATGAAATTTTTATGGGTAGGTTCTATTCCCATCAAAAGATTGATCTAAGAACAAAGATAGCAACATTTTCTCAAATGAATGAAGAGCCTTTCATGAAGCTTGGGAACGATTCAAACTCCTTTTCATTCAATGTCAAAATCATGCTTTCCACTACGCCTACAAAACCAATTCTTTTACGATGGATTGACCCTACGAGTCAATACATGGTTGATAATCTCTTTGGAGAGTCTTTGTAGGAGAAAAGAACAGAGGAAGCCTATAATCTCATGAGCTATTGGGTTCTAATTCCCTGACAAAGAGGTTGGTGGAAGTAAAGCAAATGTCAATGAGGTCTGCTTTGATGATGAGATAACCTTGCAAATTCTTGAATTGACTAAACAAGTGAAATTCCTCACGTCTCACCAAATTTCAAATCAAGAGGTATGTGGAGTGTGTTGTTCGGTTGGGCATGGTACTCGTAATTGTTCAAATACTTGTGATTCTAGTGTCGATGCCATAGAGGAAGTCCAATATTTTCAAAAGTATCATCCAAACACCTATAATCACCCAACCTACGACCACCGCACCCACCAAGCCAATCTTTTAAACCAACCTTAGAAGATAGCTTGAATGCTTTTATTCAAGTTAGTCGTGACAACCAAGCCGATGACTAATCAAAGGTTGAACACCATGCGAGCTTCGGTTAAAAGAATTGAATCTAAAGTTGGGCAGCGGTGAACAAATGCAAAAGAAAGAACCGGGAAAGTTGCCAGTCCAACGAGAACAAGCAAAAGATGTTAGAACCCTTCGAAGTGGTAAGGTAGTCAATACCGGTGTGCCTCGAAATCTCTAAACTACCTTGTAGTTCATGTAACAAAGAAGGCGACATTCTAATATCGCAAAAGGAGAAACAAGTGTTAAACTTCACAAGCTTTCTGAAAAACTCATTGGGGTCATCGACACTCCCAAAATTCAAAAGACAACGAGAACCACACGGATGCAAGTACCTTTTCCTAGGTTGAAAGAGTCCAAACAAGATAAGCAATTCAATGATCTTTTAATATGCTTTCTCTAAAGTAAATATCAATTTACCATTATTAGAAGTGATCATGAATGTGCCCTCATATGCCAAGTTTTTCAAAGAGTTGAACACTAAGAAAAGGAGGTATGAACCGAATGAGCAGTAGTAGTGTCGAAAATTTCTATTGTCGCCCGTAACTGACCACTCCCTAAGTTGAAAGACCCCTGGAAGTTTTATTATAAACATAACTATGGGGGATAGGAAGGTTCTAGCAATGCTTGGTTTAGGTGCTAGTATAAATTTGATGCCCTACTCTATATTCTCACTGACTCAATCTAGGGATTTAAAACCCACAACTATGTCCCTACAACTTGCACAGATAGATCTCTTAAATATCCGGAGGGAATAGTTGAGGATGTTTTGAGTACAGGTAGACAAACTGATAATACCTGTTGACTTTGTGGTTACGGATATGCAAGAAAATCCAAAGATTGAATAGAGAGCATACAATATTGCTTGGTAGACCATTTATGGCAACTACTAAAACTATTATTGATGTCCAAGATGGAAATTTGACAATGACGGTCTTAGGAGAGACTGCTCATTTTAAAGTTTTGATTCTTCACCTTTCCCTTCTATTTACGCCATCGATGAAATATTCGAAGTTGATCCTTTGGATAATCTTGTCCAAAACACCTTTTTCCAAACCAGGAATAGAAGACAAGCTTGAAACCGTTTCTTACACTTGAAAAGGTTGAAGAAGATTTAGATGAAGAAATTAAGGGGTACCTTGAACAACTAGACAATAATGAAGTGATGACACAATCTAGTGCACTTTTAAATCTACCAGTTCTTCATCTATTAAAGAGGCCAATCCACACGAACTTGAACTCAAAGACTTACCTGAGCACTTAAAATATGTGTTTTGGGAGAAGGAGAAACATATCGGTGATAATTTCTTCAACCTTGACCAAACCACAAGAAAAGGAACTCATCAAAGTGCTTAAACAGTTTAAGAAATCTATAGGTTGTGAGTATAGGAGATATAAGAGGCATTAGTCCAACAACGTGTACGCACAAGATCAACTTGGAGGATGGTGCTAAACACATGCGAGAGGCCCGAAGACTAAACCCAAACATGCAAGAGGTAGTTAAAAAGGAAATCCTTAAATTGTTAGGAGAAGGGATTATACATCCTATTGCGGATAGTAAGTGGGTTAGTCCAAAGGTACGTGGTACCAAAGAAATGCGGGATAACGATTGTTAAAAATGATAAAAGTGAATTAGTGCCACTAGAATAATCACCGGATGGAGAATGTGTATAGATTTTAGGAAACTAAATTTATATACGAAAAAGGATCACTTTCCTCTTCCATTCATTGATCAAATGTTGGAAAGATTAGTGGGCACCATAATTTCGTTTTTGGATGGAGTCTGGATATTATCAAGTACCCATAGCGGGAAGATCGGGAAAAGACCACATTTACATGTCCTTTTGGGACATTTGCTTTCATGAGAATGCCATTTGGGTTATGTACGTAATGCTCGCCACTTTCGGAGATCATGATATCCATTTTCTCGGACATGGTGGAGAAGTTCATTGAAATTTTCATGGACGATTTCTCTGTCTTTGGGAACTCATTTGATGATTGCTTACATAAATTGACTTTGGTTTTAGAAAGATGCATTGAATGCAATCTAACCCTTGATTGGGAGAAAAGTCATTTTATGGTTCAACAAGGGATAGTTTTGGGGACATATAATTTCAAACAAGGGTATTGAAGTTGATAAGGCAAAAGTTGAATTGATATCCAAACTACCTCCCACTACATCTGTGAAGGGGATAAGAAGCTTCTTGGGACATGCAGGGGATTTTATAGACGATTTATTAAAGATTTCTACAAATAAGTCGTCCTTTATGTAACTTATTATCCAAAGATCTTGAATTTGACTTCAACAATGATTGCCTTTATTTCCTTTAATACCTTGAAAAGAAAGCTGACATCTACCCCCGTTATAATGGCACCAAATGGTCTTTACCTTTTGAGATAATGTGTGGCCTTTCGATTATGCAATAGGAGCAGTCCTGGGACAAAGAGTGGATAAGCGTTTACATGTCATCTACTTATGCTAGCAAAACAGCGAATGATGCCCGAAATGAATTACACCACCATCGAAAAGGAATTCTTGGCTATTGTATTCTCTTTAGACAAATTTAGGTCTTATTTAGTAGGATCTAAAGTGATTGTACATTCCGATCATCTTTCGCTTTAAGATACCTATTAAGTAAACCAAATGCCAAGCCAAGATTAATCGGTGGGTCTTCTTACAAGAATTTGACCTAGAGATCAAGGATAAGAAAGGGTGAAAACTTAGTAGTGACCATTTGTCTAGGTTGATTTAGAGCTTCAATTCTCTTAAAGATGAGAGTAATGATGATATAGTTGAAACCTTTCTGATGAAACGATTATTTTTCATAGTTAGAACCATGGTATCTTGATATTGTAAACTATCTTGCCAACTGGTGTTTTGCGACCTAACACTTCATATCGGACAAGAAAAGGTTTTTAAAACTATTAAGGACTATTTCTCGGGATGACCCTTATTTATACAAGATTGGTCAAGATCAAGTCATCAGGAGATGTGTACGGAAGAAAGAAACGTAAGAGCATTCGACTTTTGTCATGAACTTCATTGTGAAGTCATTTTGGAGGTGAAAAATGACAGCGTAAGATATTACGATCCGGATTCTTTTGGCCCACTCTTTTTAAAGATGCTCATATGTTTTGTGCACAATGTGATAGATGTCGAAAGAACAGGAAACATAAGCAAAAAGAGATGAAATGCCTTTGACATCTAATTTAGTTGTTGAACTCTTTGATGTATGGGGGATTGACTTACGGGTCCTTTTCCCAATCTAATGGTTTTCAATACATTTTGGTTCTTTGTGGATTATGTGTCCAAGTGGGTAGAAGCTATCCAAGACGATGATGCTAATGTTGTTGTGAAATTCTTGAAAGATTTCATATTCAGTAGGTTCGAATGCCTAGAGCTATAATAAGTGATGGAGGTAGCCATTTTTTGTAACAAACTCTTTGATGGAGTACTAAACAAGTACAACATCACACATAAAATAGTACTCCATATCATCCTCAAACTTCGGTTTAGTGGAAGTGAGCAATAGGCAAATTAAGTGAAGTCTTGAACGCACGTGCGTCCGTCGAGGAAGGATTGGGCATTTAAGCTAAATGATGCCTTATGGGCGTACTGACGCGCTTACAAAACACCTATTGGGATGAGCCACGGTTAATCTTTGGGAAAGCGTGCCACCTTCCGAGTTGAACTTGAACACAAAGCTTATTGGGCAATTAAAAGAGTTAAACATGGATTTAGATAAAGCGAGTGAAAAAGCGATTACTCGGCTTACGTGAGTTGGAAGAAATTAGGAATGAAGCCTATGAGAATGCCAAATTATACAAGGAGCGTACTAAGCGCTATCATGACAAGAGGCTAGTTCTAAGACTCTTCACCCTGGAATGAAAGTTCTTTTATTTAACTCTCGTTTGAGATTGTTTCCGTGAAAGTCGAGATCAAGATGGGATGGACCATTCAAAATAGTTCAAGTATTTGAACATGGAGTAGTGGAACTATTGGACTCCAAGACACAAAAAAGCGTTCAAAGTCAACGGCCATCGTGGTCAAGCCTTATTTAGAAGAACCAAACAACATTCTTTGAAATGGATTGCATTTGGTGAGTAACCCTTAGCACAAAAGATCGTCTTGCTAAGGCGTTAAACTAAGCTTGTTGGATAGAGGCAACCCATCATTTTAGGTAAAATAAAAAAAAAAAAAAATAATTTTGTTTTTGTTGTTGTTTTCTTTACTTAATTTTATTGTTTATTTCATTTTAATTGCATGTGAATAATTTTTAAATTGTTAGAACTAAAAATATTTGTTGAGATGTTAGAAGTTTACTGCCGATGCAATACGTATACACTTTAATGATGAATATGATGGATGCCTTGCATTTTCCATTACTACTTGCACATTCTAGAAAATAGGTAATCGCGTTCTCTTACTTCTCTTTATCTTTAATTTACGGTTTGTTACATTGAGGACAATGTAAGGTTTTGGTTGGGGGTGGTGAAAAGTTACCATGCTTAATTAAAAAAAATAAAAAAAAATATATACTTTTTGTGTGTTTGGTTTTATTTCTATTCTGTGTGATTTAGTAATTTTTGGAATATAAAAAAAATATAAAAAAAAAAGAGTTTCACAAAAGTTTATCATTTCTTTAAATCAAATTTAAGTAAATAGTTAAGTCTTTTGTCTTGTTAGATTAATTTTTGAAAACATATCATGAAATATTTTGTAATTATTTTTGATAATTAGTTAGTTTTTGTCATAATTAGTATTTCTTGATAAGATGTTGAAATTATATTAAACCCAAAATCGGTGTTTATGAGTTTTTTTTAGTGGAGACTACCTTTGTGAGATATAATTTGAGCCTAATTTCCTTTATTCAGAGTGAAATATATATTTTTCTACTCCAAACACATTTCTTATTTCTTCAAATATTTAGATGATCTACTATAGGTATTAGCATTGAATGTATGAATTTTTTTCATTTTAATAAGTATCATATTTTTTTTATTATTATTTTTGCTTAGATTAAATGATTTGAGTAGAAGTTGATAGTATATGCTTATATCTCATTTATGCATGACTACTACAAAACAAAAAGACATATACGGGTTACCTAAACCAAGATCAAAGCGGAAAAGCCACAAAATTAACCACTCACCTTTAAAATCTAAAATATGTACAACTGCATACGTGGGTTGACTCTACAAGAAATACACATATTGAAAAATATCTGAAAAAAATAAGAGAGAGATAAAAATAGTATCATGCAATACTATAACCCGCATTGCCTACAAAGTTGTGAGTAAAGGCTAATTACAAAAGAAAGATATAAGAAGTAATTCCCAAAAGTCATTGCAATTTCTTCATTTGTAAAGGCATATATCTTGAAATTCTTTCTTAATGAGTTTGATTTATGCATGAAAATAATTTTTATATATGATATCTTTATAATTTATACATTTGATTCCTTTCATGAGATCAATGTTAAAATAACACTTTGAGCCTTTATTCTTTATACATATGCGAACATATTAGTTCATTTCTATACATCAACTCTTTCGCATATAAATTAGTATGAGTGTTTGAACCCGTAGGATTCGGTGTTTTGAGAGTATTGACTTGTGAGGAATAGAGTCGACGAATTACGATTCATGACAACGAAATTGGGTGAAATTAAATGGATACATTTTTGATATGAAATATGAAAATGATTTTCGACTAATTATTATAATAAATCATGATTGTTTAAAGAGATTAAGATAACTTATGCTTGAGATTTTAATTATGATCTTAAAAAGGAGATTAAATAGTATGAGACATTTTTGTGAGATGTTGTTAATTTGTGATTTTGTTGTAAATTTAATTTTTAAGTTGTTTGTTTTTATTGTTTCTTTTGTTTACATTTAGTTCAATGTTTGTGGGTATTATTAGAAAACCCTCACGAGACTCGAGCTTCGTCCACTAGGGCAACCTAGGGGTTTAAAAGGCTTGTTCATAGGCTAAATGCAACCGTGTCAATCACGAGTGATTTAGGATAGTTTAATTTTTAGTTTTATCGACCTGCTTGCTAAGGGACTAGCAAGAAATTTGGTTTGGGGAGTTGTGATGAGTGCTTTCAAAAAGCACTAAAATAACCGTGATTTTATGATTATAATTGATTAAAAATATATATATTTATATGTTTTATCATATATTTATGTAAATTTGTCTTTTTTGAATCAGGTATTTTTATTGTTTTTCGGAATTTGGCCTAAAACGCAATGTAAAGACTCAAAGAAGAATACTTGAAGCAATACATCACAAATAAATTGATAAATAAGTGGAAAAAGGTCAACAAACATGGAAAAATTGGAAAAAATGGGACAAAAAAGGTCAAAATGTCAAAGACGGAAAAACGCCGGCTTGAGCGTACCAATTTGGCGTGGCGCCAATGCGCGGAAATCGGCATGTTGATTAACGTTCGCGCTGGCATGTGGCTGGCATGATTCACGCCATGCAAGGGCCACTTTGCTGACCCCCGGCTGTAGTACGCGCGCCCAGTACGCGTTGATTTTGACCCATTTTTTCACGTGTACCCCGCACATGCGTCATGCGACATCATTGATGACCTCGAGGTCCAAAACACGTTTTTATTTTTTAATATTTTTTTTAACATTTTTTACTCATTTTTCTCTCCATCCTCACCTATAAATACCCCCTTCCATTCACTTCAAACCACACCTAAAAACCTCTACTCTCTTCTTTCTTTCTCTCATTTCTTAGTTTTTGAGTTTTCTTTAGTTTCTTTTTTAGTTTCTAAGCTTTTTCTTAGTTTTTCTCTTAGTTTTAGTTCAATTGTCTTAGGTTTAGAGTTCTTCTTTTTGAGAGGAACTTGTAATGTTTTGTAATAATTTAGATTTTGATTCAATAAATGGAAGTGCAAATTCCGCTTGGAGGTTTTCTAGCAAGGAATAGCGTCGAAGTTCTCGTAAGGATTTTATTTTCTTCTGAGTTATTTTTATACTTTATTCTTACATGTTATATTTAATTTATGCGTGATTAAATTTATTTGTCTTCATTTGTTTATAATCATGATATAATAATAACGTTGTTATGCTTGCTAAATATTAAATAGGTGAAAATTTCTAAAATGAATTGATTTTATTTTTATTCAAGATTTTATATTAAGGATGTTAGAGAGAAATATATTATTTTTCATTACAAACTTAAATGAAAGTTAGACTTTAAGGTTTAGTTATCAGGTCTAATTTAGAGTAGTGCTCTTTTATTTGTTGGTACAATCATAGGTAGTTAGAGTGAAGCTCTATTTCAAAAGTTTTTATAAGAATTATTATGTGGAAATGTATTGACAACATGTTTTCAATAGTGATTTTAAAACTTGAAAGTTAGTACTCGGATAACTAAATTCTTAAGTTTAATTTGGACACCTTGAATAAAGTTTAAGTCTAACTCTCACCAAGGTATGGCATTTAAATGGTTCATTTTCAATCTCTTAGAAAAAGGAATTAATTTAATTAACCAAATTAGTTATCAACCCCACCCGTAGGTGTTAATTGATTTGTTTAGTTAACAAAGAGTATCTAACCCACCAAAGGTGGTATTCATACAAAAAAGAGAATCAATAAAATATCAATTTATATCTTTAATAACCTAGATAATATGAGCAAGCATAATTAACTTAGTTATTATATCCTTAAATACTCCACTAATATAAATGATAAAATTTGCATGAATATTTATTGAATCTGTATTTATATTTATTCATTCAATTTGTATCTATGTTTATTCTTTTTAGATTATATTTAATTAATCTGTATATATGTTTATTTTATGTTATTAGATTAGGAACACAAAAACCAAAACTATCGTGACAGGATGTTTAGGATTTAATTTCGTTTTTAAAAGTTTGAATAATAAATTAAAAACCACATACATTCTTTCCTTAGATCGACCTTGGGAGTATACTTATCATTTTCTGCGAAGTGATTAGGTACAGAGAGTTTTACAAATATTAAAACCAAAGTATTTGCGAGAATCGGCGATGCCGGTTTTCGTACATCAATGCTAGACAATGCCACAAAGATTTTCAATCCTTTGATAAGTTTCTTAAAGAGGAACAAAGAGCATTAATGAGCTCTCAAATGATTTGAAAAATAAAATTTCATTCAAAAAAATCCAACATTTGTAGCTATGTTGCTTTTAAGTATTTATAGAATACAAATAAACCCTAAAATCTATTACATCATAGCCCTTGGACCCCTTGAACTCATCCAAGGGTTGAAAATAAAAAAATGCCAAAAAGCACAAAAAGGTGGCCCAAAATGTGGAGTAAAAATGGAATAGTTGAGTACAAAGGAATCCTAAAAGTATATCACATCTTAACCCTTGATTTCATCCAAGGGCTAAAAAGAAAGTTGCCCAAAATTAGTCCAAACAACACAACAAATTATGGAGCAAAAATGGGACAGTTGAGTACAAAGGAATCGCAGAGAAAATATTACATGTTAACCCTTGATTTCATCCAAGGGATGAAAAGAAAGCTTCCCAAAATAAGTCCAAATGGCATAGTAGTGTGACTAGTTTTCTTTTGCCAATTTTGCCCTAATTTCTATGCTAGGCTTGTCCCAATCCTTGGGCTCTCATTTTGGGTCCTTTTGGTTATGCATGACCTCTTGAATGAGCCCATTTAAAGTCTCTTCGAGTTGTGCCCTTCTAGACCTTGTGATTGGTCCACTTGAAATTTGTATGGATGCATGATTCTCATCATTCCCCCTTAATTCAAGAGGATTCATCCTCGAACATCCACCTGCATAATCAAAAGGAGAAAAGTCAGAAACATTAAAAGAGGTAGTGACATTATATTCACTAAGAAGATCAATTTTTAGGCTTTTTTGTTAATTCGCTCGATCACTTGAAAGGGTCCATCTCCCCGAGGTTGCAATTTGGACCATGTCGTTTTAGGAAACCATTGCTTCCTCATATGCCCTTTGTTAGCCCTATAAGCATAGTCCTTGTTCCTCTTCTCAATTTCCTCATGAATGCATTCATGGAGATTCTTCACCGTTTCAGCCTTCTTGGCACCATCTAAGTTAGTTTTCTCTGAAATAGGTATAGGTAATAAGTCCAAAGGAGTTAAGGGATTGAATCCATAAACAATTTCAAATGGAGAATGATCAGTAGTGGAATGCATACTCTGGTTATAAGCAAATTCAACAAAAGGTAAACAATCCTCCCAATTTTTCAAATTCCTTTTTATTACCACCCTAAGCAATGTGGACAGAGTTCTATTGAATACTTCAATTTGCCCATCATTTTGGGGCTGACAAGTAGTTGAAAAAAAGAGTTTAGTGTCAATTTTAGCCCAAAGAGTTTTCCAAAAATAACTAAGGAATTTAACATCCCTATCAGACACAATACTCCTAGGAACTCCATTAAACCTAACAACCTCCCTAAAGAACAATTCTACTACATTAGTAGCATCATTGGTTTTATGACATGCTATGAAGTGTGGCAATTTAGAAAACCTATCTATAACCACAAAAATAGAGTTTCTACCCTTCTTAGACCTAGGCAACCCTAAAATAAAATCCATGAAAATATTTACCTAAGATGTGCTAGGTATAGGCAAGGGAGTATATAGTCCTTGTGGTAGGACTTTAGATTTGACTTGCTTACAAGTGATGCATCTAGAACATATTCTTGCTACATCCCTCCTTATTGTCGACAAAAAAAAAGATCACACAAAACATCTAGAGTCTTCTTGATTCTGAAATTCCCCATTAATCCTCCCCCATGGGCCTCATTAATCAAAAACTCACATATTGAACATTTAGGTATACACAATTGATTTGCTTTAAATAAATACCCATCTAATTTATAAAAAAATTCAAAAGAAGTTTTTTCACATGCGTGGTAAACAACAAAGAAGTCATCACCATTAGCATACATTTCCTTAATATATTCAAATCCTAACAATCTTGCATTTAAAGTTGAGAGTAAGGCATACCTCCGTGATAAAATATCGGCTACAAAATTCTCCTTACCTATCTTATATTGAACAATATAAGTAAAAATCTCAATGAATTCCATCCATCTAGCATGCCTCTTATTCAATTTACCTTGGCGCTTTATATATTTTAGAGATTCATGATTGGTGTGAATGAAAAATTCCCTTGGCCAAAGGTAATGTTGCCATGTCTCCAGGGTCCTAACGAAGGCATATAGCTCTTTATCATACGTTGGATAATTAAGGGTTGTTCCATGAAGTTTCACGTTGAAATAAGCGATAGGTTGTTGTTCCTACATCAAAACATCTCTTATACTTATTCCTGATCCATCACACTCAACTTCAAAGGTTTTAGTAAAATTAGGTAAAGATAAAACAGGTGCAGAAAACAAACTATCCTTTAATGCTTTAAATGCTCTCTCTTGATTCTTGCCCCCTTAAAACCAACAAAATTTTAAGGACCTCGGTTAGAGGTGTGGGTAGTGTACTAAAATATTTGACAAACCTTCAATAAAAACTAGCCAAGATGTGAAAGCTCCTAACCTCAGTGATAGATTTAGGTGTGGGCCATTCTCGAATAGCCTTAACCTTTTCCTCATCCACTTCTATTCCCTTAGAATTAACAATGAAACCAAGAAAAATCAACTCATCCATGCAAAAACAACACTTTTTTAGGTTTGCATACAATTTTTCTTTTCTCAAAATTTCAAGCACATACCTAAGATGTAAGACATTCTCTTTAAGATTTTTACTTTAAATGAAAATATCATCAAAATAGAAAGCCACAAATTTTCCAATAAATGCACACAAAACATGATTCATAAGCCTCATAAAAGTGCTAGGTGCATTTTTTAGACCAAATATCATGACTAACCACTCATACAATCCATGCTTAGTTTTAAAAGTGGTTTTCCATTCATCACTCTCTTTCATCCTAATTTGATGATATCCACTTCTCAAATCAATTTTTGAAAAAATAGAAGAACCATGCAACTCATCCAACATGTCATCTAGTATAGGGATAGGATGTTGATATTTTACCATACTATTGTTGATGGCTCGTCAATCAACACACATCTTGCTTGATCCATCCTTCTTGGACATGAGTAGCATGTGAACGACATATAGACTTAGGCTCTCCCTGACTTGACCTTTGATAAACTAATCTTCAACCTACCTTTGAATCTCCTTAGTATTTTTAGGGTTGGTCCTATAGGTAGGTCGGTTTGGAAGAGAAGCTTTCTGTATGAAGTCAATTTGATGCTCAATCCCCCTAATTGGTGGCACCCCATCCAAAATCTCTTCAGGGAACACGTCCTCAACTTCTTGCAAAATAGAAATAGTGGGACTAGGTAAAGATTTGTTAAGATCCTTAGTAGAAAAATTAGCCTCCTTGTACAAAAGTACAAGTATGGGATATTTTGAATAAAAAGCCCTCTTGACCTTACTTGCCTTAGCATAAAAACTCACACTTTGTTTATCTCTTGTTTTTTCACTCTCTTTTTCTTTTTCTTGACTCTTTTTTCTTTCACTCTTTTCTTTTTTTCATTTTCATTCTTTGCTTTTTCATTTTCATTTTCATTCTTTGTTTTTTTTCATTCTTTGTGTTTTTTTTTTCATTTTCACTCTTTTCTTTACCCCTAACCATCTTCATTTAATATTCAAAGACTTGATTGGATGAAAGGGGTACAGGTGTGATGTTTGTACCATCCTTCACAAATGAATACTTGTTGTTATATTCATCAGGCATAACCTTCCTCTCATATTTTCAGGCCTACCTAGCAAGATGTGCCCGACTTGTATGGGTACCACATCAAACATAAACTCATATTTGTACTTTCCAATGGAGAAGCTCACTAATACTTTCTTATCAACCTTCACTTCCCCACTATAATTTAACCATTGTAACTTGTAAGGATTAGGGTGTTCGAATGTAGGCAACCCTAATTTCTCAACTAAGGTAATACTAGCCACATTGGTGCAACTTCTTCCATCTATGATAACACTACACACCTTGTTGCTCACATAACACCTTGTGTGAAATAAGTTATCTCTTTGTTGTTTAATGTCATCCTCCTTGACTTGAACACTCAAAGATCACCTTATTATAAGTGCTTCCCCATCCATGAGTCCTATCTCCTCTTCATTAGTTTACTCTGGAGATGGCATCTCTTCTTCTTCACTTTCATTTTTGATTCCCACCTCACCACTAGCTAAGGTGATCATTGCCTTCTTGTTTGGACATTGAGAGGCTATATGATCATTACCAAGACATCGAAAACACTTAAAGTCATGATTATGAATTGCGGTGTCAATTTTACTTTTGTCCTTACTAGCCCCCATCCCTTTGGTTTTGTAAGGCTCAAATCTTGGTTTGGAACTAGCTCCTTCATACTTTTTCTCATTGGACTTCCAATGACCCGTAGGGTTCAATTTTGGAGTAATAGGACTAGACCTTGATGATTAGGCCTGAAAAATCCATTTCTTTAATTTTCATGTGGACCATGTCCTCCATCTTCACATAATGATGAAGTTCCATAATGTTGGCATTGTTTGGATTCAACTCACTAAGAAATCTAGCCATTGTGGCCTCCCTATCTTTCTCAACATTAGCTCTTACCATCGCCACTTTCATTTCCTTATTGATCGATGTAAAACTACAAGTGCACAGTATCATAGTTTTATAATAAAGTGATAAGAAAAGTATCGTTCTCAGAGATTGGTAACTTATTTTTGACAAATACCAAAATTATATTAATCTCAATTTTATCTAGACAACTCACTAAGATTTTATAATTGAAATTTAAAATAAAATCAATTTAAATAAAATATGCAAAAGAAAATAAAGATCTTCAAAGATCAAATTAATAGGAAGAAAACTTCTAGAAAATCAATTTCACCTAATCCCTCACTATATTTTACTCATCTAGCTAATTGAATTTAATTCTCTCGGTTTGTTAACAATCTCCAAAAATATCCAAAAGCCCCTTTCAATAGTCAATTGAAAATATTCTTGTTCATTAATTTACACAAAAATATACAATTTAATAAAGTAAGAAAGCATTACGACCAAAGATTTTAATACTACACAGGTTCATATAAATCTTTCGATCTCTATATTTACCTATGTTGAAATATTCCAGATCTATCCTATAATTCTCTCTTTCGATAGTAAATCACAAGACTAAAATCATCTAATTAATGACAAGTTAATTAGAAGCATTAAACTCGGAATAAATCAGACAAACATGAAGAGAAATAATTCAAATTAACATAAAAATCAAGCATAGTTTATAATTAAAATACATCATTTCCTAGAATAAATAAAAATTAGTTCATGCTAAAAATTAATTTAACATAAACAAATTCACCATAATTTCCTAAGAGGAATTGAAAGAAAAATGATTCGCAAAAAGAATATGCATTCGCGTTTTTCTATTATGCTCCGATCTATTTTTATTTGTTCTATGCATTTTCTCTTTTTTTTTGTTCGCTTTTTTTGTTTCTAGGTTTCATCTTTTTTTTTATCTATATTCTCCCTAGTTTCTTCTCGCCTTTTGATATATATATCATAACCCCTCCATCGGCTATCTATATCTATATATCTATCTTTATATATATTTAAAGGCATTTTAATTTAAATAAATCTTTATTTAAATTTGAGAGTCCTTACATGATATGCTTCTAAAATTTTAGATGTTCATTATCTTCAAATTTGTAATAAAATTTAAATAATAATAATGGAGTCTAAATTCAATAAAAAATAAATAAAATTAAACTAAAGTTAAAGTTAAGAAGTGATAAATTATGTTTAATTATACAAGTCATCAAACACCCCCAAACTTATGACTTTGTTTATCTTCAAACAAAAAGAACATAAAAGAAAAAAAATAATTGTAGATAGTGTCAATAAGACCCCATAGATAACTACCATCACTCACAAAGTCATGATCTGAATTTAGATTTATCATTAATAATTTACTCTTTTTACATCAAAGATACAAGAAAATAAATCAAAATTCCGTAATTTGTCTATCAAGAGTTAAGTATTTACTTCAACCTAAAGCTAAGTCCTTAAGTGTGTGTATGAAATAGTCAATTTAACTCTAAACCACTAGAAAATTCAGATAAAAGTAGAACAACTAAAATCAAGAGAATTCTCTTAAAACTTAACTCTATAAGTCCAATTTTCATAAATCTTCTCCACTAATGTAATTAAATACCAAAATTAGAGATCAAAAGGTCTTTAATTAGGGTTGTAATGATAGCCCACAGGGTGAGGTCTACGAAAGAAATGGATATAGAAAATCAAAGCAAATTGAGAAAATATTTGGTAGAAAAAAACAATAAAAAAATATCCATAGGATTCATACCATAGCTCTTTTTCGACATTATGCTCATACTAATAACAATATTATTGTCATACTCAATAAGTGGAGTACTCTTCTTCTTCATCTTTTTGCTTTTTTTTTTACACTTTAATCAAATAGAGCAAACATAATGTAGATTATTTAATTTGAACTTTCTTTTTAAATGCAAATTTTCACCAAAGTATTTTCTCAAAATTTAAGGTAAGTTCATGGTTTTTTAGGCTTAGATTTGGAATGGTTTATGTAGTTAAAAGAACAAATAAGGTATATGTAAATTAAGGCTCAAGGGGTTAACTATAGGAATACACCATGCAATGATGACATGATAATTAGGACGGCTGGGAAAGCTTTTTAGTTGTGAAAAAATTCCTAGATCATTTCTCTAATATTTGGTATCAACTAGGATTTCGCCTCAAGGATCCATCAACGGATTCTAGAGCAAAGCAAGATTGAACTTTCTTGAACTAGTTAATTCAACTCCATCTCTTTATAGGCAAAATAGAGTAGAGAAGGAATTTACTATGTGCTCAATTATTTTCAAGGACAAAGATTTAAATCAAAGTATCCACAAAACTCTCACTAACATAATAATAGATTTTGAAAAAAATTCTCAAAACCATCATCGATCACAAATTTTAGAGTTATATTGAATTCAATCATACTCAAATATATGCTTGATAAGATAATTCAACAACTCAAGATTATAGGATTTGACACCCCAAATTTAAACTAAACAATGTCCTCATTGTAATTTAAAAGTGAGACATATTAAAGAAATGAAAAGAACTTCCCTGGTTTTATGGTGGCTTCGCATTAGTTTGAAATTTTCATCTTTTTATACATGCAAAATAATCAACATCAAATTCCAAATTATTAAAATAGATAATAATAAAATAAAATAAAATAACAAAAGAAAATTTTATGGGCTGCCTCCCATAAGCGCTTGTTTTATAATCTATAGCCAGACTTTTCAATCTTCATCAATCAGGATTTCAAAGAGGAATAAATTCACAATTCCTTTCCATTTGTTCTCCATAATAGTGCTTCAATCTCTGACAGTTAACTCTAAATATATTCCCTGCCTTGTTCTTCAAGTCTATTGCTCCAAAAATGGAAACTTTGTCAATTGTATAAGGACCTATCCATCTTGATCTTAACATACCCGAGAAGAGTTTTAGTTATGAATTGAAGAGAAAAACTTGTTGTCATGGAGCAAACTCACGCCTAAGAATCTGTTTGTCATGCCACTTCTTTGTGCGTTTTTTGTAGATCTTTGCATTTTCATAAGCATCGTTCCAGAACTCATCCATTTCATTCAATTAAAGAATTCGTTTTTCCCCTACTGTCTTCAAATCAAAATTAAACTTCTTTATAGCCCAATAAGCTTTATGCTCCAACTTAGTAGGGAGATGACATTCTTTTCCAACCGAAAATTCATCCATGAAAATTTCCATTATATCTTCCACCATATCAAAAAATATAGCCATCATGTAACATTGAAATTTTACTCAGGCATTGCACAATCCAAAGGGCATCCTTCTAAAAGCAAATGTTTCGTAGGGGCATGTGAATGTAGTTTTCTCCTGATCTTCAGGGGCTATAGAAATCTGGTTATACCTAGAGTAACCATCTAAGAAGTAATAATAGAGATATTTGGCTAATCAATCTAACATTTGATTAATGAATGGGGGTGGAAAATGATCCTTCCTGGTTGCTTTGTTCAATTTACGGTAATCCATACATACATTCTAACCTGTGACTATTCTTGTAGGAATAAGCTCATTGTTGTGATTTTTCACCACCATTATTCCACCTTTTTTTGGTACAACATGCACTGGACTTACCCATAAGCTGTCTGAAATAACATAAATAATTCTAGCATTTAAGATCTTCAAAATTTTATCTCTCACAATTTCCTTCATTGTTGGATTTAATCTTCTTTGGGACTCAGTTGATGGTTTGTAAGGTTCCTCCATTAGAATCTTGTGCATGCAAATGGATAGACTTATACCTTTTATGTCAGAGATAGTCCATCCTAAGACTGTTCTATGCTCCCTCAACACACGTAGTAACTTTTCCTCTTCTTCGGGTGTAAGTGATGCTGCAACAATCACTAGAAAGGTGTAATTATCACCCAAGAACGCATAGTGAAGATGCTCAGACAATTGCTTCAACTCTGGAGTTATAGTTTGTTGCACTTTTTTCTATAGAGATTACAAAATCCGTCTTTGCTACCATTGGGTCTAGCCTCTCCACTTCTGTGATATATGATGCAACCTTCTGCAATGCTTCCAAGGAAAATACGTAGTGGAGAAATTCTTCACTAACAAAAGGTAAATCAGGTTAAAAAATAGAAGAATTATTGACATCATAAGCATGAGATGAAGTGGTGATACATCGTTCTAGGTGATCGGCTGGCATATCTTCTTGAAAGGCTTTTACTACACATTGTTCAATGACATCTACCCGAAAGAAAGTGCTTGGATCTTCTGGAAATCTCATGGCTTTGTAGATGTTGAACATAACCTCTTCCTTGTTCACTCTCAATGTTAACTCACCCTTTTGAACATCCATTAAAGCCTTTCCCATAGCCAAGAATGGTCGATCAAGAATTAGTGGGACATCTTAGTATTTATCCATATCTAACACCACAAAATAAACAAGAAAAATAAATTTATCCAGCTTTACCAATACATCTTCATTATCTTCAAATCTACAATAAAATATAAATAATAATAATGAAGTCTAAATTCAATAAAAATTAAATAAAATTAAACTAAAGTTAAAGTTGAGAAGTAATAAATTATTCCAAATTATGCAAGTCATCACTTGTAGTACTCATTAACGGACTTATATCCTTGAGTCAATCTTTGTAGGCATTTGTGTAACTCTCTATAGTAATAGCTAGGGACAAATCTCTTCCTTATTATGGCCTTCATATCCTCCTAATTATCTATGGGTCTTTCATGGTTTCTCCTCCTACTAATGATCAATTTATCCCACCAATTTAATGCATAGTCAAAAAACTCAATGACAACGAGTTTTACTTTTTTCTCTGTGGAGTAGTTGTGGCACTGAAAAATGTGCTCCACCTTCTTCTCCCATTCCAAATATAACTCCTAGTCATTCTTTCCTTAGAATTATGGTATCTTCATTTTTATATTACTTAGATCTCTATTAACTCCATCTTGGGCTCTAGGTGGGGGTCTCCATATACCTCTTCTACCATTTTTTCTTTCTCTATACCCATTTCTTCCATCTTCTTCCTCCAATTATTCTTCCCAATCTTCTTCCTCTATATTATCCTCAATATGAGCTTGCCTATTATTAACCCTCCTAACATTAGGTTGAGGTGTTTCTCGTTGTAAAACTACTAAGGCATTTTCTTGCCTTTCCAATCTTTCATTCATATCGACCATAAAGTTGTTCATCATCTCAAATGATTGTTGCAATGCCCTCATCATAACATCATATCCGATCTTTCTTCAGAACTACCCTTGTTGGACATTATTTTTTGCAATTCTACACAATAAGAGGTTAGTGTAATAAAATAGAACAAATGTAAATTCACTCAATACCTCACATGTTTAGCGCTCGAATTGATTGCTCAAACCTTCTTAGCTCCTAATCAAAGCAATCAAATCCAGGAATTCCAAACAATTTGTAGAATTATCAAACACCCAAAAAGGCAGTTCACAATATCCCACTTTTTAAAGTACAAAGGAAACTAACTGAAAGTATTTAGGATCCTAGACTAGAATAATTAAGCACAAGGGAAATTAAAAGATTAACAATATTGGAAGAACAACAATTTCCTCAAAGAACTCAACACACAATTGGGAATTTATAATAATAGGGTAAAGTTCTTGGAACCACGAGTTCGAACACTCACTAGAAATTAGCATTTGTAATTTAGCCTCTTTTCTTTGTCTTTTTTTTTGAATAAATTCTTACCACTATTTTCTATTTTTTTTAACAAATATGCTAATAACTCAAGAGTAAATCAATACAACACCTTATATACGAGTTTGAGGAATTTTTATGATACGTAAAATAGAATATAAATTTTGACATAAAGAGGAAATAAATTTTTTACAGGAACTACCACAGAAATACTAGAAAACTACTAGAAATTGCAGAAAATATCAGATATTGTAGAATATGCATGGAAAAATGCAGAATAGTTTCAGAAAGAGCAAAATTTGCAAGGAAAATACAGAATAGTTTCAAAAACAATAGGATATGCAAGGAAAATGCAGAATAGTTTCAAAAACAGTAGGATATGCAAGGTTACTGTTGAAAATTTTTAGACACAACATAATATGCAAGGAAAATGTAGAAAAAACGTGGAAACAAAGAAGAACAATATTTTCTTAGAGTTTGGAAACTAAATTTTAGCAAGAACCTAGCACATGGATATATTTTTTCTTTTTTTTTTGTATGTATCAGAAACAAAACAAGAACAAGAACAAAAATAAAGGATAGGAATATGAAAATTAACACCTAAAGCTCTAATACCAAATGATAAGAACCAAGGGGTTAAGGGCGAGCTAATTTTCAAATTATATAGCAAATGGTTTCTCCAAAAAATAATGGATATGATTCACCATTAAATTGAAGAGAAAAGACACAAAGAGGTATTGGCTCCTTGATGAGTCTAGCATAAATGACACCCTAACAAGTATGAATATTACTCACCATAAATGCTTGGATGTTAAACAACGTCACAAAGGTTTTTAATCCCTTGATAAGTTGCTTAAAGAGGAACAAAGATCATGAATGAGCTTTCAAATGATTTAAAAATCAAATTTTATTCAAAAAATTCCAACCCCTTCAGCTATGCTACTTTTGAGTATTTATAGGATACAAGTGAACATTAAAATCTATTACATCATAGCCCTTGATCTCATCCAAGGGTTGAAAATAAAAACGTCCAAAAAGCATAAAAAGGTGGCACAAAATGTGGAGTAAAAATAGGGCATCTGAGTACAAAAAAATCCCAAGAAAATATCACATCTTAACCTAAAGGTTGAAAAGAAAGCTACCTAAAATTAGTCCAAACAACACAGTAAATCATGGAGCAAAAATGGGACAACTGAGTACAAAGGAATCTCAAGAAAATATTACATCTTAACCCTTGATTTCATCCAAGGGCTAAAAAGAAAGATGCCCATAATCAGTCTAAATGACACAACAATATGCCTAGTTTTCTTTTACTAATTTTGCCCTAATTTCCAAGCTAGACTTGTCCCAATCTTTGTACTTCTATTTTGGGTCCCTTTGGTTATGCATGACGTCTTGAATGAACCCATTTAAAGCCTTTTCTATTTGTGCCCTCTTAGACCTTGTGATTGGTCCACTTGAAATTTGTATAGCTCCATGATTCTCATCAATGAGTCACTAAACCTTAAATTCTAAACCTTAAATTGATTAAATATCCATTATGTTTGGTTTTTTTATTTATATCAAATGAGTTATTCAACCAGCATAGCTCATTAGCTCTTTTAATATTTGCTCGATAACTTCTTAAGTTAAAAAAATCTCTCTCACTTAACTCACGAGCAATAGCTCTCTTAAGCTCATGAGTAGTTTATTGGTTCATTTGATATTTTTTTTAACTAAACATGTCTTTTTTGTTGAACATTTTTTAGATAAATATGAAAAAAATACCCACCGTAAAAAATGAAAACAATTATTAATTTTAATATATATATATATATATAAATATAGAAATCATAAAAAAACATAATACCATTATTTAGGGGTTAATATCGTGGACTTGCATATTTTTCAGTAGCATTAATAGTTTACTTGTGGCTAATATCTGAATTAAATAAAGTTCTAATTTTATATAATTATTTTTATTTATTTAATTAATTAAATATTTTAAAATAATTTAAATGAGTTTAATAAAAAAATTAAATGAGTTACTGATGAGCAACCTAACTTAACTTACACAAAAATTAAATTAACTTAACTAATTTCATTTAAAATTAAATAACGTGAACTGAATTGAGATAAATTATAACTTACTTAAAATGAATTGACTCAATGAAGCTTATTTAACATGTTTAATTAAAAAACAAAACTAAAACATGAATTACACCATTAGAATTAAATTATCATAGAGGTGATAATTAATGTCGAAACTCAATTGATCGTATCAAACGTAAATCAAATTAAATTTAGATTAAATTTAAACCAATTCAAATAATTTAAAAAAATAAAATTAGGTTCGAATTGAGTTGGACCAACCCATTAACTCGAAGTGAAAACTAAAGCATTTCTTCTCTTATTTAGTCTTTTAAAGTAAATACTTAAAATCATTTCAATTAAATCTAATTATTAAAATTAGACTAGTATATTACGTTAATTTATCACCAAGTTGTTATTCTTAGCCCAACTAATCCATAAAAAGTCAAATTAAATGAATATTTCACTTTTTTTTATATTTAATTTTATATTATAAGCATTTAGTTGTATGAATATATAAGTTCAAAGATATCATTTTAATGTTACTATTTTGAAAGATATATTATATGTAAATAACTCAAGGAGAGTTTGAGTCTTCATAATATAAAAAAATTAATATTAATTAATTAAAAAATATTTATTTAACGATTCGAGTTAGTATGGATGGGTCTTAGTTAACTCATCTGTTAAACCTACCTTTATTATTTCAAATTTCCAATTAAATTAATTTAAACTTGGGGTTAAATAATTTTTAAAGGAGTTAATATGAATCAACAAAGAAGTGAGAGGTAAGAATTATCACCCTGAGCTAGTCCCACCAAGCCTCATAATAAACTTAGTCGCTAAGTTTATGTTTTTCTTCTCCATTATAAATTCGTACTCGGTAAAAATTGAAAATTGAAAATTGAAGTCAAACAAAAGGAAGGAGCAAAATCCGCTTGCTTCTGGACTCGCAACGTGTTTTCGAAAGAAAAACCGAGACAGAAGAGAAGGGGAACAACAATGGAAGCTAAGATGGGGAATTGGTTGGAGTCGATGGGAAACTTCTTCTCCGGGGCCGATCAGATCCCTTGGTGCGACCGCGACATCATCGCTGTATGATATCTCTCTTCTCTCTGCTAATCAACAAGAGTTTTTTGCCGTTCTTTTTTTTCTTTCTGAAAAGTTTATCCCTATAATAAGATGAGGGTTTTGTTATTCAATAAATTGCGCACAAGTTTTCGATTATTCAGATACTCATATGTTATTGTTAAACTGTGTTGAGCTTATACCAACTATGTGAATGACTAGTTGTTAGGTTGTTTCTAGTCCTCTTGTTTTTCTATGATGAGTCTGAGTATGAGACGAGTGATCTTCTCGATCTTGAGGCAATACTGTGAAGAAATATTAGTTGCTATTCGATGGTGATAAAAGTTGCTGGATCTTACTTTGTTGAGTGTATCTTTGTTTTTTTGTTTTTTTCATTTTAAAGAAATGAGAAGTAATGTGGAGTGTATTTATGAAGCAAGTAAACTTGAGGATTATATTCGCCAAAAAAAGAAAGAAAGAAGAGAGAGAGTAAACTTGAGGATTAATACCATCAATTTTGGGGTTTTAAAAATGTGTAGTCTTATGAAAACGTGTAGCTTTATTGTCTACATCTTATCCTTTTTGCATCAACAGGGTTGTGAAAGAGAGGTAGCTGAGGCTCAGAAAGGCTCCTCTGACGAGTTAGTGAGTGAATGCATCATGCGTCTCTCGTGGGCTCTTGTTCACTCAAGACATTCAGTAGATGTACAACGTGGCATAGCAATGCTTGAAGGTGAACAAACATCTGACATGTGTTCTCTTTATATCTGTCTGTCTGTCTGGTTTTCCCTGGGTACTTTTAGATTTGAAATGAGAACTTTTAATTATTAAGGGAGCGTTTTGTAACGTGTTCTGATTTCTGTTTTTTATGTTTAAACTCAAGTTTTTAAATTTAGTGTTGTTTGATAATTGATTCTGTTTTAATTTTTATTTTAATTGGGAATGCGTTTCGTTCTTTGGCCTAATTTTAGAAATTGAAAAAAGATGCTTTCAAAACTTGATTTTTGTTTTTGATCTCAAAGTTTTTATGATTAAATTTCAAATCTTAATCAGATACTTCTTTTTTTGCGAGTACCATGACCTCACCTCTTTTTTATTTTCTTTCTCAATAAAAATAATTGAAATTTAGAAATAAAAGAAAAAATAAGTATTAAATAGAAATATATGAACTAAAACAGAATACGGAACACGGTTTTACCGAACAAGTTTTCTGTTTTTCGTGCTCCTATTTTAGAAAATATAAAATGGAACTTGTTACCAAAGTTTCTATTTTCTATAAAAAAAATTAATTATAAATCAGAGCATTAGTTTCAAACACAAGAAAACAAAACTTCTAACAAAACGAGCTCTAACACTTAATTGTACCATCAATTACCTTAAACGAGCCGTAATATTTATTTTTCTTATAAAAAAATGAATGACTTAATTTGACTCATCATCATTTGCAGCCTCTTTAGACAGCAGCAGTAATGTCAGCCCATTGCAGTTGAGAGAAAAGCTTTATCTTCTTGCGGTTGGGTATTACAAAAGTGGAGACTATTCAAAGAGTAGGGAACTTGTTGAACAATGCTTAACGGTAGTCTCTCAATTCTATCATGGTGCTTTTTGATTTGATTTTAATGTTTAGAATCATCCCAAGAAAACAAAATTGAGTTAAGATAGCTGTTTAGTTCAATCACTGCACCTTTTTACGTTTAGTTCAGTTTCCACTGTGACTGGTGTTCTTGCAAGTTCTAGAATCTGATATACTCAATGTATTCTGTACATGCTATCATAGTTTTAAATTAGTTTTTTTGATGCTCAATTGAGTAAAAGGCAATTAAAGTGATGCGAATCCCAAAAGGGCTAGCCTTGCAAACCCACAAGGAACAAAGCAATATGAATCGAAAAAAGTTGTAGTCTTGAAACCCACCAACAAATTGAGTAAAATCGCCCTAAGAAACTAGAATACAGATCGTGGGTTAGGAAGCACCACAAGGTTTCCCAAGCCTTGATAAGTTAATGAACGCTATAATGTTTCCTAAGCCATGGTAAGTTATGAAAACATATATTTGTTCGTATGAGAAGTTGTCAGTATTTTTCCATATATATGTCATCCGATATCCAATTGAGGCGAATTAGAATGCTTTAGAAATCTTATAGAATGGGCTACAATCTTTACAAAGATACATGTTTTCCAAATCGGATTTTACTAGGCCACAATGGGCTAGAGTATTACTTGGGTGATGTTTTCTTTAGGTTTTTATGCTTTTGTTTCCCAAAAAAACGATAGTTTTAGGATTTAGTTATCTTAAGAATTATTTTATTTTCACATATCACTTATGATTTTATAATTAGTTAGTTTATTTTTATTTCTAGCCTATATATAAGGCTGAACCTGTGTAATAAGAATGGAGATCAGATATTATGAATGAAATTATGAGAGGTTTTTCTCTTCTTTCTTAACTAAACGTTTTCATAACTTATCAAGGCTTAGAAAATTTTGTGGAGTTCATTAGCTTATCAAGACTTGGGAAACCTTGTGGCGCTTTCTATCCCACAATCTGTACTCTAACTTCTTGGGACGATTTTATTCAATTTGTTGGTGGGTTTCAAGGCTATGACCTTTTGGGTTCATGTTTACTTTGTTTCTTGTGAGTTTTCAAGGCTAGTCCTCTTGGTATTCACATCAACCTGCATTCTTTTAAAAACTTGTATGCTTTTTGTCTGGATGCCTTGACTGCTTGGTATATTGCTGTGTTTTCAAGGCTAGTCCTTTTGGTGTTCACATCAACCTGCTTTCCTTTTAAAAACTTGCATGCTTTTTGTCTGGATGCCTTGACTGCTTGGTATATTGCTGTGTTTTCAAGGCTAGTCCTTTTGGTGTTCACATCAACCTGCTTTCCTTTTAAAAACTTGCATGCTTTTTGTCTGGATGCCTTGACTGCTTGGTATATTGCTGTAACATATCTGGTTTTGGACATGAAGTGCTCCATGTTTTTGACCAACTGGTGAAATCAGAAATGATCTTTGTTATTCTCAAAGCATCATTGTGGAACTGTTATCTTGTAGAATGCGCCTGACTGGAGACAGGCACTAACCCTTAAAAAGGCAATTGAAAAGCGGATCAAAAAAGGTAGTAATTAACAAAGCATTAATAAATTTTGTTTTTGCATCAAAGTGTGCTTGGGGAGGGGATGTTGCATGCATATCTACATTTTGAAGAAATACTATATGCACTGATTTTTTGCACGTAGTTTTACCCTCGTACCAATGCCTAAATGCCACCTTGCACCATGTTCTGATGGGATGTGGTAGTTATAAGTTATTGCAAGGATTATTTTAAATTCAAAATGTGTGTAAATTATGAGTGCAAGGTGGCATGCAAGGATTAGCTTGAATATTTGCACACTTATGTGAGCTTGTTTGTGGTACTTCCATATCTTTGTTTGCAACTAAGAGTTCTCTGTCTGTTTGTTTGCAACTAAAAGTTCTTTGTCTATTTGTATATGCTTATGGATCTTATAAAAGCACTCCTAACAGCAGAAATAAACGCTTTTGGATCCTGTAAAAGCGCCCCTGACAGTAAAAGCTTCTGGACCAAATAATAAAAAGATTGTCAGAAGCACTTTCAGGCTCATAAAGCACATTTGGAGCTTGCTAAAAAGCAGTACATTTTATGTGACTATATAAGAGACTAGAGATGTAAAGTGGACTGTTTCATCTCACGTCTTATTTAGTATTTTGAATAGGTTCATGTTATAATAGTTCCATTTTATTTAAATATCATCTTATCTCATTTCATCTCATTTAGATTGTAACACTAATACGCATAACTTTAAATATATGTTGTATTAATTTTTCTTATTAAACTTATAAATTATCATTTCTCATATTTTCTATTGTTTTGTATTATCTCTTGTTTTATTTAAAGCCATTAAGAACAAATGAGATATCTCAATTAGTATTGTTTCATTACTATTTTATCTCATTAAAGATTAAGTAAAGACAAGATGAAATGAGTTTTAAAAATTAATGGATTGTCTTATGAATCTTATTAACATTTCATCTCAATTTATACCTTTATAAAAGATCTATCTTTTACATGGATAAATATCTGAAACTTTGTGGTTGTGATCTAGATGGAGCAATTGGTATTGGAATTGCTGCAACTGCTGTTGGACTAGTTGCTGGAGGAATTGCTGCAGCCATGGCTCGCAAGAAGTGAAAGAACCAATTCAATTCTCCTTTACCTGTAAACAATATAAGATGAATATGTTTTATTGCGGAACACTACTACCTGTTCCTTACATTTTCTTGTTCAGTAATCCTTAGATCATATAAGAGTTTTCATTCATGTCTTTGGCTTAGTCGCCAGCTGTATGGTTAGAATTTGTTTCCCTTGTAAATCAAATATTGACTTGGCAATATGTACATTTTACGGCTTCTCATGTTTATATGCTTTTGCAAAGAACACCATTTGTTAGAGGGTTCTAACGTTTGATTGGTTGTTGATTCTGTGAGCTAATCTATGTAATTTGATGCAATGAATAATTGGATTAGCATACACTTTGCATGATTCCTTGCCCGAATGCCAATTTTCCTCTCTAACTAACGAAGCAGGTAAGGTCTCTTCTTATATACTTGGGGAAGTAATACTTGGGGAAGTAGCTGTAGGATCTGATCAGGAATTGCTAGCTGGCAAAAACAAATCAAAGAAAGAATAAGAAAATGGAGCATCAAGAGTCCATTAACAAGATCAGTGATCATCTTCTTCTTGGAGTCTCAGTCATCTTTGTTTGTTACCGGAGGGTCTCATTGCAACAGCATTGCCTAAATCACTCCAGTTTAGGTATGTTTCTGTTGGATTTTGGACTTGGGTACAAATGGGTTGTCCATGAGTGTATATTATCTATAGGTTTTTTTTATTTTAAAAGAAAATTAAATATTTTGGATAATGATTAAAAAACTGCCTAGCATTTATTTTTTCCCCTCTTTACTCATTTTATCAAAAGAGAATAGAGTGACAAGATATAGATATGGATAGAGATAGACAGAGGAACAAAAGGAACGTACAAAAAGAGAGTACATAAAAGTTTGGTTGCTCGAGCATAGATTAAAGATTTTAAATATTATAGAAAAATCAAACTTATTGATATAAAATATCATTTTGTCAGATATTATTTGAAGTTGAGAAGTGATTTTGAAATTTATACCCACTAATTGCATGGTTTGCAATCTTATATCTAAATTTATAACCATAGATTTTTTTGTGGCTCATATTAAGATATTAATACCGTGTAGATTGGGATTTATGTATTTCTAGTTTCTTGATTTATTTGATACTATTTGCATTATATATGATATTCAAGATATGTTCACATTTTAAAAAATATTGGTATAATAGGTGCGCACGCAAACACGAATATAGTATATATATTAGATAAGTATGTTAACAGGTTAAGTTCGCTCTCATGTGAACAAATTACTTTATGGCTCTTAAGTAATAGCGAATAAAGATGAGATATATTAAGTTATTACTGCCTTAATAGCTAATTGAATATATAAGTGTTATCTTGGTTTTCATGTCAAGATCGAGATGAGATTTACTTAAAAAATAATCGATAATGGGTATACTCCACCTCTAAACATATACCTATAGTTGGATGTAAGCTCTAAAGAAATTTATTACATGATAGTATATTTGGGAACTCTGATTGGACGTTATAGAAGCATTGAAATCAAGATTCGTACAGTGTATTGAGTACTAATATGGTCTTATATTGGTAAGATATCTCTACTATGGCAAGTATTTTATACTACATGTGCTAATGACCAAATATCGAAGCGAGCGAATGAATTCTTGTTTTAACATAACGTGAGTCCTATAAATCATTATAAATGATCATTATATCTTGTGTTTGTATTTACATGTATCCAATTTCAACTGAATGACGAGCTTGAAGGTTCTACAGTTGAGTAGATGTTTGTACTTTTATATTCTTCAATATCAACTCAAGATTGTCTACATCTTAATTACCGTCTAATTAGGAGATGAAAGTAGCAGACCTAGCTTAGTCTTGCACCTAAATTGGGTTGTTTAATTCAAGGGTTAAGTTACCTATGGTCCCATAGGTTTACGTAAATAATGAGTAGAAAAAATAATATTCTCAAATTATTTCTCATAAGTATAATTTTCAATATTTGATTCTTAAACAGTGATTTAAAATGAATACCCTTTATATTTATACGTGCAAATAAATACTAGAATGTTCCTAACATAAATATTTTTCTATAATTGTAAATAAAAAGGTGTAACCATAATAAATACCAGAATGTTCCTAACATAATATTTTTCTATAATTGTAAATAAAAAGGTGTAACCATGAGAAATCTTTTACTCTTGGTAATTTTTTACCCCAATAATTTTCTGTTATCATCTATAATGACTTTTAATATTAATATTATCTATATTTTTAAGAAAAAAAAAGAAATAGTTAGATTAAATTTTATTTATATTTACTAATAAGTAAATCAATTGTTCACAACCTAGGAAATATGTGCTAATACTATTAATTGGATCACCATGCTCAACTGAGCCTAAAATGACTCCAATACTATCAACACAGACTTTACGATCCAAGTATATTTGGCTCTCATTTGGAGCCCCACAACTACATGAGATTTAGGGTTTAGGGGTTAGGGTTTTGGGTTTTGAAATTTAGAATTTATGGTTTAGAGTTTAATGTTATATTTGTGGGTTAAAGTTTAAGATTAAAATTATTATTATTTTTAAATAGGGTTAGGGTTTTGGGTTTTAGGGTTTAGGATTTAGGATATAGGATATATGATTTAGGGTATAAGATATAGGACATAAAGTTTAGGGTATAACAATATGTTTTTATATAGATTCAAAATTTTGTTTTATTAAAAAAGTAGACATTTGGAGTTACTGGGACTTAACTTTAGTCTCAGGGTAGAGAATCCAACAGCCAGACCACTGGGCTATAGCACGTTATATGTTGCTTAATGTACAATATTTTTATAAAATATAAATATTCTTAAGATCTTATACAAGGGATAGATTTGGAATATTAAATTGAATCTAAAAATAAATTAAGATGCATTTTAGTCTCATATTTTTGATTTAGAAGATTATAAAAAAAATAAAAGATTAAAATATTCTACTTTAGATTCATGAAATTAAAGTGCGTGGGATGGTGGGATTGAGAGCCTTTTCCCATAACGAACACAAAATCTAAAAGAAAAAGCAATAAATTAGATCCCATGCTTCTCCAAAAGTCTCAACACAAAATCTAAAAGAAGAAGCAATCAATTAGATCCCACGCTTCTCCAAAAGTCTCATTTGGAAAATTAGCTTGTGAAATTGAAATGATATTAAACTTGTGACCTTAAAATATGTTATTCCCTCCTCATCTAGGCATAAATTTTTGAAAATATTGAAGGTTCCATTGTCATGTGTACTTATTAGCAAAGCCAATTGTTTTTAGGGTAATGATATTATTAGAATAACTTTTGTTATTGTTGCAATAGAAGTGTACGAAATATCCATTTTATCTCTAGTGTTAATTGCACTTTATTGCTACTATTATCGAATAAAGTTATAATAAATTATTTTGTGACAATGACAATGACAAATGTATTAGGGCAATCACGCTACTATTTTTACATAGGTAAATTATTGAAAAAATAATATATAAGGAATACTAATAATAATGAACATCAAGTTAATTTATACAATATTCACATTCTAGTTTTAGTTTGTCTTATTTCACAATAGTTTCGATCACTATAAGTTTTATTGTTGATTTTCTTAATTTTTACTTCTACATAATTGAGGATATATGTGAAAATTTCACCTTTGTAACATATTACAAGTTTGTGTTTAATTTTCATAGAGTATGTGAAAATTCTGAATACTCACTTAACTTTCCTTTTTACACGTGAAAATTTCACACTCAAATTCTACAAAAAAATTTGCTTAATTCATCATCTATTGCAAAATATGCTAAAACTTGTTGAGTGATTTTAAAAAAGTTACTTTTCCTAAAAATTCGACATATAAGATAGTTAATATAAGTAGTGTTGATGTCATTTTTTGTCAACACCGAAGAGATCGAGTTGGTATTCTTTGGGACTTGCACAGAAAGATAATTGGGATAGTTTCTATGTCTATGAGAAGACCAAGCCTAAAATACAAAACTAGGTTCGGTTATACCTGAGTCTCCACCGACTTCAAAACCAACCACTAACTCAACGCAGAGTCTTAGTGTTCTTAGAACCTAGAACCCATAACCTTTGATGAGGATTCTATTTAGGAATCACTTCCTGAACCAATTTCTAACTCCAAAAAATAGTTTGGCAAGAACCTATTCTAGTTAGGTACCCAACCCAGTCAGGTTACCGAACCTAAGTATAATGTATTTTTTATCTATGTTTGGAATATAGATGGAATGACTGAACATGATATATTGAATGTCTTATAACAAATGATGATGGCGTCAAATGCATATAAGACACTGTTGTGTGTTTTGCAACACACATAAATCGTGCAAGTATACACGGTCACAAGTAATAAAGATTTGTAAGTAGAGTATCGTTCCCACGAGGATTTGTTACTATAGTTTGTTGATTACTAAAATTATTTCTCTCTGATTTTATCCAAAACAACCGTTGATTTAGAAAAAGAAGAAAAAGTTTTAATAAGAAAATAAAAGAAATCTAAGATTGCAATTTTTCACCAAATTATTCCACTCTAATCATATTATTTTCTTTTGATTTATATTTTTTTAGAACATTTAATTTGTCAACTGAAAACTTCTATTTTTATTCATACATCTCTTCCGAGCTCCGTATAAACACACCTCGTTAAATTAATTCACTATATCTCTATAAGAATTAAATTTAATAAGATTCATTAAGTTTTAAGTTCTCAAATGGCCCATAGCATTACAATTAGGGTATATTCCTATCGTAAATACATGTCATTCTATTTACGAGCAATACACACACAAATGCCTCTTCCAAGTTTATTTATGTGCCACAGATCGTTTTGATAAGATTCGTAAATAATCAAAAAGCATTAAGCACAAAATAGAATGAAAAAATCGAACGTCTTATAAATCTATCAAAAAAAAAAAAATTAAAATCAAAGCTTCATAAATTTAGATCAAATGCAACCCTAGAAAAATTAAATTACTTCATAAATTAAAATAAAAATTACAACTAGGAAATTAAGATGAGGAACAAAGAAAATTAAAACATCACGAAACTAAATATTTGGTACACGCAGAACACAACAAAAGCCAAAAAATGGCTTCTGCGTGTTCTACGATCCAAACCCACAATACCCGCAAAAATTCTAAACCAAAAAAACTTGTAAACTCTATCATAATATCACCCTATTTATAGCTAAAAAAATAAATCTAAAATAATACATTTTTTTACTTTTCGAGAAAGCAGCGTAAAAAAATATTCCCTCGAAACTAAAATCGAGCGTTTGAAATTCGATATCGAAAAACTTAAAAATCACGCGTGGCGGTGCCATTCGGATTTTATTTAAATTCAAAGTGCATGCCACATGTCCACACGATTACATTTGCAAGGATTAATCCAGAACACGTGGCACATTTCATTAGCGGCGGAAAGCAGGCGCACGATGGTTACGCACGGGGAGCCAACGGCTACAAATCGGGCGTGATCAGTATGATCGCACGCATTGTAAAATACCATGTGTCATAATATTGTTGGCTTAAAAATAAAGGAGAAACGTGGCTACTTCTTATTCGGGAGACCTTGATGGTGCAGCTTGGATGAACCAGCGTCGCACACGATTTTTAGACAAACGGTTCGGTGCCTGACGACTTGGTTCCACGCGCTTCAGTACGGACCGTTCATCTAATCAACCCAGGTGAGAGATGCGCCTCGGGGAATTTACGCTCAACCGATATGTGGGTCCCAGCTATGCCTGACGCTGCTTTGTTAGGTGGAGCCCACGGGCCTGATGGCCGTCGAGAAATTATACGCGATTTTGTCTTGTCTGGTTGTACTCGCCAAATCTGGACCGTTGATTTGATGATCGAACGGTAAGTGATGGACGCGTTGAATGATGCGAGTGACATTCTTCTCCTGCACAGAAAATTCAATTTTTATTAATTACATTTTCACCCACAAATATATTTCAAATTAGATTTTAATCTTTCTTAAATTACAATCAAGCCCAATTTTAATTTAATTGTATTTTTGACTTTTAAAAATTGCAATTAAGCACTCATTTATTTGAAATTATATTTTTGGACAAAAAAACTTGCAATAAAGTACATTTTTGATACAAATTATTTAATTTTCTAAAAAATGTATTCCAAAACCTATAAAAGGTGAATATTAATTTATTTAACTAAAATTAACCAAAAATGTAAAGAACATAGCAATTATAATTGATAAAATAGATGAAAATAACTCTATAAAATACAGTTATCAGACACAAATTGGTACAACTGATAGATCAGTTGTTGAATTATTAATAGTTGGCTTCTCAGACCAACTAAAAGGATGGTGGAATCATCATATTTCAAAACAACAACAGTTAGATATCTTTAATGCGATATTGAATGGTGAATGTGGTGAACCCATACTTGATCAAAATGGAGCTCCTATTCAAGATGCAGTCTTCACATTACTCTTTACAATATCACACCATTTTATGGGAGATTCATCCCATTTAAAGGATAAAAACGTTGATCTTTTTTCAAACATAAGATGTAAGAAGATGAGTGATTTTCAAAATTATAAAACTATATTTTTGAGAGTTATGTTAAGAGATGACTCTACACAGCCATTCTGGAAAGATAAATTCTTAGCACGAGTGAGAAAACCAGAAACAAAATCCACGAGATATATGGGAATCATATAATTCCTTATGATCAATTAACATATGGAGAATTGATCAGTTTCACTCAAAAACAGGGTCTTTAAATATTTCAAGATCTGAAAATCCAAAAACAAATGAAACAGGAGCTAAAAATATCCAGAAGAGAAATTGGATTATTCTACAAGTAGTTTGATAACACTTTCTCTATTGACAAAACCTACAATGACAATTACAGTAAAACTATTACCAAACCTTATAAGAAATCTCATAAACCTTATAAGACACTTTCAAAATACAGAAAACCATTCTCTGACAAACAGAGAAGGAATTTTTATAAAAAAACCTTATAATAAAATTTTTAATAAGGAATCAAAACCCTGTGATAAACCCTCTAAATTTTTTAAAGGATTTACATGTTATAATTGTGGTAAAAAAGGACATACTGCTAAATATTATAAGATGTCTAGAAAACTTCACAAATTAAATCTTGAAGAAGACACATTAATTAAAATCTTTGCCTTAATGGTAGATAATTCATCATCATCTGAGTCCGAACCTTGGTCAGATGACTCAGAAGATTCAAATCCCCAGGTAGACGAGTTAGCATCCACTGACTTCGATACTTCCAATTAAAATATGAATGTATTAACTAAGGAAGAAGATGAACATATTCAAAATAAAATCCTTAAGTTAAATGATCCTCATATCACACGTACCTGCATAGGCTATTATAATTAATGATCCTCATATCACAAGTACCAGCCATTAACAGAACCTTCTGAATTTCCAAGTATCTACATAAGCTATTATAACCTCATTGCTGTTTTGGAACAAAAGAACAAAACATTAAAGCCAGAAAGTCAAATTCAAGACTTAAAAGATGAAATTAAAACCATTAAGCTAGAACTTCACCAGCTTAGAGAAAAACATAAAGAATATGACCTCAAGTTTAAATTACTTGACAAAACTGGAGTCAAAACCCTAATGGGTATAAGTGAGTTATTGACGAACTTGAACCAAATACCCAAGAACTTAAGAACATTGAAAGAGTTCTTGAAAATGTTTTTCAAATTCTAAGACAAATCACCACCAGCAAATACAAGATATCTATTACCCTTGTATTCCTTAATTAATCAAAACTTGAGACAATAGCCCTACTTGATATAGGCACTGATCTCAGTTGTATCAAACCATCAATCGTTGCCAGATGATTTTATCAACCAACGGATGAACAACTAACCTCGGCCAATAAATCAAAAATGCCCATTATTGGTAAAATAGAAGTTGTAATCCTTAAAAAATCATTTCTTATCAAAACTCCATTCGTGATTGCATTCGATATAGGCTATCCAGTCATATTAGGTACATCTTTCATGAATATCATTACTCCATATCTTGTCAAAAATGATAATATTTCATTCAAAATTGAGGAAAAGATCTTCAGATTTTCCTTCATTGAAGAACTAGGAATCTCAACCATATTAAAGCCAATTCAATCTATCTAAAAGAGATTTATATTCTTATTAAGCATAGAGAAAAGTATCTTTTCTATCTCAAATCTAGAGTTCAATCTCATATTATTGAGAAAGAACTTCAAATTCCGAAGATACAAGATAAGATCTCTAAACTAAAAAACTCTTTCGAGAAAGAGGTTTGTTTTGACTTACCCAGTGCTTTCTGGGCAAGGCAAGAACATATGGTAGATTTATCATATGAACCAACCTTCAATGAAAGGGATATTCCCACAAAAGAAAGACCTATTCAAATGAATAATGATCTTGAACAATTTTGCAAAAAAGAGATCAACAATCTCTTATCCAAGAAATTAATATCAAAATCAAGATCGCTATGGTCTTGTATGGCTTTCTATGTCAATAAACTAGCTGAAATTGAAAGAGGAACACCTCAACTAGTTATCAATTATAAACCTTTGAACCAAGCCCTAAAATGGATTAGGTATCCTATTCCAAATAAAAAAGACTTGCTTCAAAAATTATATTCATTATCCATCTTCTCTAAGTTTGACATGAAGTCAAGATTCTGGCAAATTCAAATCGAAGCTAGACATAGGTATAAAATAACATTTATTGTACCATTCAGACAATATGAATGGAACGTTATGCCTTTTGGGCTAAAAAACATACTTTCTTAATTTCAAAGGATTATGAATGACATATTCAATCCTTATTCAAAATTTTGTGTAATGTACATCGATGATGTACTTATATTCTCCCAAGATGTCAGACAACACATTAGACATCTCAAAACCTTCTTTCATATTATCAAGAAAAGTGGTTTGGCTCTATCAGCTAAGAAAATGACACTTTTCAAAACCAATATTAGGTTTCTTGGACATAATGTGTCTAATGGAACTATTATTCCAATTGATAGGTCTCTTCAGTTTACTACCAAGTTTCCTGATAAGATTATAAAAAAACTCAACTACAAAGATTCCTTGGTAGCTTAAATTATGTTTTAAGTTTTTGTCCTAACATCAATAGATTGACACAACTACTACATAATAGGTTCAAGAAAACTTCTGAGCCATGGACAGAAAAATATACAAAAATTGTGCAATTAATAAAGGAACAAGTCCAAAACATTTCCTATTTACATTTTGCGGATCCAACACTTCCCAAGATAGTAGAAACTGATGCAAGTGAACTTGGCTACGGTGGAATATTAAAACAAGTCAAAGACAATAGAGAGCTTATTGTTCAATTTGTCTCTCGCCATTGGAATGATTGTCAAAAGAATTATTCCACTATAAAAAAAACTTATTAGCAATAGTACTTTGTATTTCAAAGTTTCAATCAGATTTATTAAATCAAAGATTTCTACTAAGAATTGATTGTAAGTCTACAAAATAAATTTTATTAAAACATGTTAAAAATATTGCATCAAAACAATTTTTTGCTAGATGGCCTGCATTATTAAGTGTTTTTGATTTTGATATAGAATTTATCATAGGAGAAAATAATTCATTACCAGACTTTCTAACGAGAGAGTTTCTCCAAAATAGGTTCCAAGATAAGTAAAAAGAAGAGAGAAAAGAAGAAGAAGGAACATCCTCCAAACCCTTCTATCAAAACCATTTCCTTATCAAAACCTATTATTACCTGGTCCCAAATGACCCAAACAAAACTTGCAGAAGCAGTATCATCTTCCCAACAAAGCCTAGAAAAGGAGAAGAGAGAAAATAAGAAGAAGGAACCTCCTCCAAACCCTTCTATATCAAAACCCTTTCCTCATCAAAATCAATTATTACCTGGTCCTAAATGACCCAAACAAAACTTGCAGAAGCAGTATCATCTTTCCAATAAACCTCAGAAGAATCATCACTAGAACTATCACCTATAGATGAAGTTCTATATCAAATGGTCTAAGAATGGATGCTTAGCCTTAAGGATACCCCAGAACTTCTGCAGGCTACCTATGACAACGTCCCAGGCTTAGGATCCCTATTATCACTTTCCAAAGTAGAGGCCCTAGCCTCCAAAGGTAAAGAACATGTATCAAAGGAAGCAATGCCTTCCAAATAAAAAATGATTTTAAAACTATCAACTAGAACAATTTCTATTTTAGAAAAGAGGGTAACAACCTCTACAAATTTTATCTTCCAATAAGGAAAAAGGGAAGTCATTCCCAAATATATTTCAAAACCATCATCTGAGTATTTTTTAAAACCACCAACTCAGATTGTTACTATTTTTGAACAAGGGTTTCATGACAAAAACCCTAATTTAGCAGTTCAAAAGTTATTTGGCAAAGGATTCTTTTATAAACCATTAGCCTATTCAAAAATTCCACAATACTACCGAAGTGTTCTGGAAATCACTAGCAGTGTTGAATTTAAACACTTCCTTTATCCCAAATCATGAGAAGCATAATATTCAATTGCAAAACTGCATCAAATCATATCTCCAGCAGATTAGGGAAATGACCTTTCAAAACTTATGCCTTTTCCGGTTAGTCTCACTTCCCAATTAGCACATTATACAACCTACATTTATTGGGATTATTACCAGGCGTGGTTTAATGAATTTCTCATTCAAAATAAGGATAATCAACATTCTTGGTTATTCTTCTTTGTAAACAAAAATATCAACCCATCAAGATTTCCTTGGTTTTCAAATTGGTAGAAATTCTTTAAAAATGCTCCAGCTATTCTCATCTCCCCGGTGAGGGAAAGCTATTCTTCATTTTCCAAACATTACAAACCTACACCAGAGGAGTATAGATTCATTCCACTGTGTATATTTTCATCAAAATTATATCTTCCTTGAGTATGTCAATGTGTCTTAAACCCTGTTACATCGGAGGTAGTAACCATAATCCATTCATTTCAAGTTAAATGGTGGTCGTCATTTACGATCCCTAAAACCCTGCTCAAACCAGACATTAAAGAATGATTGATAAAATACGGCCATATAGAACCAAAAGCAAAAGAGCTTAAAGCTTCCTCGCTTCTCCTGGCACAAAAGGCAGATACAAGTGCCCTAATATCACAAGCAAAAACCCAATATGAGCTCTTGGAAATTATCAAGTAACTATCACAAGGATCTTCTGGTCAAACTTCTGGCATTAAAAAGGAAGAAGAAGATTCAGATAAGACTCAATCACCTGATGAAATAGTCTCCCCATCATCACCTATCTCCAAAGCTTCATCAGCCGATCTAATTAACTTAGAAGTTTCTAGTGAAGACATGCTATTTTGGATTAGGAAAAACCGTCCATAAATAGTTCTATTAGGGGTCTTTGAACCCAATATTATTACTGGCCTTGTGTGCTCATTTAATTTTATTTTGTGGGTTTACGAACCCACATATCTAATTGGGCCTACGTGTTGATCTTAATTTATTAACGATTGAAAGCCCATAATGTAAAAGCCCATTCAATAGCCCATCACTTGGCCCATCCAACGACATATCAAGCCTGTACAACGGCTCATCACAAGGCCATTCAGAAGCTCATCAAGTTCTTCAGCTCAACAAAATGTCACTATTGTTTTGATAGAAGAAGACAAAATAGCAAACGGTGTCGACAAAGCATTGTTCATCAAATAGTATAAAGTTGTATAGAATGTCGTAACAACTACTATTGACAACATAGTAAGGCATCTCCTACAATATCAAGTGACAGACAAAGAACTATTCATTGAATAGTAATAGAATCTGGGCATAGTCCATTACTCGATTATAAAAGAGAAACTCATTTCAGTTCAGAGGCATCACTTCCACTCCCCAATCTCTTACATACTCACATACTCTCATCCTTTTTGATATTTGTTTTGATTTTGTAACATTCATTTTATTTTATTATTAAGTTTTAGTTTGTTCAAAGTTTGTTTATTTTATTTTTTGTTTTCAATAACTATATATATATATATTGTTTGTAATTAATATTGCCGGTTAAGCCAACTAATCTATCAATATATTATGTTTGTTTGTTAAAAATGTGATGTTATTGTATTATCTATGTTATTAACTCCTCATATCCTTGGTGCATTTATGTAAAGCATATCACTTCTTCATTTAAATTGGTTTTCTATAGTGTGCTTATTTGATGACTCAATGCCTATTATGTTAGTGTATGTCGGAAATAAGATTTCTTAAATCTATTAAATTGCATACGATTGTCTAATATAAGACATCAAACCATTTGTTAATTCATACGAGTATCGAAAGATTCTAAACAAAAGTTAGGGAAAGAACTCTTAACTTTTCTTTTAATTCAAGATCAATCACTCTTATATGTATATATGGCTACAAGCTTACATATTTATAAGTTATAATAAGTCTTGGAGGCCAAGCAAAAATATTATTGTTTTTTTTAAATGCTTGTCTTGCAAGATAATTACTTACTCTCAAAGTACAAGAAGAATTATAAAATATTCTTAACTTGGAAATTAAGTTATAAAACATAAGCACTAACTAAATAAAATACTAAATGAAAAAAATAGAAACTAAATAAAATAAATATTATAATTTTTTCATTCTTCAGGCTGCATCATTTTCCCATTCTTGAAAGAAACTGATCGTCACGTTTGTCTTAAGCTTCACTAATTTTCTATGGTTGCATATACTTCTTTTGTACTTGTTCTTTATATTGTAAATTTTGTCACAAATACATTCACACGAACTGTTCTTAAGAGTGTTGTCCAAGAATGCTTCACAAAAGCAGTTAGTAACTGAAAATGAATTTGCTATAATAATACTTAGAGGCTTTAATACATGAATAACCGATCATTTTACAAAACCAATGTGATCAACCCAATCAATATTTTCAATTTCTTTAATATGTGTTGGTGTTTCCTTGTCAAAGATTGGAGGTTTTGAGTTATCAAAGTAATCAACGATTTGTGGCTCTTCATCGAAGATTACTTTCTTAAACTCATCAAAGTAGTGAAACTCCATTTCTTTTTCAAGTAAAAAAAATATTAAGAATCATCGTACCTAGTTCTTCATCAACAGTTGGAGGCTTTGAATAATCAAAGTATTTGAAGTGAAAATCACTTTTAGTAAAGAATATATGAAGTGACATTCCTGAAAGGATTGCTTGGTTCTAATACTAATTGATGCATGCCAAGGTTGACTATAATACTAACTATTGCAGTTTAAAGGATCGTTTTTCTCGGATACAATCTGATGCAACAAAAGCTTGGGGAAAAAAGGAAATTGAAATAAAATTGATATGTTCTTAAGTTTCGTTGATTTAAATCCGTTAAGTAAGCAATTGAATCGTGTATAATTGTTAGATATAAGGCATTAAACCATTCTTTGATTCATATGTATACAAAAAAATAAATTTGGAACAAAAGTTATAAAATGAGCTCTATAACTTTTCTTTTAATTCAAATTCAATCACTCTTATATCTCCTTTTATTTGGCTACAAGCTTACATATTTATAGGCTAGATAATTACTTGCTAAAGTACAAGTATGATAGAGTTGTTTTCGGAGAGGTAGAAGAAGAAGAGAGAAAACAGAGGAGAGGGAGGTGAATTTGTATAATATATGATATATTTTTTTATTGAATTTACGGAGGCTATATATAGCCTTATAAGGACAAGAAATACAAGAAAATTAAGCTAACTAACTTTGACATATCTAACTGAATTTAGTGGTCCCCCGCTCATGCACCTTGCCTGCGTTCTTGTGCCGCACGCCCAAGTGCACCTTTTTCGCCCGTCATTGTTCTTAAGAGCAGCTCGAGCCAATACTGCTTGTATCATTTCTTCCTTTTTTGAATCCTTGTCTGCAATGATGAATTTAGGATAGGATTTAGAAAAACACGTCATTCATTCTCCCATATGGCTTCTTCTACTAGAGTTCCAATCCATTTGACCAAAATTTTAGGTTTGAGTTGATATTTATTCTTTTGAATCACACGGCGAGCCAGGATGGCTTCGGGTTGGGGCATGATAGTGGCGTGATTAGAGATTGGAGAGAGTTGGATGGAGCTTGGAGTAACTGTTCCCATGTGCTCCTTAACATGCTGACATGAAATACATCATGTATGTGAGAGTCAAGAGGAAGAGCCAATCTGTAAGCCACAGGGCCAACTCGTGCAATGATTCTGTAAGGCTCAAAGAAATGTGGGGCAAACTTTATGGATGATTGAAAGGCCATAGAAGTTTGTCTATAGGGTTGGAGTTTTAGGTTAACATAATATCCTTCGAGGAAAGAAAGCTCTCTTTTGTGTTGATCGACCTAAAATTTCATTCGATTATGAGCTTGTAGAAGGTTATGATGCAAGTCACATATGATGGTATAACGATCATGCAGGTATTCATCCACTGATTGGACGTTGGAGGTGCCTGGAACATAAGCTAACATATGTAGGGGTAGAATGCCATAAACTGCTTCAAATGGAGTCATTTTGATGGATGAATATGTTGAGGTGTTATAGCTAAACTCATCCCAGGGTATCCACTCAACCCACTACCTTGGTTGTTCACTAGTAAAGCAACGTAAGTATTTTTCTAGAGTGCGGTTGACAACTTTTGCATGACCATCATTTTAAGGATGATAGTTGGAACTCATGCATAATTGGGTTCCTTGTAACCAGAACAAGGCTCACTAGAATGAGCTGAGGAAGACCTTATCTCGATCACTCACTATGGATGTAGGAATATCATGTAGGCATACCACATTGGCCACAAATTCCTTGGCTACAATCATTGCAGTAAAATGGTGTTTCATGGTAATGAAATGAGCATACTTTGTCAGGCGATCTATAACTACCATAATCATGGTATTTCCCCTTGAGGGTGGTAACCCTTCAATGAAATCCATTGCGATTTTAGTCAATATTTTGGTAGGAATTGGTAAGGGATGCAACAATCCTGCTGGTTTCATACACTTAGTCTTGAACTGTTGGCATACCTCGTACAAACGCAAGAATTCCTTAAGCTTTTGGCGCTTGTTGGGCCAACATAAATTCTATTTGATTTGAGAGAGTGTTTTGTGGAACCCAAAGTACCCTTCAATTGGTGATGAATGGCAATCAACTAAAATTTTTAGAATCAAAGAAGATTGTGAACTTAGATAAAATTTGTTCCCATTGAACCATACGTCATCTCATTGATATAGTTTGAGGACATCCGAAGAGGAAGTCTTGGCTAGAAGTCTCTCATAAAAAAGGTTTTGCCTGACTTCTCTTTTGAGCATTGGCACCAATCTTCTTGGGGTTGAGAGATTGATAGGAATTGGAACTTCACCACTCGGTACAATGAGTCTGCACCCTAATTTTTAGAACCATGTTTGTACTCAATTTCATAGTCATAACCAAGGATTTTTGGTAGCCAACATGCTTTTTTTGGTGTTGTTATCCATTGCTCCAGTAGATACTTGAGATTTTTCTTATCTGTGCCCACTGTGAATGGTCTGCCAAGTAAGTATGGGCGTGATATCTTGTTGGCTTTAACAAAAACTAGCATTTCCTTTTCATAGGTAGATAGTGCTAAGGATGATCCATTGAGTGCAGTACTGAAATAAGCAACTAGTCTATTTTCTTGAGTGAAAACGGCCCCGAGGCCAATGCCACTGGCATCACATTCGATCACAAAACATTGAGTAAAGTTTGGTAGAAGTAAGATGGGAGGGGAGGTTAAAGACCCATTGACATAACACCAAGGAACCCTTTGACCCTTTTGGCTGTGATACCATAATGTCTACCTAGGATCTGGGGAGTTATTAATAGAGGAAATCATACTTTAAAATTAAGAACACATGCTTAACAATACATACATATTATATTGATAGATTAGACGGCTTAGCTGACCATATTTTTATTACAAATAAAATACTTAAACAAAATAAAACTTAAAACAAGAAATAAACAAACTTACTTATAAATTAATTAAACTAACAAAGATTATAAATTAAAACAGAATTAGAGAATAGAGAGTATTCAAGTCTAGAGAGAAAACTCAAAAATTTGGAACCCCTTCCTTCTGATCTCGTTCTTCTTAAATAACCGAGTAATGGCACTGTGAAGATGCTTCACTATTCAACAAACAGTGCTTAGTCTACCACTTGATACTGTAGGAATCTTGACTACTGTTGTGAATAGTAGTTACTTCATTATTTTGAACAGAAAATAAAACAGTATTTTGTTGGATACTGTTAGTGTAATTAAAAGTAACCTTGTCGGTACCGTTTACAATTTTGTCATTTTCTGAATTCAACCGTTGGTTGATTCCTGATAATAAAATTAACCTAAATATGGGCCTGATTTGAATAGTAATGGGCACGTAGGCCCGATAATAAATAGTAATAGACATGTAGGCCCAATAATAGAAATGGCATGCAGGCCTATTGTTAATCTAAATTTGGACACGCAGGCACAATAATAAAATTAAAGTGGACACGCAGGCCCAATAATAATAATGGACCTATTTAGAAGTCCATAATTTTAAATTTACAGTTGAGGTCTCTAAATCTATTAGATCCTCGTCTGAGTTTTGTGATGGAGTTACTGTTTTATCGGGTGATTGGGTTTCATTCGAGTTTGGTAGCTCCTCTTTCTAAACTTGGGATGTTTGTCCAGATGATAGTTGTTTGATGATATCCAAGAGTTCTTCTTGGGTTTTTGCTTGGGCAATTAAGGCATTTGTGTGTGCCTTTTGTGCTAATAATAATGAAGAAGCTTGTATTTCCTTCATTGGATGATCTTTGTAACCCTTTTGGGCTATCCATTTTTCAACAGCTAGTAATAAGAGTGTTTTTGGGATCGTGAATGACGACCACCATTTGATTTGAAATGATCTTTTAATAGTAATTACCTCTGATGATTTTGGGCATAAGACCCATTGACATACCCAAGAAAGGTAAAATTTTGAGCAAAATATACACAAAGGAGGGAATCTAGCTTCCTCTGTGGATGGTCTATAATGGGACTGGAAAGATTCATAACTCTCTTTCATAGGTGATATAAGAATTGATGAAAGGTTTCCGAATAGTTTCCACCACTGTGAGAACCAAGATGGGAACCGGTTTGGATTAATAGACTTATTAACAAAGAAAAACAATCAAGAATGTTGGTTATCTTTATTTTGAATAAGGAATGCATTGAACCATGCTTGGTGATAATCCCAATAGTTATACGATGTACAATGTGGGATGGAATGTGTTGTGCTGATTGGAAAAGTCAACTATATTGATAATTCATTTCCCCAGTCTACTAGAGACATGATTTTATGTATTTTGGTAGTTGAAAACTACACTTCTGATGTTTTAGAATAGTGGAAATGTTTGAATTCCACACTTCCTGCGATTTCCAAAATACTCTGATAGTATTGAGGGTTTTTGAGGATAATGATGGCATATAAAAAATCCCTTTTCCAAAATATTTTTGAATGGCCGAGTAAGGGTTTTTGTCAAAAAATGGTTTTTCAAGAATAATAACTACCTGAGTTGGTTGTTTCTTAAAATACTCAGATGTGATTTTTGTTTTGGGAATAAATTCCCTTTCTCCTTTTGGAGGAAAATAAGTTGAAGATGTGATTCTTCTTTCTGGAATAGAAATTGTTCAAGATGATTTTTTTGAAAATGGTTTTGATGTGGAAGGAATTACTTCCAGTTTTGATGAATGAGTTGGTTCCCCAATTTCTGGGATACAACGAAATGTAGTTCTGATATTCTCAGAATCCATGTTTTGCAACCATTATTGGATGCGATTATTAAGTTCCAAGTCCTCGGGGGTTAGTTGAGGTGATGATTCTCCCAAGGTTGATTGGGAGGGTAATGGTTGGTTATGGGTGGCCTGAGACCATGTCATAATAGGTTTAGCCGATGAGAGCTGGTAATGGTAAGGGTTGGAGGTTCACTCTTTTCCTTTCCCTTTTTCTTGCTCATTTTGATACCTGTTTTGAAGAAATTCTCTAGTTAGAAAATCTGGTAATGAATTATTCTCTCCTATGATAAATTCTATATCAAAATAAAAAATACTTAATAATGCTTGCCATCTGGCAAAAATTTGTTTTGATGCAATGTTTTTAACATCTTTTAATAAAATTTCTTTTGCAGATTTGCAATCAATTCTTAGTAAAAATCTTTGATTTAATAAATCTGATTGAAATTTAGAAATATGGAGTACTATGGATAGTACTTCTTTTTTGACAGTGGAATAATTCTTTTAAAAATCATTCCAATGGCCAGAGGCAAACTGAACAATTTGTTCGTTGTTACCTTGGACTTGTTTTAATATCCCACCATAGCCAATTTCACAGGCATCGGTTTCTACTATCTTGGGAAGTATTAGATCCGCAAGATGTAAACAGTGAATGTTTTGAACTTGTGCTTTTATTTTTTGCACAATTTGGTATGTTCTTCTGTCCAAGGCTCGGTAGTTTTCTTAAGCCATTATTTAAAGGTTTTGCTAACTGATGAGCGAAACAGGCGTCGCTGATCCTGCCAATACTTTAGTTTTATATTTATAAAACTCTCGCAAGTGCACGAATCATTTCGTAGAAAATGATAAGTATACTCCCAAGGTCGATCTAAGGAAGGAATGTATGTGGTTTTTAATTTATTATTCAAACTTTAAAAAAAATTAAATCCTAAACATCCTGTCACGATATTTGGGTTTTTGTGTTTTTAATCTAAGAACATAAAAATAAACATAGATACAGATTCAATAAATATTGATGCAAATTTTATCAGTTAAAATTGTGGAGTATTTATGGATATAATAACTAAGTTAATTATGCTTGCTCATATTATTTAGGTTATTAAAGATATGAATTGATATTTATTGATTCTCCTTTTTTTATATGAATACCACCTTTGGTGGGGTTAGATATTCTTTGTTAACTAAACAAATCAATTAATACCTATGGGTGGGGTTGATAACTAATTTGGTTAATTAAATTAATTCCTTTTTCTAAGAGATTGAAAATGAACCATTTAAATGCCACCTTTGGTGGGGTTAGACAGTTTAAACTTTATTTAAGGTGTCCAAATTAAACCTAAGAATTTAATTATCCGAGTACTAACTTTCAATTTTTAAAACCACTATTGAAAACATGTTGTCAATACATTTTTGAATAATAGTTCTTATAAAAATTTTTGAAATAGAGCTTCACTCTAACTACCGAGTGATTGTACCAACAAAGAAAAGAGCACTACTCTAAATGAGATAGGATAATTAAACCTTAAAATCTAATTTTCAGATTTAAGTTTGTAATGAAAAATAATATATTTCTCTCTAATATTTTTAATATAAAATCTTGAATAAAAATAAAATCAATTCATTTTAGAGATTTTTACTTATTTAATATTTCGCAAGCATAACAATGCTATTATTATATCATGTTTACAAACAACCAGCAAAGTTAAATTTAATCACAGACAAATTAAATATAACATGTAAGAATAAAGCATAAAAAATAACTGTAAAGAAAATAAAATCCTTACAGTACTTCGATGCTATTCCCGTTGCTGGAAAACCTCCAAACAGAATTTGCACTCCCATTTATTGAATCGAAAAGCAAATAAATTACAAAAACATAACTAGTTCTTCTCAAAAAGAGAAGAACTCTAAAACTAAGAAAAACTAACTAAGGAAAACTAAAAACTAAAAACTAAAAAAAAAATAAGAAAAGAGAGAAAGAAAGAGAGAAGAGAATGTGTTTTGAGGTGTGTTTAGAAGTGAATAGAAGGTATTTATAGTTGAGGATGGGGAGAAAAAGTTGGTGAAAAAATGTTAAAAAATGGTGAAAACGCGGAGTGGTGATTGATGACATTAGCATGAGGTGAGGGGGGGCGGATACGCGCGAAAATGGGGCGAGATGGCAGCGGCGCGCGCGGGACAGGAGCAAGGTGCGCACAGTGTGCGCGGGATTTGGCGCGATTGGGCAGCGCGGCGGTGCGATTTCCTCTTTTTTTTGACATTTTTTACATTTTTAACATTTTGACCCATTTTGTTCAATTTTCCCATATTTGTTGACCTTTCCTCATTTATTTATTAATATATTTGTGATGTATTGCTTCCAGTATTCCTCTTTGAGTCTTTAAGTTATGTTTTTAAGCGAAAATACTTGAAAAACAATTAAAATACCCGTTATTCCAAAAAAGACAAATTTATATAAATTTATGATAAAATCATATAAATATATATATTTTTAATAAATTAATGTGCATAAAATCATGGTAATTTTAGTGTTTTTTGAGCACTCATCACTAACCTTTTAATATTTGGGCAGAAATTTAATACATAGTTTAGGCTACCTAGAAATCTTTGTAGCTAAGTTTTGTCAATAATCCTATCAGGAAACTTAGTTGTAAACTGTAGGGACCTATTGATTGGAATTACTGTTCCATTGGATACATTGTGTCCAAGAAACCTAATATTAGTTTGGAAAAGAGTCATTTTCTTGGCTGATAAAGCCAATCCACTCCTCTTGATGATATGGAAGAAGGTTTTGAGATGTCTGATGTGTTGTCTGACATCTTTTGAGAATATGAGTACATCGTTAATGTACACAATACAGAATTCTGAGTAAGGATTGAATGTCATTCATAATCCTTTGGAACTCAGAACGTACGTTTTTGAGCCTAAATGGCATAACATTCCATTCAAACTGCCCAAATGGAACAATGAATGCAGTTTTGTACCGATTTTGAGGTTCGATTTGGATTTTTGAAAAGCCTGATTTCATATCAAACTTTGAGAATATGGATGATGAATATAATTTTTGAAGCAAGTTTTTTTTGTTGGGGATAGGGCATCTAATCCATTTTAAGGCTTGGTTCAAAGGATTATAATTGATGACTAGCTGAGGAGTTCCTCTTTCAATCTCGGAAGATTTATTGACATAGAAAGCCGCACAACTCCATGGCGATCTGGATTTTGAGATTAAATTCTTAGTTAAGAGATCTTCGATCTCCTTTCTACAGAATTGCTCAAGGACACCATTCATTTGAATAGGCCTTCCTTTTGTAGGGATATCCTTCTCTTTGAAGGATGATTCATAAAGTAAATATACCATATGTTGTTTTCTTTCCTAGAAAGCACTGGGTAATTCAGAACAAACTTCCTTTTCAAAAGAGGTTTTTAATTTAGAGATTTTATCTTTGATCTCTGGATTTTGAAGCTCTCTCTCAACATTATGAGATTGAACCTTGGTTTTGAGATAGAGAAGGTCCTTTTCTCCATGATTTATAAGAACATAAATCTCTTTTGGAGAGATTGAATAAGTCTTTATGAGATTAAGATCTTTGGTTTTTGGTTCTTCGATGAAAGGGAAGTTGAAGGCGTCACTATCAATTTTGAAAGAAATTCTATCATGTTGAACATAATATAGGGTTATGATATCCATAAATGGAGTGCCTAATATGCCAGAGTAGCCTATATCAGATACTATGAAAAATGGAGTTTTGATAAGGTATAATCCTTTTTGAATCGATACCTCAGTCTTTCTAATAATACTCATATGAGATTTATTAGCTGAATTGAGATGTTCTTCAGTTGGTTTGTAAAACCTTCTGGAAACAATTGATGGGGAATATTAAGATTACATGAATTTTATATTTTCTGGTTGTAATTTTTTTCAAGTTTTGAATTTCTTGATGTTTTGAGTAAGATCATCGTCAGAATCACTCACATAGGTTGATATTTTATCTCCATTATTAAGTAATTGAAACTTAATATCATGTTCTTTTAATTTTTCTTTAAGCTGGTGGAGTTCCAGTTTAATAGTTTTAATCTCCAGTTTTAAATCTTGAATTTGACTTTCTGGTGTAATGGTTTTGTTCTTTCTCTCCAAAACAACAATGAGGTTATAATAGCCTGTGCTGGTATTTGGAAGTTCAGAATTCCTTTTTGTTGATCTTTCCCAATTTGTAGTTAGGTGGTCGACATACAATTTGGTTATTGATGGGTCATTTTACTTAAGGATTTTAGCTTGAAGTTGTTCATCTTCGTCCTTAGTTAGTACATTAATATTTTTGTTAGAGGAATCTGAATTGCTGGTTGCAAATTCATCATCCTGGGGATTTGATTCTTCGTCTGTCCATTGTCCAGACTCAGATGATGAGGATGTGTCTACCATTAAGGAATATATTTTGGCTAAGGTGTCTTCTTTAAGTTTTAATTCGTGAAGTTTTTTAGACATTTTGCAGAAGTTTGCAGTGTGACCTTTCTTGCCACATTTATAACATTTAAACTCTTTAAAGTTTTTAAAGGGTTTCTTATGATGTTTTGAATCCTTATTAAAGTTTCTTTTATAAGGTTTGTTATAAAAAAATTATTCTTTTTTCAAAGAACGATTTTCTTGGTTTTGAAAATTGCTTATAAGTTTTATGAGATTCCTTATAAGGTTTTGTTTTGTTTTTATTACAAGTTCCCTCATAGGTTTTATCAATTGAGATATTTCCATCAAACTGTTTACAGAATGATCCAATTTATCTTTTGGGAACTTTTAGTTCCAATTTCATTTGTTTTTGGATTTTCAAATCTTGACAAATTTGAAGACCCTGGTTTTGTGCAAAACTAATCAATTGACCATAGGTGAGTTGATCATATGGGATGATGTGATTCCCATAAGTTTCGCGAATTTTGTTTCTGGTTTTCTCACCTAAGAGTGGAGAAAGACCTGCTAAGAATTTCTCCTTTCAGAAAGGTTGAATAGAGTCATTTCTTAACATAAATCTTGACACGAATGTAGTTTTATAATTTTGAAAAGCACTCATCTTCCTACATTTTATGTTGGAAAGAAGATCAGCATTTTTATCATTTAAATGGGATGGATCCTCCATGAAATGGTGTGATATGGTAAAGAGTAATGTGGAGACTGCATCCTGTATAGGAGATCCTTGATGAGAGAGTATGGGTATTCCACACTCATCAGTCAATATCGCATTATAGATATCTAACTATTGTTTTTTTGAAAGATGATGATCCCACCATCCTTTTAGTTGACCCGAAAAGCCAGCTATTAATAATTCAATAACTGTTTTATTAGTTGTACCAATTTGGGTTTTATAAGCATTTGACGCCATGGTCATTTGTTGTAAGATATTTAATATCTAATGGTCCGTCATTCCATCAATGTTCCAAACATAGATAAAAGACGAGTTATATTTAGGTTCCTATGATGTGAGGATACCTAACTAGACTAGGTTCTTGCCAAGCTATTTTTTGAAGGTGAGGAGTTGGTTCAGAAATGGTTTCCTGGGAGCTATCCTCAAATGATATATCAGATCCTAGTTTACTAAGAATACTAAGATCCTGTAATGGTTTTTGGGTTGATTTCGAAGTCACTGGTGACTCAAGAACAATTAGAAGATCAATTTTCAAACAAAATAGGACTAGTTGTTTACTATTTAATTACACTAACAGTATCCGACAAAATACTATTTTATTTTCTGTTTGGAATAATGAAGCAACTACTATTCATAACAGTAGTCAAGATTCCTACAGTATCAAGTGGCAGACCAAGCACTGTTCATTGAATAGTGAAAGCATCTCCATAGTGCCATCACTCGGTTATTTAAGAAGAACGAGATCAGAAGGAAAGGGTTCCAAATTTTTGAGTTTTCTCTCTAGATTTGAATACTCTCTATTCTCTGATTCTGTTTTAATTCATAATCTTGTTTAGTGTAATTAATTTATAGGTAAGTTTGTTTATTTCTTATTTTAAGTTTTATTTTGTTTAAGTTGCAAAAACAATATGGTCGGCTAAGCCGCCTAATCTGGAAGGAGTTAGGCCATGAATTTCGTCATGGTCTTAGAGCCAAGTCGTTGCTCTATACAAATTTGAAACCCTTGTTCTCTTAAACAGAGTTTTATTTTTGCAGAAAATATTTTTTGTTCAGAAACAAATCTCATTCAAACACCCGTATAAATATTAATTACAAACAACATTTTTGAAGCGTTATTTATCCCACCTAATTTTATCAGATTACTCTAAACATAATTCTAAACATTTTGGTAAAAATAGGGTAGAAGAAAAGTACTGAACGTGCCCCCATGTGCCACCCTAAGTAAAGAAAACATTTCACGTGCCTCCACGCTCCTCCACGCGCCATCTGGAGGTTGAAGATGTTGACATGGCGTACTGCTCGGCTCGGCTCGCAGACGTAGCTAGTATGCATCTCGATTCAGCTTAAGGACGTAGCCGGGCTACATCTCGGTTCGGATCAAGTTTGGTTCAGTGCAAATCGGCAGTTCAATTTGAACCCAGTTTTTCTCGGTTTTTTCCAAATTTGGCCGATTTAGTCCATTTTAAAGGTTTGAACCCATTTGTTTTTCCAGTTCTGTCTTTCTAAAATCGGTTTGGTCTAGTTTTTAAGGGTTTTAAATCAATTTTTACCCAGTTTTTGTGTTTTTTTCCTGTTTAGTTCATTTCTTCTTAAAAAAACATCGGTTCAATATTCTTTATACCTGTTCTTGCATTTTTATTTCCATTTCTAAAATTATTACACCATTTTCTAGTTTGTTTACCATAATATTATGACATAGGGCACAATTTCATTATGTGTGGAGCAATCAACTCCAGTTATTATATAATCTATCCATTCTGTAGGTGTTTTTAATGCTGGAATTATTCTTATTGAGACTAATTATGATGTTTGGTCTCAAATAATAGAAATGCATATTGCAGAGAGAGAAAAACTCTCTTATATTCATGACAAAAATTTGCAACCAGAAAAAACTTCAAAAAATTATAACAAATGGTATGCAGAAAATCAAAATGTGAAGAGATGGCTACTTATGTTAATGAGTCCAGAAATCATGAAGCATTATTTACGCGTACCTATTGCTCTTGAAATTTGGGGTGCTTTGATAAAAATATTTTATGATGGAAGTGACGAATTACATGTATTTGTCTTAAACAAAAAAGCTTTTACTTCAAGACAAAATGGCAAATCACTTTCAGAGTATTATGGAGAGTTGACTGAAATTTTCCAAGAGTTAGACCATCGTGATAAGGTTCTCATGAATGAACCTCATGATCTAATATCATATCAGGAGTATGTTGAAAGATTAAGGGTACATATTTTTCTTGCTGGATTAGATGATGAATTTGAGCAAGTTCATGGAGAAATTTTGCGAAAAGAAACCATCCCAAATTTAGAAAGTTGTTATTCATTGATTTGATGAGAGGTAGTATGTTGAATCTCATTGAAGGAAAAATCTGGAGATGTTGAAACTTCCGCCATGATATCTAAAAATCGTTCTTTTTTCAATTAGCAAGAATGAAGCGTGGCTGATAAATCATCATTTAAATGTACCCATTGTCATCAAAAGGGTCATACAAAAGAACGATGTTTTGAACTTGTGGGATATCCTGACTGGTGGAATCACAATAGTGACTCTCGGAAGAAAAATCCAAGACATATGTCTATTGCCACCATTGTTGAAACAACAAAGGATCATGTTGCAAACTCCTCAGCAAGTGTTGGTAATATGCTTAAAGCTTTTTCTCTTGTTTTTAATAATACATGGATAATTGATTCAGGTGTAACTAATCATATGACATTCTATTCTAGACAAATCTCAAAAATCATCTTCATACAAAACTGTTTGCACTGCCAATGGTAACACAACCTCAGTTATTGGGGAAAGATCTTTGTCTCTCACTAGTACTTTGAATTTAGATTCAGTACTAGTTGTTCCCTCTTTAGAGTATAATCTTATATCTATTTCTCAAATAACCACTACTTTATCTTGTTTTTTTATTTTTTGGCCTGAATTGTGTGTTCAAGGACATCCAAACAAAGCAAATGATTGGTCGTGGTGTTAGGCAAGGAAACCTGTTTTATTTGGACTTGGATTCAACAAATCATGCACTGGTAGAAACTAGATCTAAAAAGGATGAATCAAATATATGGCTATGGAATATGAGATTGGGTCATGCTTCTTTTGGATATTTAAAGAAATTATTTCCAAGTTTATTTTTGAACTTAGATCTTTCTACTTTAAAGTGTGATGTCTGTGAACTAGCAAAAAGTCATTGTTCCTCATTTCCTATAACCTTAAATAAAAGTCCATTTCTGTTTATGGTTATACATTTTGATGTATGGGGTCCTTCCAAAGTCTCTACTTTGGGAGGATCACATTGGTTTGTTACATTTATTGATGATTTTAGTAGAATGACTTGGGTCTGTTTAATGAAATCTAAAAGTGAGGTAAACGTATTATTTAGAAAATTTCATAAAATGGTTCGTACTCAGTATAAAACACAGATTCAAGTTCTACGTAGTGACAATGGAGGAGAATATAAAAGTTCTGAGCTTCAAGAATATCTTAAATCAGAAGAGATTATTCATCAAACTACTTGTGTTGATACACCTCAGCAAAATGGAGTTGCAGAAATAAAAAATCGACACGTGTTGGAAGTTGTCCATACCTCATTGATCGAAGCTCATATGTCATTATCTTATTAGGGAGAAGCACTTACTTCTGTTGCATATTTGATCAATCGGGTACCTTCCAGTTCCATTAACTTCCAAACACCACTACAAGCCATCACTGAAGCAATTGTTGCACCAAGTGTTCCCAATTTACCTCCTCATGTCTTTGGGTGTGTGGCATTTGTACACCTACATAAAAAACAACGTGGCAAATTGGATCCATGAGCAATACGTTGTGTTTTTATGGGATATGCCACACAACAAAAAAGGTATCATTGTTATCATCCTCCTATAAAACAAATGATTACCACCATGGATGTTATTTTTCACAAAGATCCAATGTATTTCTCTTCTACACCTGAATTTTAGGTGGAGTACAACCATGCTGAAATTCAGACCCTTATATATAAATTGTTTCCTTATGAAGAAAGACAAATTATATGTGAGGAAAATACAAATAACTTGAATTCAGATGGTAATAACTCCCAATATAGAAAAGACTCAAGGGAAATGGAATCAAGTCCTCATCAACTTCAAGATCATCAAGCAAGTTCATTACTACCACTAAATGAGTACGAGTTTCCTACTCCACAAGTTGCTGATATACCTAACCAATCGTTTGTAGAGGATGTTCCAACTATTGAACCAGCCAAAAAAATACTTCCACCACGTCCTAACAGAGGTATTCCTAAAGCCATGTATGAACCTGAGATTTCTAGTAAAGTCAAATATCCCATGAGTAACTATATGTCTAAACATCGTTTGTCAAAATCAAATGTGTCATTTATGAATCAATTATCTACTGTATCTATTCCTAACAGTGTATGGGAAGCTTTAATTGACCAAAAATGGAAAGATGCTATGAATGAAGAACTAAGATCCTTAGAAATAAATAGAACTTGGGAACTTGTCGATCGTCTACCAACAAAGAAAATTGTTGGATGTCAATGGATTTTTTTTAGTAAAGTATCAAGCAGATGGTATGATTGAACGCTATAAAGCAAGATTGGTGGAAAAAGGATACACTTAGACATATGGGATTGACTATACAGAAGCATTTGCACCTGTAGCCAAAATTAACACTGTTTGAGTCTTGGTATCTCTAGCTACAAATTTAGATTGGCCATTATATTAGTTTGATGTAAAAAATTCCTTTCTACATGGAGATTTAATTGAAAAAGTCTACACGGATTTACCACCAGGAATCAAGAAATCCAAAATCCATGATGAAAAGGTGTGCAAATTAAAAAAATCACTATATGGATTGAAACAATCCCCAAGAGCATGGTTTGGCAGGTTCATGATGAGTGCTCAAAAAGCACTAAAATAACCATGATTTTATGCACATTAATTGATTAAAAATATATATATTTATATGTTTTATCATATATTTATATAAATTTGTCTTTTTCGGAATCACGGGTATTTTTATTGTTTTTCAGGTATTTTGGCTTAAAAATGCAACTTAAAGACTCAAAGACGAATACTGGAAGCAATACATCACAAAAATATTAATAAATAAATGCGTAAAGGTCGAAAAATATGGAAAATTGACAAAATGGGTCAAAAAGGTCAAAACGAGAAAACGCACTACTACCGTTACATTTACGACTCAAACCTCCGCCCAAACTGCGCTGCTGGGTATCGTTCATGCACGCAAAGACCGCGCTGGTTACTCGCTCACGCGCGTAAAGATCAAGGCCACAGGTTATCGTTTCACGCGCTGCGCACAAGATCAAGGCTGGTTATCGGCTCACGCCACAATGATACCACACAAGATTAACGCCTTCAAAGAATGCCCTCCGCGCGCTACCAATGCGTTTCACCCCATTTTTCACGTGCAAAGCAGCCCTCGTGACGCTACGCCGACGCTCATTGATGACCTCAAAGATGTCCATTACACGCTTTTTTAATTTTTTAATATTTTTTTAAAATTTTTTATTCATTTTTTTCTCTCCATCCTCACCTATAAATACCCCCTTCCATTCACTTCAAAACACACCTTCAAACACCTCAAAACCACACTTGTCTCTTCTTTCTTTCTTCCATTTCTTAGTTTTTAGTTTTTTTTTAGTTTTTCTTATGTTTTAGCTAGTTTTTCTTATGTTTTAGCTAGTTTCTCTTAGTTTTAGAGTTCTTCCCTTTTTAGGGAAGAACTAGTTATGTTTTTTGTAATATTTTAGCTTTTTGATTCAATAAATGGGAGTGCAAATTCGCTTGGAGTTTTTCTAGCAAAGGAATGGCATCGGCATCAGAAGGATTTTATTTTCTTTGCGCTATTTTTTATGCTTTATTCTTACATGTTATATTTAATTTGTCTGTGATTAAATTTAACTCAGGTTAGTCAAGCTTGTAAATCATGATATAATAATAACGTTGTTATGCTCGCGAAATATTAAATAAAGGTGAAAATCTCTAAAAATGAATTGATTTTATTTTTATTCAAGATTTTATATTAAGGATGTTGGGGAGAGAAATATATTATTTTTCATTACAAACTTAAATCAAAATTAGATTTTAAGGTTTAGTTATCCTATTCGATTGAGTAGTGTTTTTTATTTGACGGTACAATCGCCTCTAGTAGTTAGAGTGCTCTATTTCAAAATTTTTTATAAGAATTATTATCCTAAAATGTATTGACGACATGTTTTCGGTAGTGGTTTTAAAACTTGAAAGTTAGTACTCGACAATCTAAATTCTTAGGTTTAATTTGGACACCTTGAATAAAGTTTAAATCTGTCTAACCTCACCAAAGTGGCATTTAAATGGTTCATTTTCAATCTCTTAGAAGAAGGAATTAATTTAATTAACCAAATTAGTTATCAACCCCACCCATAAAAGTTAATTGATTTGTTTAGTTAACAAAGAATATCTAACCCCACCAAAGGTGGTATTCATACAAAAAAGGGAGAATCAATAAATATCAATTCATATCTTTAATAACCTAGATAATACGAAAGCAAGCATAATTAACTTAGTTATTATATCCATAAATACTCCACCTGCTTATAAATGATAAAATTTGCATTTAATGTTTATTGAATCTATGTTTATTTTTACGTTAGTAGATTAAAAACACAAAACCCCAAAATATCGTGACAGGATGTTTAGGATTTAATTTCGTTTTTAAAAGTTTGAATAATAAATTAAGAACCACATACATTCCTTCCTTAGATCGACCTTGGGAGTATACTTATCATTTTCTACGAAATGATTCGTGCACTTGCGAGAGTTTTATAAATATAAAACCAAAGTATTTGCGAGAATTGGCGATGCCGGTTTTCGTTCATCAGTTCACAAAGTCAATGAAGGCATTTAGCTACAAGCAAAGCAATTTAGACCATACTTTATTTCTTAAAAAAGGGATGGTATCACTGCACTTATTGTATATGTTGATGATATGATAGTAACATGAAATGATCATGAAGAAAGGAAAGCTCTACAAAGTTATTTGTCCAAAGAATTTGAAATGAAAGACCTTGGTTCCTTAAACTATTTTCTTGGGATTGAGGTTTCTCGATCAAAAGAAGGAATCTTCTTATCTTAAAGAAAGTATGCCTTAGATTTGTTAAAAGAAACTGGTATGTCAGAATGTCAACCAACTAATACACCAGTAGAGGAAGGATTAAAGTTATGTATCAAGGTTGATCAAGTTCCAACAAATAAAGAATGATACCAAAGGCTTGATGGAAGGTTGATGTATTTGGAACACACAAGACCAAATCTTTCCTATGCTTTAAGTATTGTCAGCCAATTTATGCATAATCCTAGAAAACAACATATGAATGTAGTTATTCGTATTTTCAGGTATTTAAAGTCTGCTCCTGGAAAAGGAGTATTGTTCACTAAAAACTCAGAGTTTCAAAGAATAGAAGTATATACTAATGCTGATTGGACTGGATCAATAAATGATAGACGATTTACATCAAGATACTTCACTTTTGTAGGGGGAAACCTTGTAACATGGAGAAGTAAGAAACAACATGTTGTTGCCCGTTCAAGCACAGAGGCTGAATATAGAGGCATGGCACTTGGGCTTTGTGAGCCCTTGTGGTTACAATCTTTCTTGAAAGATTTGGGATATCTTGCTTAAAAATCCATTAAGTTATTTTGTGACAATAAAGCAACATGTGATATTGCTTATAATCCAGTTCAACACGATTGTACAAAACATGTTGAAGTTGACAAATTCTTTATTAAGGAAAAGTTAGAAGAAAATTCATTGGAATTACGAAAAATTAAGTCAAAAGATCAATTGGCTGACATCTTCACTAAAGCAGTTTCATATCGAGTATTCACAGAAGTTTTAGTCAAGTTGGGCATGAAAGACATCTTTGCACCAACTTGAGGGGGAGTGTTGAATTCAACAAATACTGCAACTCATTCAACAAAGACTGCACCGACGCCGATGCCTACCAACATACACGGTGCCTACCAAGCAGTTGTAAACCATGTAATTCAATTATGGTTGTTGTTGAAATAGTAATTAATATTTGTCTATATAAACAATGTACATGTCTTATACAAATTAAGAAAAAATATATCAGAGAAACCATTTATTTCTCCCTCTAATTGTTTCTTCAAATATTGATTCTTCATGTTGAATTCAACAAATACTGGACCGACGCCAACGTCTACCAACATACACGACACCTATCAAGCAGCTGTAAACCATGTAATTCAATTATGGTGGTTTTTGAAATAGTAATTAATATTTGTCTATATAAACAATGTACATGTCTTATACAAATTAAGAAAAAATATATCGGAGAAACCATTTATTTCTTCCTCTAATTGTTTCTTCAAATATTGATTTCTTCATGGTATCAGAGCCAGGTGACTTGGTTGGTACCCGGTCGGTTGTAAGGGATGGATCATATGCCGGTGTGAGGGGGAGGTGTTCCATATCCTCGGTCGGAAATCGATGTGAGGGGGAGTGTTGAAGTCCCACATCGACTGAGCATTGAGTTTCTGCTGCACTTATAAGTCTATGACAACCCTTCCTCTTTGAGAGATCTTTTGGAGGGAGTTAGGCCATGAATTTCTTCAAAGGGTACATACATAATGGGGATCCATCCAATATGTATCTATTTGGTGATGTTCTGTGAGTCTTCATTCTTCAAGGTTATGTCCGACACCTCTCTTTTTGGTGCCCCTCTATCTAGTGATCCTATGCCCGAAAGCGAGTCATTCGACATTGTTCTGTTCGATAGAGTCTACACAATATGACCCCATCCAACTATAGTCTATACGGTGGTCTTTTATCTAATAGTGGCAGGGTGTATACCTTCTCATCATTACAATTCTTTTGTTCTTTTTTGTGAAAGCCATTCTGGAGTTCGAATGAGGCTAGCTAGTTGGTCAAACGATTCTTTTCGAGGAAGACAACTCGAAGCATGATGGGAGCTTAGAATATATTCCGATTGGCATTCCTTTATATCATTAGAATTTTTACCATCAATAAGTTACATGCTCGGATGACAGATTAGTACTTGGATAGACTCAGAGATATTTGTTAGATACCCAAGTCCATTATACTAATGCCTTAAGTCCTAAGCATTGTTTATGTTTAGGGTCACACTATTTACTGATTATTTATGCTTGGCCTACTGCTACCTTTCCCACCTATAGTACGAGAGTTTTTGGCATTTTTTATGGTCACACTATTTACTGATTATTTATGTTTGGCCTACTGCTACCTTTCCCACCTATAGTACGAGAGTTTTTGGCATTTTTTATGGACCCTGTGTGAGTTCCTACCCAATTCTTATATGACATTATTTGCTTGTTGGCTACCCTAGAAGGAGCATGGAAGGGGGTTGACCATCAAGGAGTTTACATACTGATATTGCTCGCAGTTGTCAAGAGGTAGTCAGGTTTGGTATTACATCAATTCCTTCGATAACCACATCCATATCAAGGAACTTTAGACACTAATAAGAGGTGAAAATATTTCCTTTCCTCTATTACGAGGGACTTTGACCTTCATTTTCCAAGAATTCCTCTCACATCTGCTAAGTTCAAGAGAAATGGTAGAGTATCTAAGACTTAGTCTTATTGTAGCCTATTTATCAATTTTTTGTCAGGTTTATTTTTGTATGTAGTTCATTGGCCGTATGGCAAGATTTCTCCAAAGTGGGAGAGTTTTATAGATCGTAAGTCCTTTCCTAATACTTAAACTTTATTTAAGTATTTATTGGAATAGTTTGCTTGACGTCAACTTTATGTTTGTCTTTTTTATGCAATCATAGCTTCTTGTCACAATGATGGTCAAAAGAGTAAGGGAATCTGTGCCTTTAAGCTTCTTAGGGACTCCAGCCTAGAGTGCACATGAACTAACTTGAAGCCAGACTGGCTCCAAGAAACTACATGACAATAGACATCCATTGCAATGCGAACATAACCTGTGGGCCGATCGAACAAAATCCATTTAAACCATCTAGAGTCGGCCAACCTAAAAGCACGAACTATGTCTCACTCTAACAACAATTGTTTTTATTTCTTACTTTTTTAATTTAATTTTCTATTTTGAAAAAAGAACTTTAGCTAGTCAATTTCAATTTCAATTTCTCATAACTAGGATTAGTCTTCTATTATTTAAAATGTTATGTAATTTGACTTTCTTAGAAGAAAATAAAAGGAGCACTTCATGTTTGACTCTCAAAGCCTAAACTTAGATTCTTCAATGGACACAAACTTCCAATATGAAAGAAACATAGGGATCAACATGGCCAAACTTTGAAAGTCCTTAAGGCACAAGTACCCCAAAAATATGGAACCCAACCTCCATCTCATGAGAGGTGGAGAATTGCAAATCTAGAAGCATGAACTATTCTAATGACATATAGTTTAGGCAAATAATATTAATAAATCATAGTGACCTTGGGATGATACTATTTAACTGTATAGATGTTAATAAATATAAAAATTTAAATTAATGAATGATTCATAAAATCAAGAAAAATATTTAATTACAACTTCATATATCATAAGATTGTTTTTATTCAAAAGTTACGATCATTTCGTAAAAGTATTTACCTAAACCATTTGTATTAGAATATATATCAAAATTGTATAACAAAAGATTGATCCCAAATTTGTTGTCATGCTATGTTGTCTGAAAGTTACTACCTGAGGAAGGAAAATATAAAATTTGAACTTGAAAGCTTAATGAGTGGATGAGTGATAAGTGCTTGTAATGAACTAATATTTCATGATTTTATTGTGCTTAAATGCGATAAATAGATTTGATTATAGCATGTTTATATAAATATTTATGCAAATCTATGTGTTCGAAATCATGGATATGTTTAATTGTATTTCAAGTGTTTTTAGCTTTAAAATGTATAAATTTGTCAACACATGAAAAACTATACTTGAAGCACTTAATTTTCACCCTAGGATCTTAAAATATTAAGGCATGTAAGCCTTACATGAAAAGCAAATCAGTTTTTAATGTGTACAAGGTAACTTTGAAGAAAAATGAAGCATGTCGCACTGAGAAATATAGTGTGCCACAACGCACATTGTTCAGGATGATTACTAAGGCATGCTGAATAATATGTGTCGCGTTATGGATTAACATGGGCTATATCTTGACTATTTCTAGATGAATTTAGTGAACCTGAATGAACTCCATGTCGTGGCGCGCAAAATATAATGTGGTCAAAACCCACTGTACCCACACTCCTTATAAATATAACAATTTGTATTAGGTTTAGTCTCGTTTTTTATGTTACAATTTTTCACCAGTTGTAGGTTTGTTTATTTTTTAGATCCAATTTTCAAAGTCGTTCCACCACCATATATAAATACATAAAGAGAACCTTCTTATTTTGAAGAAGATCCAAGAATTTTGAGAAGTCAATGACAACTTGCTCAAAGATCAAAAATCGTTTTCTACGGAAAAAGATATATTTTTAATTGTTGAATTTTTATCGCTTTATGCAATTTGATGTCTTTCATAGTTAAATTAACATTTGTTAATTTAATCATGATAGACTAGTTCTGTAATATGGGGTTTTATTTGTTTGGGTTCTAATGATTGAAAGAATAATTTTATGATTTGAATAAATACGAGTTTTATTTATTTCTTGTTTATGTTCTTAAAATCTTTAATTATAAATCAATGAAGGACCAAATATTAATTTATTATTAAAGAAAATATTTTAAAATTAGGCATTAGAGACATCATCTGTGCTTAATTGTGCATAAATAAATAAGTGTTTAATTCAATTTTATTTATCAATTTCAAGCATGACCAAGGAAGTTATTGATTATATAAGATTAAATTCGATGGTTAAAATATCTTTAATTATAAATTAACAATGTATCAAATCCTGATTTATAATCAAAGAATATATTTAATTTAGGTTTACCAATTAATTAATTTCAAGCTCAACTAAGAAAGTTATTAATTAATTGATGACCTTGATTTATATATTTTCCTCAGTTTGCAATTAATCAATTTCAAATATGTCCCAAGAAGTTATTGATTGATTAAGAATTGTGAAAACTTACCATAATCGTGGGAGTTCGCTTATTTAAAAGGAAATAAAAATCAATAAATACAACTCATTATTTGAATTATTTAATTCATTCTGTCTTATGAAGGGTTCTCACCAAAATCTTATATACATCCATCATCCTAAGTTTAACTATAGTTTAATTTATTGCTTTAATTTATCACTTTAATTTACTTGTTTTCTTTAGATATAATTTAACTTAGAATTTATAATTATGTTCTACAAACTGATATTTGTTAGAGTGTTTAGGAATTGTTTTTCTTAATTATATTAGAAAATGATTTAACTTTTGTAAAACCACCACAATTCTTTGAGGAGTATACTTGTCGTTTATTATAAGTGATTCATACATTTATTATCTTTTTATAAATACAAAATTTGAGAATCAAGTTTTTATACCTCAATGAGTTTCATAAACATCTGTAATTGTATGCTTGAAAACTGTGAATGAAATGCTTATGACTTACCATGATGATAAAAATAACTTTTGTCAGATCTTTAGAATATAATAATGTACTATCTTATGGTTACTATGAAATAACATTTTGATGAAAATAATTTATGTATGATCTTTAAAATATAATAGCATATTATCTTATGAGTTACCATGAAATACCTTTATGATGAACATGATTTCTATCTTATCTTCAAAATAAAATAACTTACTATCCTGGCATAAGCTCTCAACTACATGTTTAAGGAATTTACTTTATGTAGCCATTAAAATGGCTTAGTTGACTCTGATGATATATATGTCATGTGCTCAATGACTTAACTGAATTAATAAAAATCATATTGAATTGGATTGATACATATCATACTAAATTGGTAACATCATACCTATTGAACTAAACTAATAAATATCATACTAATTTGGTAACGTCATATGGAACTGATTTGATATCATAATGGGTTGTTAAACATTATACTAAGCTAAACAAGACCAAATATATTGGGCATGATGTCTTACCAAATAAAACTAAAAATTATGAATACTGAGTAGAGCCAACATCAATGAAAATTGAAGGGGAAGTATTTTTGTAGTTCTAAAATATTTACTAAACTTGTAAGCTTGTATAAAACTAGTAATAAAAATAAATTTGATTTATTATTAAGCGTTTCTTGTAATTATATTGCTTTTTGCTTATTGGTTAGAATAATAAAATATATTCTCATGATGATATATACTGAAAGTGCATTGAAACTAACATCTAATATGTTCTTCCCAAGTTTGATTAAATTAAGTGAATGTACTGTGAACTTTAATGTTCAAAAATTGCAAGTTACTTATACAAATTGAATTTACTTGAACATAAATAAAGCTCTAAATGATGCTATAAAATATTTAGAAAAACAAAATTAGTATTACTTTGTAAACTTTCATTTAAAATAAGTATATCTTGTAAAAACATATTTTTCTCTTGCTTATGCTGCTGACTAAATACTAGTTGGTTTAAGAGCCAAAGGGAAAGTATATTTCTCTAACATGGATTGATGATAGAAACATAACGAGTGCTTGAAAAGTACTGAATATTACATGATTTATTTATACTTTACTATCAAAAATAGATTTACATTTGTATAATTCTATCAGTATTTTAGCAAATCTATGTTTTCAGAATTATGGGTATGTTTTGTTATTTTTTGGGTATTTTTGAGATAAAAATGATTCAATTGATAAAGATTTGAAGAATTCTATATGAAAGCACTCAATTGCGACCAAAAAGAAGAAAATAATAACATATATAAGTCTTACATATGCTTCAACCAAGCTTGTAAGGGGTGAGACAAAAAAAAGTTGGAAGAATGTAGTTTCACGCGTGTCGCAATGGTTTAAAATATTTGGCTTATCACATCATAATTGAACGAATTTAGAATCAACGCATGTTACTATGGTGGAAAAAGTGTGCCGCGGCGTACGATGTCACGATCCACTTTTATATCCTTTTCTTACCATTTTTCTATCTATAAAAAGACCACTTATCTCTTTGTAAATGATTATCCCACAAGTGAGTAAATTTTTCTCAACTTAGTTTTTCATTTTAATAGTTTTTTTCTTTTGGTTTATCTTAAAGTTTTTGAGAGTTATAAATTCTATTTTATGTTTAGTTTATAATTAATTTAGATTATGATATCACATATAAGAGACAATAAAAGGAATATTTTTCAAATAACACATTGATGATGTAGAAGTTATCTGTAAGAATACATTTGAGGTATTAATTTTAATTATATTCTATTTATAGATATAATTTTATGTATCTTTCTAAATACTATTTTTAATTTATGATCATTTATTAAATCTAAGCATATCTCACTAATTGTGATAATGAGATTTTAGTTATATTGATATATTTGTATAAATTATTTAGGTGAATAATTTTAATAATTATTACATACATATTTTTTTTCTATTTAAGAATTTTATAGAGTTTATTATTGAAAATTATATTGATGACATATTTTTTATAATAGATATAAATTATGAAAATTAGGTTTTATAAAAATGAATATATTTAATTTAGAATTATATTCTATTTTGAATTTTTTATAAGATTTATTATTGAAAAGTACATTGAGTATATTTTTCGTAATGGATTTAAAACATGAACATTATATTTTAGATACATCAATCTAAAAACTAATTTAGATAACTTGAATAGAAGTTTAACTTGCTAAACCCGCTCAAAGACAGCAAGTTAAATAGTTTATTAATTTCTTAAAAATAACCATAATTTAATTAAATTATTCGATAGGCCCAATTAATGATGTTAAGTGATTTAATTAATAAGGAATATTATACCCTACTGAAGGCCCTATTTATACACATAAGAAAGAATCAATAAATGTAAATTTATATTTTTTGAACTTAATTAATTCTATCAATCATAGTTAACTAAATGTAAATTTATATTTTTTGAACTTAATTAATTCTATCAATCATAGTTAACTAGTTAAATATTTTAAGGGTGAGCAGCAAATCGAAACTCTCTGTTTTTGACGAATCCAATCCTGATCCGATCTAAATGGATTTAAAGATTTTCAATCCAAATCCGATTCGATCCTATAATCAATTCGAACCAATCGAAGTTTGAATATATCAAATTTTTCAGATTGAATAAGGTTAGAATGATATTAAAATTTATTTATGAATTATTATCATATAAAAAACACAACATAAATAAATTAATATTTTATAACAAATATTATTATTTATAGTCATAGATAAAAAAAATAAAAAAATAAGAAGTATATCTTTTTAATTATTAAATTATTATAAATATTTATATTTATTTTTAAGCTAAAATAATAATATAATATAATTATGTTATGAATAATATTTAAATATAATATATTATTAAATAAAATATGTATTTATTTATAATTTAATATTAATTTGATTCATATCGGATTTAATATATTATAAAATCTATCAATCCCAATCTGATCTGAATCAAAATCTGATAGACGGATATGATTTTTCAATTAAAATGAATTAATCAGATTATTTTCCCACTCCTAAAATATTTCATTAATTCTCTGTTGACTAATTAATTACATGTTTGCCTTTAATTTGTGTAAAATAATCTATCCTTTGTCTTTTATTATTTTATGTTATTAATTTAAATATTTTCAAATCCAAACTTTATGACAGAATATTTAGATTTGTTCTTCATTTTTAAGAGTTTTTAAATTATTTAAAACCATGTAGTTCCTTTTTAACCAACCTTGAAAGTATACTTGTCCCTTTTTATAAAGTGATTCATACACTTGCGAACTATTTTAAAATACAAAATTTGTATATCAAGTTTCTGGTGCGGCATGTGAGAAAGGAATAGTATTTTAAATTTTTATTATAAAAAATCTTAAAAACTTTTTGTTCAGTAAGTATTCGTGATTTTTTTTTATAAAAAATTGTTTCAAAAACTTTGAAAAGCAAAAAAAGTCTTATTTATTAATTGACTAAAATATTTTCATAAATAAAAAAATTGAAATATTTAGATCCCAAAGAAGGCGCTATTTATATATAGAAGAAATAATTAATACATTTAGGTTTATATTTTATTAACCTACCTAATTCTACCAATACTAGTCAACTAATTAAATATCTTATTAATTCTTCATTATTAATTTATTGGGTATTTGTCTATAAATTGTATAAACCAATCTATCATTTAGTTTTTATTATTTTATGTTGTGAGTTTAAACCTTTGCAAATCCAAACTTTGTGACATGATTTTTAGGTTTATTTTTCATTTTTAAGAGTTTTGTTGAATTATTTAAAATCATGTAATTTTTCCTTAGACTAATTTAAGATATATAGTTGTCATTTTTTTACCAAGTGATTCATTTAGTTACGAGCAATTTTTAAATACAAAATTTATATATCAAGTTTTTGGCGCCGTTGTCGAGTAGGAATAACGTTTTAATTTTTTATTATCAAAAATCTTAAAAACTTCTTATTTTGTAAATATTTGTAATTTTTTTATAAAGAAATATTTTAAAATTTTTTGAAAAAAAATATCTTATTTATTAATTGACTAAGATATTTTTAAAAAGATAAAAATAAAAAAAATGGTGCCTTCTTTTCTTTTATTTATTTTAACTCAATTCTTTTTAATTTTTATTTTGTTTTTAATTTTACTTCAGTTTATTTTTCTTTTTGTTAATTATTTGTTTTATATTCTATGTAATAACACATATCAATTGTATGATATAACTTACTAGCTTGTTATAATTATGTATTATTATATCACAAATTGTATGTATAAATTTCTTATATAATAAATTGTATGTATAGTAGATTGTTTGTATTATATATTGTTTGTATCATACTTTGTATATTTATTTTATCTTTTTTATTTTTTACTTGATAGTTATTTTTAGTTTTTGTCTTCATAATTTATGTGAGGTAGATGATCCTTAGGGTATCTTCTTACCTCTTATATAGATAACATTGAAAGACCTAAGAAAATGTTGAGAAGGATCCAACAACTTTTAGTTGAACAAAACTTTGATCTAGACCTAGATCCTCCACTTGAACCTATAAATGAGGGGATAAATCCATAACTTATAGAGATTCCTATAAAGGAGTATGCAAGGCCAATTATTGGCACCACTACTACCTTAATTGAACTGGGTGAGGCTATAAGGAACTATGAATTGAAAAACATTCATTTTTCTATGTTATCTTCTTTTCACCCACTACCTAATAAAGACTCTTTGCCTTTGATGAGAAACTTTTATTCAACACTCCAAACCTTCCCTATTAATGTACTCACCGAGAACCAATTAAGAATGCGGTGTTTTTCCTACACCCTCAAGGATAGGACCAAGGCTTTGCTAATGTCACTCTCCTTAAGTTTCCTGATGACCTGGGAGGATATATATAACAAATTCATGAAAAAATTCTATTCCATTAGAAAACATCATATCTAAGTGCAAAGGTAACTACTTTATCTTAAATAAAGGGAAAACCTTTCCATAAAGCTTACAATAGGTTCAAAATATCCCTCACTCAATACCTTTATCATAGCTATCCTCTGCATCTATACAGTCAATATTTCTATGATAGATTGAGCAATAATGTGAGTTCATCATTGATAATGTTGTTGGAAGAGCTGTGGGAGAAAAGATAGACATAGAGATTTATAATCTCTTTGAGATGTTAGATGCTAATTCCTAATAGAAAAGTTCACAAGTGAGAAGGGCTAAAGTCCATGAAATATACTCCAATACAAAATTATTAATGTAAATTGTACAACTAACCAAGAAAGTTGCATTTCTCACTACATAGTCCACTCCTAATAAAGAAAAATGTGGAGTATGTAGTATAGTGGGGCATGGTGTCTGTCCCTATCAAAGAGAAGCTATTGTAGAACCTGAACAGGTCAATGCATTGGAGAGATACCAACTATGACTCAGGTATGACTCCAATACAAATACCTACAATCCAAGGTGGAGAACCCATCCTAATTTCTCCTGAAGGCAAAACAACTCTCCATTTTCCAAGAATTCCAATCTTTAAACCCAGTAGTACCACCAACAAGTACCACAGAATCCTCCTAACAGATTTTTTGGAAAACCATTAAGAAATCTTTAAATCTTCATTTTCTTCAAATGAGTGTTCTTCAAGTTTCATCTTCTTCAATAACACAAGTAAGCGACCAAAGATTTTTAGAATTTAAGTCTTGAAATAAATTCTCTAATTTTTGTGGGTTATTTTTATAAATTTTTGGATTAAAAAAAAGAGTTCCAAATCCCATTTCGACAATGTGAGGGTAAATTTTTTTTTAATTAATTAGTATTGTGTTGTTTGAAATATCTAGATTTTCTATGAACCCTTGAGATTTTAAAATTTATTTGATTTAAAGATGGAAACGAAAAGGAATAGGTTTAAAATTTTCTAGTGTTGAGACCAAACTCTAATTTGATAAGGTTGCTAAGATATATAATGTTTTTTTGTAGAAGAATAGGGTATGGATTTTGAAATGGGGAAAATTTTCCAATTTGAGGGTATTATTGATGTAATAGCAGCTTAAGGATCAAGACATTTCGTTAAGAAACCAAAATCCATTGTAGAATCTATTGTTCGGGAATTTTTATGCCAATGTTCCTGATGTTGTTGATAATAAGGTTAAAGTATGGGGTGTACTAGTCCTATTTGGGCCGTCTGATATTATTGCTCATTATGGTAGGGAATAAATCCCTTTGAATTCATTACATTTCATTCATGTCTTAAGAAATATATTTGATATTTTTATTTTATGATTTTGGTTGATGCATCATAATAGTATTTGATTTCTTTATAATTCCTATCATTTGATTCATTTCATGAGATTGAATGTTTTACACTATTTTAAGGTTTTTATTCTTTAAATATGTGCAAACCCATTAATTCATTTATTTACATAAACTTTATTAGCATATAACTTTGATTGCGTGCTTGAATCCATCTGATCAGTGTAATATTGAGAGTATGTCTTGTGAGAATTAAAGTCAAAGTGAATCAGATTTCTAACACTAAAATTGGGAAAATAAATATTGATACATTTTTTATATGGAATATGAATTTGTGATTTTCAAATAATTTTTGCAAAAAAATTATGATTTTTTGGGATGTTGATCTAGTTTATACTTTGGATTTTGATTATAAACTTAAAGAGATTAAAGCATGAGAAGTTTTTATTTTTATTTTGTTATTTTGTTATTTTGTTATTTCTTGTTTTCATTTAGTTTGATGTCTGTAGGTATCTGGAAGCCCTCATGAGACTTAAACTCATCCATTAGATTAACCTAAGGTTTTAAAGGCTTTTTGCATATGCTAAATGCAACAATGTCAATCTACAAAAATAATTTATGATAGTTTTATTTTAGTTTTTATCAATTTCCTTGCTAGAGATAAGCAAGAAGCTAGTTGGGGTTGTGATTTATTTTCACTTTAATGTTAAAAATAGATTTATATTTGTATAATTTTATCATTTTAGAAAATCTATAATTTCAAATTCACATGTATATTTTGTTATTTTTAAGGTATTCTTGGCTTTAAAATGATTCATTTGATAAACACTTGTAACTGAAAGCATTCAATTGTAACCAAGAAGAATAAAAGAATAATAAATGTAAGCCATATATATATATTCCAACAAAACTTGTAAGGGATGGGACAAAAGGAAGTTGGAGAAATGTAGTTTCATGCATGATGCGGTAGTGTAAAATATGTGCTGCGGCACATATTTACTAGATTATAATTGAATGCATTCAGAATCAACACATGCTGTGACAGTGTAAAAAGTATGCCGTGGCATACAACATCATGATCCACTTTCCTATTCTGTTTCAATATTTTGCTACCAATAAAAAGACCATTTACCTATTTGTAAATGATCATCCCACAACTGAGTGAAATTTCCTCAGCTTAGTTTTTCATTTGTTTAGTTTTTTTTTCTTTAATTTCTCTCAAGTTTTGATAGGTACAAATTTAATTTTGTTTTTGGTTTATAAATAGTTTAGGCTAGGATATCACAAATAAGAGGTAGTAAAAGGAAGGTTTTCTAGATAACATATTGTTGCGAAAGTTATTTATAGGAATACATTTGAGGTATTACTTTTAATTATATTCTATTTATATATTTAATTTTATGTATCTTTATAAATGCTATTTTAATTTACTGATATTTTATTAAATATAAGCATGTCTAGCTAATTGTGATAATAGAATTTTAGTTATTTTGACATGCTTGTGTAAATTATTTAGATAAATATTTTAATAGTTATTAAACACATTATTTTCTATTCAAGAATTTTACAAAGTTAATCATCAAAAAATATATTGATAAAATATTTTTGTAATATATTTAAAATATGAAAATTGGGTTTTAGAGAATGAATCTAGATTTGATTTAGAATTATATTTTATTTCAAGGTTTTTATAATATTTAATATTAAAAAATATATCGAGAATATATTTTACTTAATAGATTTAAAACACGAAAGTTAGATTTTACATACATCAATCTAAAAACTAATTTAGACAGTTTGAATAAAAGTTTAACTTGTTAGACCCGATTGAAGGTGATAAGTTAAATTGTTTGTTAATTTATTAAAAAATAAGCATAATTTAAGTAAATTAAATGATAGACTTAACCAAAGTTGTTAAGCGATTAATTAATAACGAATAGTAGATCCGATCGAAGGTTCTATTTATATATATATAATAAATAATCAATAAATATGGATTTATATTTTATTAACCTAATTAATTATATCAATCGTAATCAACTAGTTCAATATTCCATTAATTAATTAATTGCATGTTTGCCTTTAATTTGTGTAAATGAGTCTATCTTTTACCTTTTATTATTTTATGTTATTAGTTTAAACCTTTTTAAAACTAAACTTTGTAACAAAATATTTAGGTTTATTCTTCATCTTTAAGAATTTTATTGAATTTTTTAAAACCACGTAGTTATTTTTAAGATCAATCTTAGAAGTATACTTATCACTTTTTATAAAGTGATTTGTATAGTTGCGAGCTATTTGAAAATACAAAATTTGTGCATCAGAACATAAAATACATTGACATAAAACTTGCATTTTTTAAAATGGATATGACTAACTTTATTAGTAAAATTTTGACATAAAAGTCATACTATTAGATATAACTAATATATGCTTTTGAAAGTCTACTCTAACTGCATTAGAAATCTCACTCACACACATATATATCTATCGAGACATTCTAACTAGGTTGATACCTCTTTATCACTATCCTCATTTAGCTTTTCAACTACGAGTATTATTAAATATATAGAATAAAAAAATGTAAAGTAAATTTCAGCAGAACTTATAACTAGTTTTGCTGCTAGCATCCGAATAAATAAAAGATCTAACAAATGATGGGGCATTTCTCCACCAAGTTGCTACATAAATACTAAGGGATCCAAGAAGCTATACTATCACATGTTATATTACCCTCCAGATAAATATAGGAGAAATGAAACTCCATATGATCAATTTCTCTAAATAGTCAGCCCAAGCAAAATACTACCTCTATGGAACCAAAGGTAACCCTATCCATACTACCTCTATGGAACCAAAGGTAACCCTATCCAAAAAAGAGTGAACGTAAATTGAGTCTGACTCTAACCAAAGTTTCCTCCATCCAAAGTTGGCAGCATACATAAAATAATATTTTGTAAAACAATTAGGTAATATTTTGTAGCCACTATATATATACACTAAATCATACCTAAAATAATTTTAGACAAAAATCTTTATATTTTAAATTGATGACATATCTTGTCATTTATATTTTATTTTAAATTTTAAAAAAACTTAATTTAAAAACCTTAAATAAAAATAAATTAAATTAACATATATAGAAAATAAGTAAAAGAAAACATATAAATTAACTGTAGTCGAACCATGGTACATGAGATTTTAACGAACATAAACCTTGCATGGACAGAACACTTTAAATGATTTAAATATAAGTTGGATTACTTATTTAATTTCTTTTTAAATAAAACTCCTTATAAATATGGTGATTTTTGAGTGATAATCAATTCTTTGTAAAAATTGATTACTTTGTAAACTTTAAGAAGTTTATATGTACTAAAATTCTCAATGGATTGATAACTTTCCTTGATTAGGCTTGAGATTAAAAATTAATAACTAAAATAGATATATTTTTTGATTATAAATAAATATTTGACCTATATTTAATTTATAATTAATTTTTTTTCAACCATCTAAATTAATACAAATCAATAAAATTAAAATAGACTTTTATTCATTTTGCAAAATTAAGCACAGATGATGTGTCTAATGCTTAATTTAAAAATATTTTCCTTAAACATAAATCAAAACTTGGGTTATCATTAATTTATGATTAAAGATCCAAAGAACGTGAATAAGAAATAAATCATAACTTTAATTTATGTAAAGAAGCAAAGATTAGAACCCCATATATAGATGAAAAATAGATAGAAAATATATAACAATAAAATTATCCCTTCTTGATAAAAATGATTCTAGATCTCCAAATCGTTTGTCACTACCTTATTCAAATCCTTAGATTATATTCACAGTTGGAGGGTTTTCTCTCTGTATCTTTACATTGTGATGGAATGGCTAACCTAAAAACTAATCTAAAACTACTCCTACATTCTATTGATAGCTGGAAACTAAAAAAAATGAAAAACTTAGAAACTGAGACGTTGGTGTTGAGATGAGGTTTTACAAGAGGGTGAAAGGTCCTTTTATATATGTGAGGAAAATGAGAAAATAGTGGATCGCGAGGGAAAATTAAACAAGCATCATAGCACACTTTTATCCATGCCATGTAATACATTGATTCTGGTACTCATGAAAGCATTAACTGAAAAGGACGTGTTATGGCATATATTAATCATCGTTGTAGCCTAGGTTTAACTGTATTTCTTCAATATTCTTTTTGTTTCATCCCTTACACTTGGTTGGATTTTCATGTAAGGCTTACATTTTTATTCTTTTATTCTTCTAAGCTACAATTGAGTGCATTTAGGCACAATTCTTCAAGAGTTTATCATTTTAATAATTTTGAAGCCAGAAATACTTGAAAAATAACAAAATATATATGTGATTTTAAAAATATAGATTTGCTAAAATAATGATAGGATTATACAAATTTAAATATATTTATTTTATTTTAAGTGCAAATAAATAACGTAAATTTAGTACTTTTCTAGCACTAGTCAGAAAGAAAGGACTACACCTATTCCATCCATAGAGAATAGGATCCATGATCAAGACAGTGTGCTCTTTCACCTCAATGGATCACTTCCTGTATGGAAGGAAATAGAGCTTAATGCTCATTGTACACCCATAGCCACTGGGATCTTAGATCAAGGTAATGGAACCAACCTACTATGTTAATGGACTTAGTCTTGTGTGGAAAATAGAGCCAAGATATACCCTCTCTAACACCCATAATGGTAACAATCCAAGATCTAGACATGGGGATTGGAAAAGATATATAAGAGAATAAAGAGAGGCATAACCTCCTTCATAACTAGGAAACTCCTTAAGATTCAACAACATTCATAAAATTTCCAAGGAAAAGGTGGAGACCATACCTTTACAAAAATGGGGATCTAAAGAATGGTCATTATTTACCATACTCAAGAAGCCTGCTGATAACTGTATATTTATACAGTTATTTTCATCAATTTTAGTAATGATAATTGCTATGTTCTTTTAATATTTAGTTAATTTTTGTTAAATAAATTAATATTTTCCTTTTATGTGCTAAAAATACATTTTTAATAAAATTAAATAATTTGTATCAAAAATGTACTTAATTTCATATTTCTGTCCACAAATATAATTTCAGATATTATAGTTCTTAATTACAATTTATAAAAATCGAAAATATAATTTAAATTAAATTTGGGCTTAATTATAATTATTAAAAGTTTAAAAATTTAATTTAAAATTAGCAAATAGCTTAAGCGTAATTTAAGAAAGTTCAAAATGTAATTTGGATTAAATTTGTGGGTCAAAAATATAATTAATGGAAGTTTAATTTTCGTGCGAGAAGATGTGAAGTGCGCGCGAATCGCGATAGCCCCAGCATGGACCGTCCGATCAAAGACGCAATGGCTCGGTCGCGCGTGCTCGTGAGCCCGACGAAAGCGATTGGGTGCAAGCTACGCGCTTTCACGCGGCTCGGCGTCAGAGTGGGGCCCCGCTGCCGCGGTAGGCATTCAAGTGGGACCCGCGTGTACGATGCGTTGCGGCCATTGTCCCCGCCATCGTGCGCTCCTTTTCTAGTGCGGTTGATTCCACGTGCACCGGTTATTCCACGAACTAGAATATGCCACGTGTCAGCAATATTTTAGCAATTAATATTAGACTCGTGGCATGTTACAATGAGCGCGGCCGCGTTGGATCTCACCCTCGATGCGGTGTTGTTGGCTCCGTGCGACAAGCAATCGTGTGCCCGTTTTCTTGACCAATGAGATGCGGCCACGTGTCAGCTAATTGTTTCCGCGAATCATAACGCGACACGTGGCGGCGTAAAAAAAAAAAAAAAACGAGGAAACGCGCGGCATCTCCATTCACTTTTTCGATTCCATTTCGATACAATTTTGTCCCGCGTGTGTAATTTATTATTTTCGTCATACTTCATTGTCCCCCGCGTGTATTAATTTTAAATATTTTTGATGTATTTTGTAGCTATAAATAGGTGATATTATGATAGAGTTAAGGAGTTTTTTTTTGTTTAGAATTTTTGTGTTGTTCGGTTTTGGACTGCAGAACATGCAGAAGCCATTTTTTGGCTTTTGTTGTGTTCTGCGTGTGCCAAATATTTCGCTACATGATGTTTTAATTTCCTTTCTTCTTCTTTTAATTTTTCTGAATGTGTTGTAAGTTTTATTTTAATTTAATGAAGTAATTTAATTTTTCTAGGGTTGCATTTGATCTGAATTTATGAAGCTTTGATTTTAATTATTTTTTTTGAAAGATTTATAAGACGTTCGATTTGTTCATTCTATTTTGTGCTTAATGCTTTTTGATTATTTTTACGAATTTTATCAAAACGATTTGTGGCATAAAAATAAACTTGAGAAAGGCATTTTTGTGTATATTGCTCGTAAATAGAATGACATGTATGATGAAGGATAGGAATATACCCTAATTGTATGTGTGGCCATTTGAGAACTTAGAACTTAATGAATCTTGGTGAATTTAATTCGTAGAGATATAGTGAATTAATTTAACGAGTGCGTTTATCTGCAGACTCGGAAGAGATGTATGAATAACAATAGAAGTTTTCGGTTGACAAATTAAATGTACTAAAAAATATAAATCAAGAGAAAATAATATGATTGGAGTGAATTAATTTGGTGAAAAATTGCTATCCTAGAGTTCTCTTATTTTCTTTTTACCTTTTTCTTAATCAACGATTGTTTTGGATAAAATCAGAGAGAAACAAATTTAGTACTCAACAAACTATAGTAACAAATCTCCGTGGGAACGATACTGTACTTACAAATCTTTATTACTTGTGATCGTGTATGCTTGCACGATTTTCTGTGTGTTGTAAAACACACAACAAGTTTTTGGCGCCGTTGCCGGGGATTTGTTTTACTATTTTCATTGTTGATATTAATACCAATCAATCTGATTTGAATTCAAAAAAAAAATATTATTTTTGTGTGTTTAATTTATTTTTCAATTTTCTCGTGGGTTGAGATTTTATTTGACACACATATCTTAACTCACAAAAAGAAAAATAAATCTTTTTTTTGCTTATTGTTTGTGTTTATTTTAATTTTCAATTTTCTCGTGTATTGAGATTTTGTTTGACACGCAAATCTTAATTCACAAAAGAAAATAAAAAATAAAAAAATAAAAAAGTTATGGTTATTGTTTCTTAATTTATTTTTCAATTTTCTCGTAAGTTGAGATTTTGTTTGACACACAAATCTTAACATACAAACAGAAAAACAAATTGAGAAGTCAATTGAACTATAAAACAAAGCGACTTCTTGGAGAGCGACCCATTGTGTTTTATTTTTTTTATTTTTGCATGTATTAAATTTTATATTTTGTTATTATTTTTTCCCTTCGTAGGTGCAAAGTGGATGTAATGAAGCTATTTTGTTTTAACCAATCAAACAAACCAGGAAGTCTCTTTAAACCCGTCTCGAAATGTTCTTTAATTTTCCACATTGAGGACAATGTGTATATTAAGTTGGGGGTGGTGTATATCTTGAACCAAGTTGAAATACTTTACTGGATGTTATTGCTTTCGTGAAATTTTTTTCAAAAACTTGTTGTGTGTTTTACAACACGAGAAAATTGTCTGGCAAAGCGTACGGTTACAAGTAATAAAGATTTGTAAGTACGATGTCGTTCCCATGAATTTGTTACTATAGTTTGTTGAGTACTAAAATTGTATCTCTACGATTTTATCCAAAACAATCGTTGATTAAGAAAAAGGTAAAAGAAAATAAGAGAACTCTAGGATTGCAATTTTTCACCAAATTAATTCAACTCGATCATATTATTTTCTCTTGATTTATATTTTTAGTACATTTAATTTGTCAGCGAAAACTTCTATTATTATTCATACATCTCTTAGAGCTCGTATAAACACACCTCGTTAAATTAATTCACTATATCTCTGAAAATTAAATTCACCAAGATTCATTAAGTTCTAAGTTCTCAAATGGCCCATTTTAAATTAGGGTATATTCTATCCTTGTATACATGTCATTCTATTTACGAGCAATATACACAAAAATGCCTTTCTCGAGTTTATTTTTATGCCATAATCGTTTTGATAAAATTAAGTAAATAATCGAAAAGAATTAAGCACAAAATAGAATGAACAAATTGAACGTCTTATAAATCTTTAAAAAAAAAATTAAAATCAAAGCTTGTAAATTCGGATCAAATGCGACCTAGAAAAATTAAATTACTTCATTAAATTAAAATAAAACTTACAACACATTCGAGAAAAATTAAAAGAAGAAAGAAAGGAAATTAAAACATCATGTAGCGAAATATTTGGCACATGAGAACACAACAAAAACCAAAAAATGGCTTAGTATTCTGCAGTCCAAAGCAGAACAACGTAAAAAATTCTAAAAAAAAAAAAACTCCTTAGCTCTATCGTAATATAACCTAGTTATAGCTAAAAAATACATCAAAAATATTTAAAATTAATACACGCGGGGGGAACGATGAAGTATGGCGAAATTAATAAATTACACGCGTAGGGGACAAAAATTGTATCGAAAAATGGAATCGAAAAAGTGAGTGGAGATCTTTACAGCGTTCTGTTTTTTACACTGCCGTGTCGCGTTATGATTCGCGGAAACAATTAGTGGGACATGTGGCGCGTCTCATTGGTTGAAAGAAACGGGCGCACGATTGCCCAGCACGGGAGCCAACGGGCTACATCGAGGTGAGATCCGGCGCGGTCGTGCTCGTTGTAACATGCCACGAGAGTCGAGAATATTAATTGCTAAAATATTAAGTGGGACACGTGACATATTTTTAGTTCGTGAAATAACGCTTGGGCGCCGTGAATCAACCGCGTTGGAAAAAGGAGCGTGCGATGGTGGGGGCAGTAGTGCAGTACGTCAAACACGTGGGTCAGCTCGGATCCGAGCTGCGTGAAAGCCTGCGCCCGGTCGCTTTGGTCGGGTTTGATGAGCACGTGAGCTCCCGAGCCGTTGCGTCTTTGATCGGACGGTCCGTGTTGAAGCGGTGTGATCTTCGCGTGGACTTCATCTCTCTGTAGCGAAAATTAAACTTCCATTAATTGTATTTTGACCCATGATGGTAATCCAAATTACATTTTGAACTTTCTTAAATTACAGTTAAGCCATTTGCTAATTTTAAATTAAATTTTAAACTTTTTATAATTATAATTAAGCCCAAATTTAATTTAAATTATATTTTCGATTTTTATAAATTGTAATTAAGAACTATAATATCTGAAATTATATTTGTGGACAGAAATATGAAATTAAGTACATTTTCGATACAAATTATTTAATTTTATTAAAAATGTATTTTTAGCACATAAAAGGAAAATATTAATTTATTTAACAAAAATTAACTAAATATTAAAAGAACATAGCAATTATCATTACTAAAATCAATGAAAATAACTGTTTAAATATACAGTTATCACCTGCCAAGCAAGGGGTTGGGAGAGTAAGAGCTCAAACCGTCCATTTTCATAAATTTCCTAAGGCACCTGGGAGAACTAGTAACACTTCCTATGAACTTAGGGAACCTAAAGAGAAGTGGGAATCTATATAAGATAGAGTCAAGATCATCATTTTTAGAAAATCTCTTAAGACTTTGAGAATTAATAAGATGGAGTTCATACCACCATTTCTAGATAATATGGAGTCCATACCCCATTTTTAGAAAAAATGGCATAAAGGAAAAGTGTCAAGGAAAAACTTTGAGTCAAGAAAACATATTTATTATATGTTGTTGCATACCTTCTTTCCTTTTTATGTAGCATGTCTATAGCTTTCTAATCATTACTTATGCTTTCTTAAATTAATTTTCTTGCTTCTTGATTAATTTACATTACTTCTATCTATTATATGCGTACTATTTTATTCTAAGTCTCTAATAGGTTTGTATCCCTTTATCCTGGTAGTGTACTAGGTGTCGAACTCTTTATTATGATTTGTTATGTTTTGTTTAATTGTATGTTGTGAAAGTACAATCAACATTCATTGAATATGTTCTCACATATGAAGTCTTAAAGTGATTGGAAATCCTTTATGGCTCTAGTATGCTTTTTTGCCTCGCATGATGTTAGTTGTTTACCATGCTTATAGTTGTTACTAGTCTAGACAAGAGCCTTTGAGGCATACCATCACTAGTGTGTTTACCACAGTTTGTTCATTTTCATTGTTGTTTTTTTATTATATGTTGAATTAAGCATGTTGTTTTGTACTTTCATTATGTTATTTCTTAATTCAATTTGTGAGACTTTCTTGGTCAAATTGGTATAGAGTTTGCAAAAAATTTCCATGCGTTGGTATCTCACCCTCATCTAGGTCATTGTTACCTATTTGAGTCGAAAGAAAAATTGGACTTTTTGTAATTGTTATGACATATGAAAATATGCAATTGGTATTAGAGTAGGTCACCCTTGTTTAAGCTTAACTTCATGGGTGCTCGACCTTAGAGCTCTATCTACACTTGCAAACACCTTTTATGCTTGTGCCATATGTCACCAATGGTATGGGTTGTTGTTCTTCTGTGAGGCTATTTATCTCCTTGAACTTTTGTTGTCAGCATGTTCCCTGTTTACTTGTTTAGGCATATTTCTTTTATCTCTCTCTTTACTTCTTTATCGTGCATAGTATGTTAATTGCTTTACCTATTTCTATGCCTAACTATTTGATCATTTAGTAGTTTTTCTCCCTTGCTAGTTGCTTTGACATGCTATTTATGTGCTTTTTCCTTACTTACTGCTTACTTATTCTTCTATGGCTATTTGTATGAGCATCATAGCACATGTTTTAATCATGTAGTGTTAGCGTTTTAAGATTTTCTTTCTACAGTCTTGTCATTCATATGTCATGTCATATAGAACACATCTCACCTTTACTAGATTCTTTTTTCTTATACTTAGTATGTTGTATGTTGTATCTCTATTAGTTTCCTGTTGATTTATGTCATCTTTTGCATGCTCTTCCTTATCTTGTGCTTTAGATGTATCTTTGGAGAAAATTGAGGTGTTATTATAAGCTTATTTACATGATTTTTTCTCTGTACTGTTGATGTGTAGTTTTGCAAGTGTACGAATCGTTCAAGTAATAAAGTGTACAAAAGTATGGATATCGAACCCACAAGGAATGGCGTTACTAAGTATCGAAATTGACTAATCCTAATTTTATTTGAAAACCAAATTGTTGAAATTGTTTTAAAAGAAAATTAACATAAAACTAAACGCAAATAACAAAATTTAATGTTGATCACAAATGATTAAAAACGCTAAGGCATTTGATTTCGCTAAATCAATTCAATCCAATTTCAAGTCATGTTATATGAGAATCAAAGTTAAAAGTGATGGTTGAAAAACCCAAACTTATCTAATACTCTTTCTTAAGTTATATTAGAATTACTTATCTATGAAAACCGACTATATTTCTATGAAGATTTAATCACAAATAAGCACATTACGATTTATGGAATTTCTGGAATAACCACATACATAATGCATTAGGTGTCAAACTTGCATTCAACATACGGTATTTATCACAAGAAGCGTTCATTACACATCTCCTCTCGGTCTCAATATAATGCAACAAATCATTTAAATCTTGATCAGAAATTTAAAAGCATTAAGCATGGAAATAAATACTCGACTTGAAAACAATGAATTCATATAACGATAACACAAGAAATCAGATTTTCATGATCTAACTACATCATAGCCTTAGCAAAAACGAATTAGTTCATAACGGAAATAAGAACAACCATTATTTCAATTGAATCCATGAACAAACAATCTGAATAAAATGCAGAAAATAAAAAGCTAAGGAGAAGAGATGAAAAACTCTTGAAGAGGAAGACTTGGTAGAAACAATGGTGATGATCCTTCAAGCTTCTCCAACCTTTCTCTCCAAAATTTCCTTTTCTCCTGCAAAAATAACTCAATTCTGCTCTCTCTGTCGTGGCCTCCTTCTCCATCATAATGTATATATAGGTCTAGGGTTTTGGAGGGCAATTTTGGAACAAAACAGCATAAAAAAATGTTTTTGAACGAAACTCGTCGGCGATGAAGTTATTCTCGCCGCGGCGAGATTTCTGGAAAACTTACGATTTTGGTTCCGCTAAATCTCGCCCGTGGCGGGATTATTGTGGCCGGTGGCGAGATGCACTTGGCGGGCAGCGAGATGTATTTGGCCGGCGGCGAAAATTCTTCGGCCGGCGGCGAGATTGCTTTGCCAAAATCCGTGCTCTCGGGAAGATTTTCAACATTTTCTCCGTAAGGTTTTTGCCGGTGGCGAGAATATTCTCGCCGGCAGCGAAATTCCAAATTTTGAAATTTTGTTTTCTTTTTCTTTGATTCAATCCCGATCATTGTACTTTGTCCCTAACTTCTCCAAAATCATGATTTTACCTGAAATTGCACTTTAAACACGAAATACCCGTGAAATGACATTTGTGGATTAAATAATCAAATAAACACAATTTTTACACAAATATCAACATTTAAATCATAACAAAAATGCAATAATTTAGCTCTTATCAACTGTGCTTGTTTAGGTTTTTCTTATGCATCTCTATGTCATATAGATTATTTACCTATCTTTAGGACTCTTGATTTGTATGCATTATTGTTAGTTGGCATTATTGGAGTTTGGGGTGTTAACGTTGTCTAAGTATGTCTCTTGTTTATGTGTTGGAAGTTGAGCCTTTCTAAAATGCTTTGATTTTTTTGTAACATACCTTGTTTCTTCTCTCTCTTAGGGGTGTTACCTGTATTTCTCACTAGTTAGTCAGTTTCTTTCCTTCTCTTGACTATCGATAATATGAGTGTTATTGATGATCTTTTTTGGATAATTGTATGCAGTTTGTTGTCTTTTCTCTCTACGGAAGTAACATTGTACGATTTATGTTGATAATCTCTTTTGATGCATATGCATGTCATTTTGGCCTAGCATTTTCTTTGAGGACATCAATGTCTTCTCTCTTGACTATTGACTGTCTCTTTGGTTATCTCCCTTTACTACTTTTAATAAAAATCAAAGATTTTGTACTTGTGGTTTTGGTAGTATCTCTCTTCTTATTCTATTTTCCCAGTATAATTTTACACTTTTCTCTATTCAGCTAACTTTCTACATGTAAATTGAACTTAATAGTGACCATTGATGATATACAATTGACATGAATTTAACTTGGATTGAAATGTGATTATTTTGACATGTGTATTCATTTAGTGTATTTATGGCTAAATTTTTATTTGAAATGAACTTTTTCTTTCACATGGCATAACTTAGAGAATTTGTATGGTTATTTTGAGAAGCTTGTGTGGATATATTGCTTTGATGTTTTGTATGTCTCTAATGAGATCTAGAATCCACTTTTAGTGTCTCTGGAAGTAAAATCCTAGGTTTTACTTGGTTAGAGAAAGGATTTAGGCCATCTTTGGATAGTTTGGACCTTTTTAGCCACCAATGTGTTCTTATCCTTGGTCTCCCTTCTTGAGCCTTTACATTTTCTCTTTTTTTCTTGCACATACTAGCTAAGCTTAAATGATAAATCCCACTTACCTTTCACACATTCAGTTGAGTTTCAATTTTGTTAATCATTGAAACTATTTGTTTTGGGAGTGTTTGTGTTACCCTCATGTTTAAAGAAAAAAAGAAGAAAAGAAATGAAAAAGAAAGTAAAAAAAGATAGGGGTATCAACAAATGTATGTTAAGACAAAATAAAAAGATTCCATGTTTGGGAATGTAATTTTTTGAAATTTGAGAAATAGAAGGAAAATAGCCTAAGTTTAAAGGTTTTGTACTTATGGTTGTGAGATCTTTGCTTAAGGTGTAAGTTTTGATTGGCTAAAGGTGTGCCTAAACTTAAATATCTTTTTTTATCTACCCAATCTTTGGCCTTTCATTACAAGATTTAAAAGATCTATTGATTTCTTTCAAGCTTACACTTACATTAGTGGAGAAATAGGCTAAAAGTGGACATATAAAGTTTGGTAATACTTGATTCTATATTTCTATTTGCTTGGTTCGCATAAGCATATCACGATGGCATATAGAGTAAACAAGTTTATTATATTATACATAGAGCATGCCATCAAAAATTTAGTTATACCCTTACATGAATGCATTATGAATTGATGGCATTGTGTATTGTCTAATCTTTAATGACGCTTTAGTTTTTTAAACATGCTTAGTTTGCTTCCCTCTTTCTAAATTACTTGTTTTTCTACTTTGTGTAAATGCTTTTATTTTGGAGGAGTTTTAAGAATAGGATGCATAACATGTTTATTGCCTCACATGCATACTTAGGGGGAGAGATGCATGTCATTTGTATGGTGTTAGGGGGAGTCCTATGGGTTTTGCATCCTTTTTATTTATTCTATGTATGAGTTTATATTATGTTGTGTTCTTTTGATGCTACCTACTTCTTTAAATCACTTAGTATGAACCATGCATAAATGGAACTATTAGTATGATTTTTTGCATACATTATTTACAATATTTTTTTCACGTGTCTTCCTATATATTTACTTGGATCCCTATTATAGTGAGTTATTGCATGTAGTTGATAGCATGGTATTTGTCATTAGAATGCATAACATATGTTTTCTTTGGTAGACTATGATGTCTTTCCATATGTGTGTGTATAGCATAGGATGATGTTACATGATTGAGTACACCTAAGTGTTGTTGGGTGAAGATAGTTGAATCACTAGGAATGTGTCAACTTGGAAGATAGTTGGATTCCTAATCAACTCATTCCTTGAGATTCGTTGACACATTTAAGTGGCGTTGATGTTTGGGGGAATAGTGTTGAGTTGCTAGGAGTATGCTAACTTGAAAGATAGTTGAACTCCTAGTCAATGTCTTCTTATAGATTCACTAACACATTTATGTGCCATTGGTCTTTTCCCACTCGTCCTGTCAATGTGTTGTATGCTCATTGCGAAGCCCCTTATGCCCTCTCACAACATGTATGGATGTGAGGCTCTATGCTATATATTGCATTAGGGAGATGTTCTTTGTCTGCACTACTCTTGCCTTTTCTATGCATCTAGGTTATTGTTTGTTACATGGTTTTACCTTGCTATTGTCTCCATGTTATTCTTTGTATTTCTTGCTTGATTGCCTATTTTTATTCTTTTTGTGTTTGCTTTAATCTTCTCTATTATACTGCATGAGTGCTAGGATTATTGCATTTATGTTTGACTTCTCTCCTTCATATAAGGATGTGGTATGCTGCATATCTGTGTGTGCTTACTTTGACTTTGCTTGACAAAAATAGGGAGAAAAGTGTGCATAACTTGTGTTTGTTTGTGCATTGTGTTTTCTTTTGAACATGCTATTTGTTTCATGAGATGGTGAGTATAGTCTACCTTGCATTTTGTTTATCTGATATGCATATACTTAGGGATAATGTTTCATACGTTTAGGGGGAGTTTGAATACTTGTGTTGAATGTAGATTGTGTACTTTGCATATTTGTGTTTCATATAGATTGTGTTTGTTCGTGCTATGTGCTAACCATACTCAGACTATTGTGTCTACCTGTGTATAGGTAACATTATAGAATTTGGATAGACTATACATTGTTTCTACATGATACGTTCATGGGTGTCTGTTTGTTTCGTGAGTGTAAGTTACAGGTGTGGATTACTTCAGGTGTGTTGTGTGCAATGGTGCTGAGATCCTTATGTTTCAAAAGTGACAGAGGTTGGATGAGTTGATATATGAAGTTGGTTGGATTGGATAAACTTGGTTTAAGTGTTTTTTTTCCCAAATTTTGGTGTAAGTTGATGTTTTGTTAATGGGAACAAACATCTTTAGGTCATATTAATGATTATCTCATCATAGATATGCATCTTTATGTAGTTATGTAGTATTTTGACATGGAAATCCAAAGGGGAAGAATGTAAGTCTCGTTGTACTAGTGTCTGTGTATTGGCTTCCTTTGTACAAAACACAAATATTTCTTATTTTACTTAGTGTATTTGTCTTCCTCTCGGTAAGTTGGTTACTATGAATCAGTACTACACACATACACATAGTCAGGTACACTTTGTATGCAAGTTAAGTGGAGTTTTGGTTGACATTGTCACTTGTGTTTTTGGTTCGTTTCGTGTGTAGATATTTATGGAAAGTAGTTAGAAATTTTTGGAATGAAAAAATGTGACTTTTAGTACCTAGCCACCAAGCTCAGCACCACCCTTTCCAGGTGATTCGTGAGGTGGCTCACAAGGTAGCAAATTCGAGTTCTATAAATACCACTCCATTTTTTCTTTTTTGGCATCCAAAATTTTTTTTAGAGCTTTGCCAAGTTGACATCTTGTCTTTCTTATTTCGGATCACTAATACCTTATGTATTACTCAATATTAGTGATTTGTGATTGTGTGAGTAAAATCATACCTGTGAGTTGTGAGTACTCAATACGGTAATTATGAGTAGGTTATTTGTGAGTAGTGTGTTAGTTGGTAGGTTCCCTCATGTAATGTTTTCTTATGGAGGGGTTTGTGTGGTTGTAAGCCATGTATTGGCTGGTGGTTGCTTTCATGCAACGTTTTCTTATCAACTTTACACATTACTGGTCTTTTATTTCTAATCACACCACTTTGGGTGGTGTGGGCTTTGTAGTAGAGTTAGGGAAGGTGTCTCAAATGATAGAGGCATTTGGGTTTGTACTTTTCTATCGATGTGTTTTAGTTTATTATTTTTTGTGGATTGTTTATTGCTGGGTGGTTCCCTTAAGCAACCCGAGGATGTTACCACATTGATAAGGTTTCTATATGGGTTTACCTTATTATATTTTTTGTTATACATGCTTGAATGTATTGCTAGTACATTAAGAGTTTAAATGGTGTATGGTTCCACATACTAAAGTTTATACTCTGATTAGAAAGCTTTTATTGTTTATTACGTGCTTCCTTTTTACTGATTATATGTATTGTTGCTATTATTATCAATTATGTGTTTATTTGTGGGATGTTATGCATGATAAAATTACATGTTAGTCTATTTTGAACTTCTATCATGTATGAACCAACATACTAGATATAGAATATGATTAAAAAGCATATTTTTATATGTTGTTGCATACATTCTTTCCTTTCTAAGTAGCATGCCTATAGCTTTCTGATCATTCTTTATGCTTTATTAAATTATTCTACTTGCTTCCCGATTAATTTAGATTTCTTTTGTCTATTATGTGCATAGGAGTTTAGTGTGAGTCTCAAAAGAGTTTGTATCTCCTTACCCTGGTAGTGTACCAAGTATTAGACTATTTATTATGATTGGCTATGTTTTGTTTAATTGCATGCTCTGAGAGTATACTGATGATTCATCAAATATGTTCCCATATATGATGTCTTGAAGTGATTGGAAGTCCTTTATAGTTCTAGTATGCTATCTTACCTAACATGATGTTAGTTGTTTACTATGCTTATGGTTGTTGCTAGTATGGACATGAGTCTTTAAGGCACACACTCATTAGTGTTCTTACCAAAATTCGTTCCTTCTATCTATTAGTTATTTTTTTTCTGTGTTGAATCGAGCATGTTGTGTGTTGAATTTGCTCTACTATTTTCTTAATTCACATTTTTGAGGTGTGCTTGGCTGAATTGGTATAAAGTTTGTGAAAAGATTCCCCAGATTCGTGTCTTCACCTCTTATATAGGTCTCGGTTACCTATTTGAGATGAAAGAAAATTTGGCAATCATATAATTGTTCCAATGTATGAAAATCTTAAATACCATCATAATTTAGTCCTAAATAAGAAAATAAACCTAGTCATAGTTGCTAGATAATTTCATTCAATTACATAGTAAAAAGTAGATTGCTAAACTTTGCAATATCATAATTCTTAGCAACCTTTAACTAAGGCATCAACTCTACTCATCACACTGTCACAAAGCAATAATTTGCCACTCTAAATATGAATATTAGCAAATACCATAACTGATGAAGTAAATAGAAGTCTATGTATTCTAAGGATATAATGGTAATATCTTAAACTAGTATTAAACATATATGTGCAGTAAATATATGTGCAATAAAGTAGTTAGCTACTCTAATTGATACTTGCGTAGATATAAAATTTAATCATAGAGTTAAATACATTAATGCTTAAGGAGTGAATTTAAAGATCATCATAATATTTTATTTGTTAAAATCATAGTCTACCACTTGAAAATTGCCCACAATCACATAAATATATTAGCTAGGTAGAATTATTATTAAAATAAATAAAAGACATAGGAGAAAAATAAGAAGAAGAAGAAGTAGCTTATGATTGATATTAATAGCTAATTAAACTCCTTAATTGACTCTTTGAGTTCCGTCTTGCCTCTACCCATTAATTTCTCTATAGACCTACTTGTTTTCTATAAATTTATGTATCTACAATTTGTATGATCTGTAGCTACTTTGTTTTGTTAAACCTAGCTACATATTTATAGTAAAAGAGTTACAATATAATTACAATGTAGTTAGGATATGATTGAAGAGGTCTAAAACACTTAAAATGCTAAATTTAACAAATCTAGAACACTTTGGATAAATGTGTGCATAAAATTTAAAGATTAAGTGCATATCTGGATTGGGGGCCATGCATGTTCACTTATGCTGTAGCATACTTTTGTTTCCAATTCTGTGACTTTCATCCTGAAAATGCTTTGTCGCATTGCAGATATAATTATGCCACGACTTGTTCTTAATTTTGACAATTTAATGTTTTGATCTCTCCTTAATGTATCTTGTATAAATGTTTGCATTTAGATCCTCCAATGTATGGCAATTAAGCCTTTGACTGTCCTTTGTCATTTGAATATTTTAAATCCAAAAATTCCTAAAATACATAAAAACATATCCTATGATTTTGAAAATAGAATTTTTGAAATACTTAAGTTAAAATGCAATATTAAAACTTAATTCATTTTTAATTCAAATAAATCACAAGATATGCATGCTTTTTAGGCATATATCATGAAGCAAGTTTCTTCTTTATACAAGAAGACCTTAGTCTAGTATCTCCAATGAGATATTAGATTTTTTAATTTTCAATTACTTTTGCACTAATACTTACTCCAAAGTAGTTCTAAAAATCTACCATGTTTTAATGCGATAAACATTGTTACACTAAATTTGATGCAACATTGTTCATTGCTCAATTGGATCAAGTTTTTGTGCAAAAGTTACACTAAAATAGAGTTTTAGTGTAGAATATTATACTTATACAAAAGAATATATGTTTTAGTGTGATATTTAGTGTAGTGGGTTGGACATAAAAAAGAGTGAAAATTGTACTACTTTAGTGAAAACGTTACATTAAAATAAAGTTTTGGGTTGGAGTTGACATCATTAATAGATGATTTAGGTTTGAATTGGTACTTGAATGTTGTTTTGTGTAAGTCCTGTAAGTGCTTTGTGTCTGTGTTGGCATTCATGTATGTAAAACATAGAGTATATTTATTTTACTTAGTGTATTGTCTTCCTCTATGTAATGTTGGCTATTAACAATTCAACAAATGCAGACACTCACTTAGTTAGGTGCACTTTATATGCAAGTATTTTTACACACACCAAGGGATTTGGTTTTCGTAGTATGCACACTACCTGGAGTTTTTTTATTTTGTTTCATATAACTTGCGAGTATTTATGGAAAGTACTTGCTATTTTTTAGAATAAAAAATAATTTTTTGGAAGGCTCACTAACCCTGGTTAGCGAGGATGTTATGGGTATTACCCTTGTCATGCATGGTATTATCCTTGTCAACCTTGGGTCAAAAAGAGGGTAGATGAGGCCAAGGTAGTTGAGAAATGTTCTACAAATACCCTCTATTTTATTGTTTTGGTAATTAGAAAAACATGGCAAAGCTATGTTAAATTGAAATTTTATTTTCTAGTTTCGATTAACTTCTATTTTGAGTGTTTGTTTGGTATTAGTGAATTATGATCGTGTGAGAAAAAAAATCATGTTCTCTAGTTGGGATAAGTTACATCAGTGTTTTTTCTTGACTGAGTTTTTTAGTTGGATGGATCTTTCCATCACTATTTACCATTGCTAGCCAATCACACTAATGTGTGTAGTGGGGCTCTTTAAGAGAGATAGACTCTCGTGTTAAATAAAAGTTGTTATAGAGGTAGCAAGCAAGGATACCATAAAGAGCAAGTTAGGGTAGCATAGAGGACAAGTTTCTTGACCGATAGAGTTATTTGCATTTATATTTTCTATTAAGTTGTGTACCATTTATTCTGTTTAGTGGATTGTTCACTGCCAAGTGTTTTCCATAAGAAACATGAAGATTTTACCACATTGGCAGGGGTCCTATATGGGTTTACCTCATTATATTGCTATGTTTGAATGCTCTGCTTTTGAGTTAGTACAATCTGAGTTTCATTTTAGTATGAGCCTGCATATGAGACTTTGACTCTAATTGGAAAGTGTTTTTGCCTTTTTGATATTACATGCTTTATATCTTCCTATCTATCTACTATAGAATGCCTATTAGCTTATAATTATCTACTTAGCTTAATATGTGTTCCATTCAGTGTTTATTCTATCTATTGTTATTAAATTAATTTGACCCTTTTTGATTAATTTAATCTGGTTATTACTTTCTACCCTTTTTACCTCTTTGGATTATTTCTTTTTACTTTTCTATTTACTCCACTACTTATGAGTTTGGGGTGAGTCTCTAAGGAGTCCATATCTCCTTATCCTGATTGTTCACTAGGTGCTTGACTGTCTCAATTGGTGTCAAAGCTAGTATAACCTTGTTGGGCTTAACTACTCTAGTGTTGATTCTTTTTTATTCATTGTTTTCACTCACTCACTTTCTCTTTCGATGGACTCTATAAAGGGAGGTAATATAGGTAGATCTCCCTTTTTAATGGGTATAATTATGCCTTTTGGAAATCTCATTAGCGGGTCTTCTTGTGGTTTCTTGGAGACTATATCTGGTTTCATATTAAAAATGGTTAGAAGTACCCAACAAGAACCCTTCCTGATAATCTTGCTATCCCAAAACTTATGATCGAATGGAGCAAGGAGGAAAGTAAGGAGTTTGAATGGGGAAAAGCAAAGGGTTCTTTGCTATTATCTGAGTAGTCACTCCTAATGAGTATCAAAGAATTTAAAGCTTCACTTCTTCTAAGCAAGCTTGGGATATCTTAGAGATAATGCATGAGGGTACTACTACAGTAAAAAGATCAATGATTTTAAAACTCAATTGAGAATTTTATATCAATCTAATAGAGGAATATGAAACATTTAATAAGTTATATACACATTTTTTAAATAACATGAACTACTCTTACAATATTGGGAGACCTATAAGTGAAGAGAAGAAAATAGAAAAGATCATTGCCAGTATCTCCAACCATTTTCATATAAGCTTGAAGAATTAAGTGTCACAGAGTCTGTTGGTGACTATCTTTTATGCTGGCATGGTTAGATAGTTGAAGAAAAAGGAAGATAATTGCTCTTGAAACCACTAATAGTAATGGTTCCAGGAAAGATATGAATAATTCTATGGTCAGTGATGAAATTTCTAGCCCATTTGAAGAAGAGATGGCTTTGTTTGCCAAAATTTTTACCTTCAAAAGCAAGAAAAACTCTTTTAATGGTGTCAAAAGAGATAGCTCGAGCAAAAGGGACTTGAGATTTGTGAAGAAGAATGATGACTTAAAAGTTGAGTCAAACAGACAACATGGAAGGATCCATATTAGCAAAATTAAGTGTTTCATTTGTGAAAAGCACAATCACATTGCTATAAATTTCTTTTCTATGTAGAATTAATCGAGTAAGCATGCGATGAGGGCTGATGTTATTGTTTCGATAGTAGTGGTAGGGATAATAAGGGTGATACTGACTGTATAGTTTTTATGGCTTCAAGGTTAATTGAAGATCTTTCTACTGCAACCTCGCAAGGTCATGAAGTTTTTGCAGATGATATTGATTAACAAGATGAACTATTGGATAAATATAATGAGCTCCCAAGAGAGTATAGAAATCTAAAAAGGCTAAGAAGAAGGCTTTGGAAAGCCTTAAGGAAAAGGGCAGAAAGTTTAGTACATGGAAGATCACTCTTGGGGAAAATAAGTCTTCTATTAATAGTGATCAAAGTGATCTTACAAAGAAGTGTGAGATCATTCAAAAGAGATACTCTAATCTCTGAGAAAAATTAATGCTAATCACTCCAAGTTGGAGACCTTAGAATTTTATCTGAAGAATGACGAGCCTTATAGATCTATTGTCTTTGATCCCTCTTTGGATTAGACTACCCTAGTTACTCGATGTTGTCTCTTTTGGAGAACATAAAATCGTGCAAATATACACGGTCACAAGTAATAAAATTTGATAAGTAAGTTATCGTTCCCACGGAGATTTGTCACTACAGTTTGTCAAGTATTAAAATTATTTCACTCTAATTTTATCCAAACGATCGAAAATTTTGAAGATGTTTTAACTAACTAAGAGTTTTACAACAAATATATAAAAAACATTCTAGGATTGCAATTTCACCAAATTAATCCACACGAATCATATTATTTTCTCTTGATTTATCCATACATCTCTTCCGAGCTCCGTATAGACACATCTCGCTAAATTAATTCACTATATTCCTATGAGAATTAAATTCACCAAGATTCATTACGTTCTAAGTTCTCAAATGGCCACACATACAATAAAGGTATATTCCTATCCTTCATATATACATGTTATTCTATCCATGAGTAATATACACAAAAATGCCTCTTCCAAGTTTATTTAAGTGTCACAGATCAATTGATAAATTTTCCAATAATCAAAAGTGTTAAGAACAAATAGAATAAACAAATTAAAAATCTTATAAATCTTTCAAAAATGATTTATTCAAGCTTCATAAATTTAGCAACAATGCAACCCTAGAAAAATTAAATTACTTCATAAATAAAATTAAAATTACAATATTTAAGGAATATCAGTTAAAGAACACAAAGAAAATTAAAACATTTCTACTCTGTCAATTTTATGGCACACGTAGAACACAACAGAAGCCAAAAATGGATTCTGCGTGTACCATCGTCCAATACTCTAAAACTCTCCAACCTAACCTCCTTAATTTATCACAATTATCCCCTATTTATAGCTCCACACTCTAAAAAAAATACATCATAAAATATATTTTTTAAACACGCGGGGGACAAATAATACATTGAAAATATTAATTTATACACGCGTGGAAGACATTCTTGAAATGCGAAGAAATAATATTGTGCAATCAAAAACTGAGGACAACGTGTGCATTTTTGGAATTTTTTATTTCAATTTATGCATGCCACGTGTCAGCATATGATTGGTTGCAAGAAATAACAAGACATGTGACAGCCTTGCATTCAAAGAGAGGCGCATGAGGATCGTGTTGCACGGGAGAAGTACCTTTGAAGACAGGTGGGGCACACAGAAGCTGCTAAAAACGTGCACCGCACGGCGTACCTTCGAACACATGCCATGTGTCATCTCTTGATTTGTTGTAAGAATATTCGAGACACATGGCATTGTCGGATACATTGGAATGATAGGGTGCATGATGTTTCTCTGGACCGTGTAGCACCTGACCATTTCTTTGGGCAGACACGTGGGTGACGCACTGCGCACCGAGCAGCTTGCAATCCTGAAAAAACTAGGTCCACTCGATTTTGTCGCGTTTGGCTCCACATGCTTGATCCTGACCGTTGATTTTTTGATCTGACGGTGCGTGTCATGCGTGGTCTTCTTTCCTGCGCAGAAAAATGAATTTTCCTTAATTGCATTTTAGCCCTCCAATTTAATTCAAATTAACTTTTAAACTTTTGTTAATTCCAATTAAACCCTTTTTCTAATTTAAATTAACTTTTACACTTTTGTTAAAAGTTAATTGCAATTAAACACTCTTTTAATTTAAATTATATTTTCAGACATTTAATTTTTGCAATTAAGCCTTTTTTCGATTCAAATTCTTTAATTTTCTTAAAAATATATTCCTTAAGAAATTAACAATAAATATTAATTTATTCCATTAAAATTACTAAAAATGTCAAGAACATAGCAATTATAATTAATAAAATAGACAAAAGTAACTGTATAAAATACAGTTATCACTCACCTAAGGAAATGGGTGAATGTTCTTGAAAATAATGAGTATTTGGCGTATACACTCTTTGAGAAGGAAGCATAACTCTAGGCATTTAATGTCAAAGTTAATAATGTCTACAACTTTTTTATGTTCCTAGAATCTTCCATTCTTAAAAAAGAGGATTTGATTAGAGCTTTGGGAGATAAGCTATCTGTGTGAGAAGGATCATACTCATTCCTCTTCGACTGTACACAAGATGATAACTAGTTCTCAAAAGTGGAATGAGTTTCTTAGTAACACCAAGTCATTTGGTGATAGAAGATGGCTTGCTTTTGAAGAAGGGTTATCTTTGTCTATGAGTGTTGTTTCCAAGTTCACTAAGCCTACCATCCCAGATCCCAAGCTGAAATTTGTCTCTATATTTATAAAGGCAAGGTAGTTGTAAGGTATCAACTATCCTCCTCTAGCAAGATGAACACCTCACTTCCTACTAGCTCTTCCTATCGTAACACTGATTATCTCTTGCCTTTGCCTACTAGTTTATTTTCTATTTGCCAATATTGTCATGAATGTGGGGATTTGTGACCCAACTATAGGAAATTGACTTCTCATGCTTGTGTGAGAGTTAATGTTAGTCCTGTTTCTTCTTCTCCTTCTCCTGTGCCGCTCTTTAGAGTTAGAGACTCACTTAATCTCACTCTATTACATGTCTATCCCATCTATGTGGCACTATAGGCCCTATTGCTAGGTAGTCTCTTAGATATGTTAGAAGTAACCTTCAAATATCTCCTCACTCTCCTTCTCTAGTCCATCAGGATGTAGTTATTGTGGCTCATTTGAGCATGTTCTTACTGGGTGGGTTATGCACCTAAGGCATAGTTCAAATCGAACTAAATATGCTTCCAAAAGTCCACTTAGTCAATTGCATGTGAGTCACTTGATCGATTTTTCAAGAATTTTTAAAAACACTATTTCTCGAGTACCACATACACCACATTCTTATATGAACTAGAGGCTACATTTTGATGTTGTTTCCCCTCACAAATTGTTTATTAAATGAAAGGATGTAGTTTGATCACTCTTTCTTGTTACCTGTGATACTTGAGCTTGTATTTCTTTCCTTTCCTTTTCTTGTAGTATTTTTGTTTGTGTTTACTTTATGTGGTGTCGTTCTTCCTGCTTTGTTAAATTTTCTTGACATTTGTTTGTGCTTAATCTATGTTGTTTTCCCTGTCATATTGTTTGTTTGAAAAATCCTAGTCTCAAATATTTTGTTTTAGTACTTTCTCTCTCCTTTCAAGTATTTGCATAATTTTGTTGAACCTTACCACCCTTTATAGAGCTGCTCATCTAGTGTAAATTTTTACACTCGTCGAAGGCTTGTAGAGCACCTAGGTAAGGTGGTTGGCGAGGGGTTGGCAAGCGCACAACTTTCCTGTATAAACCCTATCCTTTATTCATTTTTCTAACCACATAAATTGTTAATATCTATCTTATTTCTAAACACATACCTATCTAGTTTTTCAAAAAGTTTCCTAAACGGCCCTAAACATTCTTGAAGAGGCAAAAACAACAATCAGTAGCAGTTTGAGCCTGAAGGACCCTCTTATCTATTGATACCTATTTTCTACTAACGCTTTGTAATAACCTATGATTTTCCAGTCTTCTAATAAAGATTTGCTTACTTTTCTTGGAACTCTCTTTGTTCTTTATCTTACTAGCTTGATCCCATTTTTGTTCGGGAATTTTACTGCCTTATCCTCTTTTCACCCTTATGATTTTTCCACTACTCTTGTCTCTAGAGGAGGAAGTGTTTAATTATCTAGAGGTGATATTCTTAGAATATTCTCTCTTTTGTATGTCAAAGACCTCTCTTTCCATATCATCCCTTTTGAGTTTGAGAAACTTTCCAATCTCAAACATCATGTGAAATTCTCTTAGATTGTTGATTGTAATCTCACTGGGATTACTGGCCAACTGGTTGGACCTAGTAAAGGCTATGGTGGAATTGTACTACTATCGAGTGCCTCAACATCTTTTCATTGCCTTAATAATGTGTGAGTGCTATTATCTATTCCTATTCCTATTTCTCTTCCATCATTTATTATAAAGGTCATTTTCTTTGCGTTATCCTTAACAATGAGACTATAGATCTTGTATGCATTAGCTAGGACTACTGTCTTTCATTCTACTGCCTATTCTCTTTCTGCACTTCATTATCATTCCTTTATTACTTGGTGGGGCATTGCTTTATTACCCGGAGTAGTTAACACTGTCTCTGGTAAAGGACTTATTCGCCACTTTTTGACAAATTATGATTTTGTCTCTCAGCTCTCTAAGCCTTCCTTTTCTTGCTCTTAGATATCTTCTCAGACTATTCCCTGTACTTCTTCTCCTATTCCTAATTAGTTACCCTTTTCTTTTTAGATATCTTTAGTCCTTTTTGGTATCCAATTTCTCTTGTTAGAAGTTTTTTTGTTGCAATCCAAATTATAATCCTAATTGGTCCTCTTATTTGAGCTATCTTATTTGTGTTATTTGTGTCTTTTATATATTCACTTTTTCATTTGTATTGGCTTTAATTCTACACAGTTTTTTTCTTATTTTGTTTATTATTTTGCTAAAGAACCAAAAAGGATGCTTGGAGTGTATCACGAGTGACAATCTTTTGAGTGTATGACATTGTACTGTTATAACTGCACTATATGTAGTAGCACAACAACAAGAACAAGTCAATCAATCCTTCTACAAATTTGCAAGCATTAGTCATAAATGATAAATAAGAAAATTCATGAAATTCAAGAACTAAGTCTCTTCTAATCATTAGTCTTCAATATAAGTTTGTTTACCTTCAATCCATTACAATTCTTGCCTTCTTTATTTCTAAAAAATTAGTGTATTACAACTTCTTTATATGGATGATAAGTTCAATGACTCAAGAGTTTATTAAGAAAGTATGGGGTTATGAAACTAGTTGCTAGATTTGGGTAGTTCTTGAAGGTTTCTTTGACTCAGAATCAAGGGCAAAGATTAAGCAGTATAAGGCAAAGTTAAGTTCTATCGAGAAAGATGGTTTATCTATTAGTGATTTTGTGCAAAATTTTAGATATTAGCCTTGCAATTGGCTTCAATTGGTTACTTTTTTAGTGATGGAGATTAGGTATTGTCAATTCACAATGGATTAGATGTTGATTATGACTCAGTGGTGGCAACCATCAAAGAAGGAGTAACTATTTAAGAACTCACTCATAGGCGTCTTGCACATGATGGTCGTTTGGAAAGGAGAAATTCTATGATGGTTCCAATCTTATCTACAAACCTTACAAATGTTCATAATAACATGCTCAATATGAACAATTTTCATTAGAGTCTACGTACAAATGGCCAAATTGATCTATGAAACACTATAACAGAAATAACTAACCCTACAACTTATATCCAGAATGACATACCTAGAAATGTTCAAAGTTTTAGTCAATACTCATTCCAAAATATAGTACCTAATGTTCAAGAAAATAATTCTTTCAACAAACAACATTTCTTGTCAAATCAGTATTATGATCCATACATAAACAAAAACAGAGGCAGAGATTTTAATAATGAAAACAAACCATAATGTCAAATATGTGGAAAACTTGGGCACTTTGCTCAAAATTTCTAGAATGGATACGATCAAATGTTTGTACTGTCACTAATCAACAAAGATAAGTAGTTGTACCTCCTTCACAATTTCAAAAATATTAGTCTCAACATCAAAACCCAACCTATCCTTTTAACAATCTTCTTTCTTTAAAAGGTATAAATCAATACAATCAAAGATTTAGGCCTTGCCCTTACCAACAAAGTTTATTGACACTATTCATAGTCTCTCAATACTTAACAAATGTTCCTATAGTACTTCATGCTCAACCTGTGCAAATTCAATATTATCAGCCATATGAAGCACAATACTCATAACCTTTCCAAAAAATCCTAACCAAACCTTTACTTATGGTCCTACCTAGTACATAGACTCAAGTGCCTTTAAACCACATGATATTTGACCTAGTAAATCTTATAGCCAAGATTGAGTTTGAAGGAAATTAACAACTAATGATTGGAAATGGTGATGAATTGAACAGTGCTAATCTTGGTATGAATACATTTAGTATTAATAAAGGCGGTGATAAATTTTTTTTCTCAAGAGGATCTTGCATAAGCCTTGCATTACTAAAAATCTCTTATGTGTTTCTCAATTCATTAAAGATAATTCAGTATACTTGGAATTTTATCTAGAATATTTCTATATGAATGAAAAAATATCAGGGTAGTTGCTACTATAAAGGAAATTTGATAATGGAATTTATGCTTTCAATATTGCATTCAATATTGGAAGGGAGATAAAACCAATACAACAAGTTTACTCTATATACTTTGATACAAATTTGAATGTAAGTACATAGAAATAAAGTTCCAAATTTATTATGTGGCATAATAGATTAGGACATGCCAATGCTAAGATAATCAATGATGTACCCAAAGATTGTAATAAACCATCCATAGTTGCTAGTCATGTACATGATGTTTGCTCAGCCTATGAAATAGGCAAGATTCATCAATTACCTTCCACAAATGCTTTGAATAAAATTGCTACTTTGATTAAAGTCATTCACTGTAATGTATGGGATCGTTCTCCTATAGAATCCTAAAATGGTTTCTTATGCTATATGTTGTTTACTAATGAGCACTTTAGAAACTCGTTGATTTGTTATCTAGAGGAAAAATTAGGTTTCAAGCAAGATTTTCTATTAGTCCAAATATGAGTTGAGTTACAACTTAATAAGAGAATAAAATTTGTATAGTCAGATAGTGGTGGAGAGTTTGACTCTCTCAATGCAACCCTAGCTGCTTAAGGCATTAAAAGGTCAATCTCTTTCCCATAAACTGCTCAACAAAATGGGTTGGCAAAAAGAAAACATAGATAGGTCACTAAGATAGGACTAGCTATGTTCACTTATAGTTCAATACCGTTAAGGTTTTGGGAGGAATCTTTCTATGTAGCTATCCATATAATGAATGATTCCCGACACCAATTCTTTCAATGTAGAGCCTATTTGAGGTAATATTTGGAATTAAGCCTCACTACCAAATCCTTAAAACATTTGGATGTAAATGTTTTGCATATATTTGATCCTATAACAACCACAAATTTGATTTTAAAACTCAGTCTAATACCTTTATTGGTTATAGTTATGCCCATAAAAGTTATAAATGTTTAACATCTACTAAAAAAGAAATCATTTGTAGATATGTTATCTTCAATGAAAATTGTTTTTCCTATACTGCACAAAAAGATGGTTCAACCAAATATGAGTCTATGTCTTATAGAATAGTACTACCAATCCCCATAATGGAGACTCTTAAATGATAATATAATGAGTTGCATATATATCATTCTACTACACATGGCCTTGGAATTAATGAGAGAAATCATACTACTAATGATGTGATGTTTGAAAATAATGTAAATAATCAACAAGCAACACAATCTCTTGATCCAGTAACACACCTCATCACACAGCCAAATGCTATCTCAAATAAAGAAAGCATATAGAAACCTATTCTAAGATCTCCAGTGAATTCTCACAAAAAATTTAGTCAATTAAAGTCACAAATGTTAAACATTAACGACTTTGTTGTAGTAGTTCAATTTAAAGTACCTAAAATGGTAAAAGAGTTACTTAAGGAGAAATGTTGGTATTAAGATATGAATTGTAAGTATGATGCTCTCATAAGGAACAATACATAGTGTGTATTTCTTGTACCTTTTGGAAGGAATGTACTTGATAATAAATGGCTTTTTAAGGTCAAAGAGCTAGATAATGGACAACTTGACAAGCTCAAAGCGATGTTTGAAGAAAAAGGGTTTTTGCAAGTGTCTGGCTTCATTTATATTGAGACATTAGACCTATGGTGAAGTTTAGGGCAATAAGAATCATTCTCATTTTTGCAATTGTATTTAAGTGGCCTCTAAGACCAATCAATGTTAATAATGAATTTCTTAATGCTCAATCACTGAGGAGTTTTACATGCATCAAGTGGCCAATTTTTTTGACAAGGAATATCCTAGATATGTGCGCATATTATAGAAATCCTTGTATAGATTAAAACAAGCACCATGTGCTTGGTTTGATAAGCTCAATGACACATTTATCAAATTTGGCTTTGCCAAATCTAAGGTTGATGACTCATTATTCATTCTAGTTTGAAGAACTTATAGAATTTACAAATTAGTGTATGTAGATGATATAATTATTACTAGATCGAGTGCCATTGAAAAGAAAAACTTTATTAACTTGGTTGATGCTGTGTTCTCTTTGAAAGAAATGGGAAACTTCATTTTCTTTTGGAATTGAAGTTAATAATCTCACAAATGATTCTATTCTCTTAAAGTAATCTAAATGCATTAGAAGTCTCTTAGCCAAGGCTCATCTAAGTGATGCCAAACTAGCTAGTAAGCTCACCTATAGTATCCTTCCCATAACTATCTATTATAAATGGTATCTTAGTTGTTTATGTCATGCTTTATAGAAGCATAGTAGGGGAATTTCAATATGTTACCCTTACCAAACTAGACATCAGCTTTGTAATGAACAAGGTTAGTTAGTTCATAGCTAAATTTTTAGACAAACATTGGGTTGCAACTAAACAAATATTAAATTATTTGGCTAGAATAATGGATTTTGACATTGAATTTGAAACCTCAATATCATTAGCCATTAATGGGTTTGTTGATGCTGATTGGGCTATGTGTTTAGACATTTGAAGATTTACCTCAGGGGTGCACATATTTCATGGAGAAAACCTAGTTGTATGATTAGCACAAAAATAGCGAATTGTGGCCAGATTAAGTGCAATAGTTGAATATAGAAGCTTGGCATAGGAAGCTACTAAGATTACATGGATCCAATCTATTGTCATTGAATTTGTAGTAAAGCTAGTTCTATGGTGTAATACTCCAAGTGCCATAGCTCTATCTCATAATCCTCTACTACACTCAAGAACAAAGCACATTGAACTTGACTATCACTATGTTAGGGAAAAGTGCTAATGAATAAACTCAAAGCTCAATTTGCACCCATATTTGATGGAAAAGATAACATATTAACCAAACCTCTACCAAGTGCCATCACTATCTTAAGAAAAATCATTGAAGAGTTGGAAGAGGGAAGATGGATAAACTTCAAAGCCCAAAATTGAGCCAATCAAGGCCAAGGAAGTAATACAAGGAAAAGATAAAATATAAAGGTAAAAATCAAACCTAACCCTATATTCATGACATTAAATGTGTATGTTGTCTTGGTATGTGGCATGTAGCTTCACCATGTCCAAATAAAAAAACCATGATTGCACGTGCCAATGGTGAGGTGGAGACCAAAAGTAAGAGTAGTGATGAAGAAATACAAATTCTTGAATATGTTAGTGAGGATGATGTGGAGTTTGTATTTGATGGAAAGGCACTTGTAGCTAGGCATGCATAAAGTGCACAAGTAAAGGAAAATTACATTGAGTAACAAAGGGAGAACATAACCAATAGAAGACACCATGTTAGCAACAAAGTTTGAAGTAAACATTAATTTTTTTATGGGATAAGGGTTGTTTCACCAACGTATCTAGTACTACCCTAGTTGAGAAACTAAGTTTACTAGCCCTAGAACACCCTAGGCCTTACAAATTACACTTGTTAAGTGAAAGTGGGAAGATAAAAGGGTACCAAGCATGCATGTACTAGTTTCTTTTTTCTATTGGGATGTATAGTGATGAGATCTTATATGATGTAATGCATATGCAAGCAAGTCATATTCTATTGGGTATGCCTTGGAAGTTTGATATTTACCCATTTCCATGAAAGAAGTGAATGAAGACCAAATAAAAATGAAAAGAGGTAGTGAGAAGAGAAGTGTGACTCAAAGCTCAAAAAACAAAATTGCGTGAAAGAAAGAGCGGAATAAAAGAGAGGAGTAAAAATAAAGAAGAGTGTAGAAAAAAGAGAATAGATTGAATGGTGTGGTGTAAAGAGGAAAAAAATGTGAGAAAGGAAAAGGAGTCAAAAGAGAGAAAAGAAGAAGAAAAAAGTGATATTTTGTGCTTAAATGAGTAATATCAAAAGTGATTTTTATTCCAATTGGCCTATGATTGTACTTGTGTAATGATAATTTCTTGAAAGGAATTTATATTCTATGATTTTATTATGTTTAATTAAAATAAATTGGTTTGATTACAGCATGTTTATGTGATTATTTATACAAATTTATTAGTTCAAAATCATGGGTATGTCTTGTTATATTTCAAACTTTTTAGCTTCAAAATATGTCATGAAGCACTCAAATAGCACCCTAAGAGCTAAAAAAACTAAGGCATGTAAGCCTTACATTAATAACCAATCAATTTGCAAGGGGCACAGATGAAAAAAACACAAATAAAGCATGTCATGGTGAAGAATAAGTGTGCCACAGCACACACCTCTTATAAATATTTACTGGGCAAGTTGAACATTTCCTATCGCGGTGTGAAACATAGTGTGCCATAGCGAGGCCTTATTGGGTTGTCTTATGAGAGGTTGATCGAACTCCATGCCGTGTAGGAATAAAGTGGTTCCACTATGCGGGTACATAGTTTTTGACTCTAAGTCCTCTATACACAACTTTTCTTATAAGTAAACATTTATAGTTTTAGGTTTCTATAGCTTATATATTTTTACAATTCTAGCCATAATGTTCAATTTTCTTTCTTAGTTTTTAGTTTTTATATTTTAGGCACAATATAGATTAGATTAGAACAAATCATAGGAAATTTTTTAGATAAAGAAAGGAAAAATAAGATTTTTGAAAATTGAAGAACACTTTTAAGATCAAGATCACAATTTTGGAGTAGGACACAACATCCATCCATTATTGGTACTTAGATGTGATTTGCATTATTTTATTTTTTTCATTAATTTTTTTGTATTTCCTTAAATGAATGATAATTTCAACCATTGATCATGGCTCATTTTTACAATTAGAATTTAGCTTTATGGCCATGTTTGTATAGATTATTTAGTGAATTGTTTTATAATAAATTAAATAAATATTATTTATTGATTCAAGATTTGTTACAAGATTTATTTATGAATAATTTATTAGCTATTTATTATTCATAATAGATTTAAAATATGGGAATTATGGGTCAAACATATCATCAAGAACTATTTTGGAGAATTTGAACAATTAAGAGTTAAAATTGTTGATTTGACCAAAACCATTAGGTTAAACGGTTTACTATTTTCTTAGGTAGAAGGCATAATTTAATCAATGAGTTAAACATCTTGATTGTAAATCGTTAATTGGTTTGATTAACAAAAAAGAATGATCTTGATCGAAGGAATTTTTCATATTTGAAAGGGAAAATCAATAATCTAATATTTTTTACTTTAATTAACTTAAATAGTTCTAACTAAGCATAGTTAACTAGCCAAACTTCCAACTAATTTTCCATTGATTAAAAATTATACATCTACCTTGATTTTCTTTGAGTTGCATCTATATTTAATTATTTTTAATTAATTTAATACTTTTAATACCAAACCATTGTGATAGAATGTTTATGTTTTATTTTTGTATTTGTTTAAGTTTTTAAGAAAATTGAAGAATTATCTAAAACCATTATAGTTACTCTAGGGTCTAACCTTGGGAGTATAATTGTCACTTATTATAAGTGATTTATGCACTTTCAAGATTTTTATAAATACAAATATTTTGCATCATGTGCAAAAAGGCTTATTTTACTAAAGAATTTAACAATTCTTTGCTTAGTGTTGCTATTTATTTTTTGCAGGAATATGACAATGTATTCCCGAAGAAATTTCTAATGTTTTTCTATGTATAAGGCAAATTGAGCATCAAATAAATTTCATACATAGAGCATCCATTCCAAATTTACGAACATGATGAGACAAAGGAGCTTCAAAAGCAAGTTGAGTACTTGGCCAAAATACATGTGGAGAAGAGCATGAGTCCATGCATAGTACTAGTGCTACTTGTTCCTAGAAAGGATGGATTTAGTTGGATGTGTATTTTTATCAAGCCATCAATAACATTAAGGTAAAGTATAGACACCTGATTCCTAGGCTAGTTGATATGCTCAATGAATTGCATGGTTCTTGCATTTTAGGTATATTGATCTAAAAACTAGCTATCATCAAATTAGAATGCGAGAGGGTTATGAATGAAAAAAATACTTCTGGAACTAAATATGGCTTATATGAATGGTTAGTAATCTATTTTTGTCTAATTAATGCTCCAACCATATTTATGAGATTAATTCATGGTTTGACTAGCTTTTATCATCATTTTGTTAAGGATTTTAGTACACTAGCCACACCACCTATTGAAGTCATTAAGGATCTATTGGTTTTAAATTGGTAAAAGAGAACAAGAAAACTTGATAGGTGTTTGGATTTGTACAAGCATTCTAAATAACTTGACTCCCAACAACTAATCGAACATGTATCATTATCACTTGAAAAGTTAGCACATAAACATAAGTGCAAGTGTGTGTCTAGACCATATTCAATAATGAACAACCCTAACTAGTTGATTTAAATAACATATCAGATAAATTTAAAACAAATAGCAACTCTAGAACATATGTTTAAGCACAAGTTCAATAAATATAGCTTCTTTAATGATTAATTATCAAATCAAATAATTATGATATAACATACATAATATTTTGTTCCAACAAGTCAAGAACATAAATAAAGAAGTTATAAGAACATATGATCAAAATATCATAAACCAATTAGGCTTATTAATCAATAAAACATAACTACCAATGTTTGATCAACTAACTAAATAAAGAAGCCTAAATAATTATGATTTTATATTTGCAAAAAAAATAAAAAAAATAAAAGATGAATAGAATGAGCACAATAGCTCTTGTGTGGTTAGTTTCAAATATGTGCTTAGATTTGTATTTATAGAATATTTTGAAGCATATTAGGTTAAAATAAAATTACTATATTGCCCAAAAATTCATTTAAAACACTTTTAAGAAATAAGGACAATATAATAAAAATTCAATCCAAATCATTATAGAAATACTTTTTAAAATTAGATAGCTAGCTATTCAATCGATCTAACCAAGTTCTTGATCGATCGAGTACATTGCTTAATTGATCATACATCCTTTTGATCAATCCAATGATCATTTAATTAATATTCAAAATAGTGGATCGATCGAGTGATTAAACTCAATCGATTTAGTCCTCTATCGATTAAGTAAATTCCTTAATAAATCTAGTCATGTGTCAAAATTAATTTAGTCAAGATACATTTCTCAATCTAGATCGATCGATTTAATGCCTCGATCAATCTAGTCATGTTTTCAAATTAATTTAATCATGTTATATTGCTCCATTGATCCAGTCATTACTCAATCGATCGAGTGGCCTAATTTTACATTGTCCTGTTGTGTCAAATTTGTAATCTAATGTGCATGGGAATAGAAATATAACTGATATATGACCGTTCAGGCTCAATAATTTTTTCGGCTTAAAAAAATTCTTCCAAGGCACACCTAGAAACTAAAATCAAAATTATATAGTTTGTTCACGAATATTCGCCAATAATCACATAAATGTTAGAAAGTTCCCCAGAGTAATTAGTCTATATTGATCTATTATGCTTGCCTGTGGGTGTTTGGGTATAAGAATTAGAAAATTTAAGTTCATCCTTATATGCATCTAAACTATTCTAAACTACTATTGAACTTCCCACATTACATCCATACCAATTATTCCCGACACTGTTGAAAGAAGTTACCTATAAAATCATCTAGGTTGGAAGCACTCAGGAGGTCCTTGTCAAATTCCATGGCATGTATGTCATCTGAAGATGTTATGCTTTATAAATTGCCATTGTTTACAAAAGTGACCAAGATGGGCCCAATCGACCAAGAAAGGTTTCTCATAGTATCCTAAAATATGATTAGATATAATTTCTAGATTTTGTATGAGCTCTCTATTGATTTCTAAATGAGTTAAAGCTTTTTGGGCATTTAAACTCTAAAGGAGTCAGTGAAAAAATGTAATGTTTCTATCGTCGTCCATTAGCCATTATAATTGGATCTTATCCTCTTAAAAAAGTATCTTGTTGATGCAACAATCTAACCAAGCCAACATAGGCATCAAATTCTAATTAGAGAAGTTCTTCAGAGAAGGAATATTTATCATATTGTTTTTGTATGTTAGTAAGGGCAGCCGAGGTTGCTTCAATATTATCATCTACATTTTTGAAGCCTCTATATTTCAAACCTTGAGAGTTAAGAGCCTTGACATACTTGTTTATAATCTACTCTGTATTTGTGTTATGGTTCAATGTATTTTTATTATTTCTAATATGTGTTAGTTAGAGGCGAGTACTAAGGAGTCTATATCTCCTAACTTTGGTTATTTATTAGGCCAAGATTCTCTCAATTAATATCAGAGCGGGTACACGCCGGTAGACTTGACCACTTTAGTATTTTTATTTTTCCCTTCATATATGTGTTTAACTTTCTTTCTCTCTATTGATGTCTAGTGTAAGAGGATTGATCTATAGACGTCCTCAGTTTAATGACATGTGTTATGCCTTATGTCGATCTTAGATGTGTTTTAATCTAAAGATCTTATGATGACAAGGTTTGGTACTTAATTGAAAATGGATGGAAGTGTCCTATTCAAGTTATAAAAGTGGCACTATGGAACCAAAATCCTTTGTCTAGGCAAGTGAGTTGAACAATAAAGGGTTGTACAACATTATTAGTGTAGTGTCTACCAATGATGCAGACCATCTTTCAGAATACAAAATTTTCAAAGTAGCTTGGGACTACTTAGAAATAAAGTATGATGATAATTTCTCTAGTGCAGGTGGAGATAGATTAGTAGGTTTAGTGGTGGGTACCTTTGGGTGTTCTATAATGATGGTGTCTCACTTAGAAGCATTTTCTAAAAGATCTACCAATTGGATTTAATGAAGAATACTCTCTTCAAGATACATACGAGTAGCTATGATATAAGCATCTAAAGCTAAAGATTGATCATAGTCTAAAAAATAGAAGACAAAGATCAATAGATCTTTTTAGTCAATTTTTGAATGTCACTCTCGAAGGCGAGAGGGCCATAGAAGACTTAAAGCTAAGATTAGATAACCATATCAAGTCTCTCCAAATTCTCTTGCATCACAATAAGAAATTTTTATCTCATATCTATGAACTCGATAAGTCTATTCAACATGAAGAGCTAAAAAGATCATTTGTGCCAGTCATTCTGAATACTGTGTCATATAAGTTTAAGAATTTTGCTTAATTGGAGCATGATATTTTGTTATGTTGAATGACAAGGCTTGCCTTGAATTCCTACTAGATGACTAGGATGCTGAGATTAATAATCTCCAAGAAATACTTGAAGCTGAAATTAATGAAATTAAGTTGTTATTATCTTGCTTTATGGACAAAGCAAAGATAACATAATATCTCTCTATTCAACATCTTGATGTTGACATGAAAATAGAAGAAACCTGAGAAAATATTCGTAAGTTGTCTCTTGGAGCTCAACGTCTCTATGAGATTTTGAAAAGGTCTTGGTTATATTGATGATCATGTTACCCCCTCCCTTTCTCCTCCTCAGTTTATTCGTGTTACTAATGCTCAAGTTGATGATGTGTATAATGACTTCCCTTTTGATGATTTCAGTGCCAAGTATGAGTGTTTCTCCCCTATTTTAGACTCCTCAGTTTTTCTCTCTCTTGACTTATCTCTAGGAGAAGCTACTCGTACTGACCTGATTTTCCTGAATTATATCGAAGATTTGCTTAATCAGTTTATAAGCCTCACAAAGGAAGGGTCGATCTTTCAAAATAAAGATGTTATGCATTTAAAAGAGAACAATTCTTCCCAGGTTTATTTTTGTTATTCTCTTAACCTGATGTGCAATGTTGTTCATATTACTCTTAAAGCTCAAGCGTTCGGATGGTGGTGTTTTGACAAAGGTTATTCTTGTCATATATATAATTAGAGACAAGTCCTTTAATAATCTTGACAAAGTGAATGGCGGTTGAACTACTTTTGGTGATGGTAGCAAAAGGATGATATATATGGGGAAAAGGCACAGTCAATGCTACGGGGATTCATGATTTTAAGGATATCCTCTTTGTGGATGGTCTTAAAGCAAATAAAGAGTTTACAACCATGCGAATGTCGTTGTTAGTCATTTGTACATATGAAAGTTTGTTAATTTCTTATTCAGAAAATGTTTGGTAATTTCATGACGATTAGAAGATGTTTAGTATTAACGTTAGAGATTAATGTTAAGAACACATATTTTTACTCATCGTTCTGGAAAAATAACTTTAATAATGAAATTATTTATTAAATTTTAATAAATAATATTTTATAATAAGTATAAGTGTAAGTGTAAGCCTAAGTCTAGGCTCATTTACCATTTCTCCACTATTAAATGAATAGAGTTAACCACTAATTAATCCATGATTAATAACTATCGAAAGAATTTGGAATGGATTAGATCATCAACCCACGCCAGGTTAATTGTTGAGTGTGGGTGTGAGTATGTGACACTATTTTGAACAAACAAAAATTTTATATAGAAAAAACTATAAAGTTTTGGTCGACGACCAACTGCTGATAGCCTTATTATTATTTTTATTTTTATTGGTTTTTTAGTATAATAAATATCAAAATATTCATATAATCAATATATTTTTATATTTTTTAGTTATTTTTTATACTAATAAATTTTAAAATGTTTTTATAATAAATACATTTTTTATGATTAGTTATTTTGTACAATATAATTATTTTTATTGCATTAAAGGTGAGAATTATACATTTAACTTAACGACTATCTATTAATTTAATGTGTTTATTTATGAACATATTCTATTTTATTGATTTAATAATTCTAATATTAAAATCATATCATATCTTATATTAATTAAAATAGATTAATCATCTAATATATATTATTTTTAAGAAAAAATATATATTAATTTTAATAAAATCATATCTATTATCATTCATATATCTTTAAATTCGTACTTAGTAAGAATATTAATTAAATAAGTTTCATGTATTATTTTATTATATTTGATATATTTATTATTAATCTATTTTAAGTTTCATGTACTTAGAAAAAATATATATTTCATATATCTTTAATTATTATCAATATCGTGATAAATCATTTATGCTTATATTTGGATTATATTTCTTATAAAATATTTATTATTATTATTATATATATATATATATATATTAATTATCGACAATTAAGTCCCCTTTCTTTTAATTAAATAAAGAAATATTATATGGCTGAGATTAGAACGTGCGTATATGATGATAGGACGGAGAGTGAGACTACAAATCAATCTTAAATTATTATTATATCTTTATTCATCATTAAAATAATAAATTATTTATTTATTTATTTTAAGAATATTTATGCAAACCACTTTATAAAATATTTAAACATCAATTTTTTAATTATAATAAAAGTAACTTAAAAATTTATTTAAATACTTATTTTTTTCTTTTCTTTTATAATATAATTTCTTTTAGAACAATAACAATTATTAGTTGATAATAAATATTACAATATATTTATTAAATTTGATTCATCAATCTATGCATCGCAATGGTACAAAAACTAATTCTTCTAAAAAGCCAATAAAATTGTTGAAATCAATACAATATGAGGGGAAAATCTAACTTAATGATTTATCTCATATCGATTACCCATTAAGGGTCAACATGAAAGTATATCTTACCTTCTAAAATAGATTAGAATGACTCTAATATGAGCAGATTTTTTTTGGTTGTTTGTTTTTAAAATAGGTTAACTTAAGATTTTTGTGTTATTCTTATCATAATGGGAATTAACATACATATTTATTAACATACAAGTGAGGTGTACATATTAGAAGAAAATTAAGGAGTTTCAGGATTAATGTCTCACATTATTTAAGTATGATGCTAAAATAAGGTTTATAAGTAAATATGATCATGACCATCATTGAGGTTAATTTATTAAGATATAAAAATTCATGATTTTTATGAATTTTCACATTATATTAAAAATTAAGCCGATTGAGTCAACAAGTTTAGGCTACAAAAAAATAAGAAGTTAAATAATCCTTGCAAAATTAAAAAAAATGACAAGAGATAAATGACTAGTAAATATCCCCTAACATTCTGAAAGAGAATTACAGAGAGATAATTATGATGTTACAATAATCTATCTAAATAGGTAAAAAGTATATATCAAGTTAATTGTAATATATATATATATATATATATATATATATTCACCATTGTGTACTTCACACGATATCTCATATCAGATATCAAATCATAAATGAGAATCACAGAGCAAGACCTTAAGCTTCTTTATCTTTCTACATATCTAATACTAACTTAAGCGACATAGCGTCTTTGGAAAGACACCGTATCGTTGTTCTAGTAATCCTATCTTGCATGTTCTAGGAGAACTGTTCTATTTTGTTTTCACAAAAATGGCATCAACATCTAGCACTATCAGTTGGAAAGAAGTGTGTTTTGCTTGTTGAAATAATATATCTATGAAAGAATATTTTTAAGTCCTATAGTTCCTTTTCTCCTTTTAGCATTCCTATATGTAAAATACATAATCTATTTATTTTTACTTAGTGTTTTTTCTTCTTCTATGTAAGGTTAGTTATTAATTGTTCAACAATGTACAAACTCACGTAGTTAAAATAATTTATATGTTAGCATATTTATACACACCATATGGGTTGAGTTCATGTAGTTTGTATGCTAGGTTGTAGTTTTATGTTGTTTTGTTTTTGTGAAAAATTACTTGATAGATTTTTGAAACAAAAAATAACATTTTAAGTGCTTGATGAGGTACTTAGCAAGGTACTCACTAACATGGTTAGTAAGGTGGCATGCGAGGGGGTTGGCACATTATAAGGCTATTACCCTCGTTATAGTTGCTATTACCCTTCCTAGTGTGGTCAGTAGAGGCTCATTGATATGTATGGTGCAGTCGTCGGTGAGGTGTTCGATACCTTTAGAGTTTTCTATAAGTATTCCTTTATTTGTAAAATGAAAACTAATTAGAAAATGTGGGGAAAAACTTAAATTTTTAAAACTTGAATATTATGTTGAAAAATTATTTTATAAATTCCATATTTTTAATAGTTTGAGTGTTATTTTGTATTAGTTATTTGTTAAGTGATTTGCAAATATTTTTTTTGATGTTAGATTAATTAAAAGTAATTAAAAACCAAGACATAGTTTGTATCTTAGGCAGATGTGCAACGGATTGACATTACCTTAGGTTTCACTATACTAATAGTTCGTAACTTACGATATCACATGGTGGTAGGGCTTCAGAGCAAAGTAAGATTTGACTTGGACCACAGTTATTGTGGACCACAGTCAGATTTTACTATACATAGGGAATTTTTTGCTACAAGTTGGCTTCATTGAGAAATCTGAGAAAGTTACGACATAGGTGAGGATCCTATATGAGTTTACCTTATTATTTCTTCTTGTTTGTATACTTGCATACTATGTTAGTATAATCAAGATTTGATCCAAATATGTTTGCATATGAGAGGATTTGATTATGATTGTAAGACATCTCTCTCTCTCTATTGTTATGCTTTCAATATCTTCGTCTGTTATGAAAGGCCATGGTTAGTGTTTATTAAAGTGTTAGTTTGACTATTATTATTTTTTCTACTATAATATACACTCTATATATGTGTCATTATTCTATCAATTTTTATTTTTTCCATTGTGTATGAGTTAGGGACATGTCTCAAGGAGTTTGTATCTTCTTACCTTGGTTGCTTACTATGTCTAGGACTCTATTAGTTAGTATCAAAATGGGTTTACCTTGTTGGGCTTAATCACTTTAGTGTTGTTTCTTTCCTCTCATTATCGTGTGTGTTTAACTTTCTTTCTCTCTAATGATGTTTGATTTGATAGGAGTGGCATGTAGTGTCTACTAGTGATACTGAGCATATTTTAGAATGCAAAAGTTCTAAAGAAGTTTGGGACTACTTAAAAAGAAAGTATCTTGATATTTGTTTTATTGCAGCTAAAGACAAATTAGTAGGTTGCAAGGTGGGTACGTTTGGGTGTTTTAGGTTGATGGCACCTCACTTAGATGTAGTTTTTACATGATCTACCTATTGCACTGACATAGATAATAATGATGACTATTTTCTTCAAGGGACATATGATCAATTAATTTATAAGAATCTAAAGCTAAATAAGACTATGGTTAAGATTGAGCAAAGTCTAAAAGAAAAAGACAAAGATCACTTGGATCTTTCTAATCAATTATTAAATGTCACTCTTAAAGATAAGAAGGCCATATAAGACTTAAATTTGAGATTAGATAACCTAATCAAGGCTTTCTAAATTCTATTATAGAAAAATGAGATGTATTTGTCTTATATCGATGAACTTGAGAAGTCTATTCAATATGAAGAGTTGAAAAGATCATCTGTGTTAGTCGTTATGTTTACTATGTCAGAAAAATTTAAAAGTTTAAGCTTGGTGGAGAGGTGCTAAAAATTTGAATTTTTTAATTTCCATAAATGTAAAGTACTATCAATAAATACCTACACCCGAAGAGTGCCAAACCCCACAAATAAAAACATCAGCTCGCTTGTAGTTTTGCTCGTCAAAATTCAACACTCTACCTAGCATACACACTAAAAAAACGAACCTCGTGGTGTGTGTAAATATTCTTGCATACAAAGGGTACCCACTTATAGGCGTGAGTGAAGTATTGATTCATAATAACCAACCTTATACAAAGGATAACAACTACACTATGTAAAAGAAAATAGACACCATGTTTTGTATAGAGGAAGTCAACACACAAACATAAGTACAATGGAACTTACATTCTCCCCCTTTGGCTTTCCTTGTCAAATCATTGTACAACTAGTACAGACACTCATCAAAAATGAGAAGACCATGAAGATGTCCTAAAGTTATTTTTTTCCCAAGAACAACACAATAACATACACAAAAACCCAAAAGACAAATATTCCAAATGCATCCATCTTAAGTGCTCTATCCAACTTCATAAATCAACTTCTGGATTCTGACACTCTAATACACAAGGATCTCAATTCCATTTGTACATATCATATTTAAAGCTTAAAGACTAAACTCTACATTTGAAACCTACACAAATGAAATAAACATATACATCGTGATCATATCATGTAGGTGTAGTTAACCTACATAGTATCGTGTTACCCCTGCATAGGTACACTCATAAGTGCAAACACAAGCAAACACGTACAACTCCCCCTAACTTAATGCAACACTCTCCCTGAATGCATGCAAGTCAAACAACAATATGTAGTGTAATCCTACACTCAAAGTCCATATGGTGCATAGCATAGAAACAATCATATAGTTATGCATAGAACCTTTATTCCCTTTTTGACACAGAAAGTCAAATGTACACTGCTATATAAGGGATAAAAGGTACACAAATATGTTATACTCATAACACTAATGCAACACAACAAGAAAGATTAAAGCAAACAGAGTGAAGGTACCACAAGCTTCAAGAGAGTAATACATAGAGAAAAGATGCAAATAAAAGCATGTAACAAGCAATAAACTAAATGTACAAGAAGCCAAAGAAAAGTGCATATAGAATAAATCTCAATCCTCCCAAGAAAACATGTCATATATTCCATCCATAGTTACTATGTAGTGAACAACAAGCCAAAAGCATGCAAGAAGAAAGCAAAAGTAGGGAAACATATAGGTAGACACGTGATATAAGAAATTGCATACAATGTATGCATGATGTCATACTAACATTCCTATTTATGCATGGTTCATATAAAGTGTTGACACATTGAAGAAAACATCACACTAATAAGACAAAAATAATGACTTAAGAACATGACGAATAATAGGAAATAAAAAAAAACACAGAACTTCCCTAGACAGCATACAAAAGACACACATATCTCCCTCTAAATGTATGCATGTGATACAATAAACATGTTATGCATTCTACTCACGAACACCCCCAACATAAAAGCTTTTACACATAGTGGACAACAAGAAACACAAAATGAGGGACGCAAACAAAGCATGCTCAACAAATTAAAGGAGTTTGTAAAGAATAAATAGTACAAGAAACACAAATATCCACATGTCCATCAATCCATGATGCATTCACGCAAGGTTATGACTAAATTTTTGATGACATGCATTGTGTGTTAAATGCAAAATGTGTTTACTTTATATGCTATCATGATATTCTTAAATAAACTAAGAAAATTGAAATATAGACTCAAGTTGAACCAAGCTTCATAACTCCACAATTACTCTCACTCTTCCCACTAAAGTAAGTGCCAACATGGAAGAAATCATTAGGTCTTTCAAAGTTTGCAATGACAAGCTAAGATAAGGTATGAGAGAGAAGACCTTTAGGCTCAAGCACACTATTATTGAACTACTCAACAAACAATACATATCCATGACATAAATAAACTCAAATATGGGTTCTTTTCTATTTACACCTCAAATTCAACCAATGAAATTTTGTGAGCAATACATATAATTCAGACAATAAGCACCACTTTCTTTTCATGCTTCACAAATTTTACTATCCTTTTCTTTTGTTTGAGACACAAAGAAACTTTAACACTTCTTTTCTTTTTCTTTTCTCCATTTTTTTCCTTTTATTTTAATATATTTTTCACCTTTTTATAATTCCATTTTCAACCTTCTTCCTATTTTTAAATTGAAACCAAGAGGGTAAAGCGGGAAAACACAAAGCATACAGGCTCAAAAAAGGATGCATAAGATAAGTGGAAATAAATATTTGAGCTAAGTCATTGTTTAGGCAAAAACAATGAAGAAATAGGATAAAGGCATAAAGAAAGGAGACTAAGGGTAAGAAAACATTGGTAGCAAGAAAGGATCAAATGAATCAAGAATGGCCTAAATCCTTTTTCTATGAAAGCAGTACCTAGAATTTCAACTTGAGAGACACTAAAGGTGGATTCTGGGGCTTTCTAGAGAAATACAAATCACCAAAGCAAGAGATTCACACAAGCTTCTCAAAATAACAACACAAATTCACAAAGATCTAGCATGTGTAAAGGAAAGATGTATTTATGATAAAATGAACAAGAAAAATTTAGCCACACATGCTCTCAACGAATACACATGTCAAAACATCCACATTTCAGTTCATGTCAAATGCATGCCAAGCATATATTAACATGATCCCTCTAAAATTCAATTTACAAGCAATAGTATAGTAAAGGGAAACAAATTTTCAATCTCAAGAAATACAGAAACAATAACTACCGAGAAAGATGACAAGAAAGGAGTCAAAACATATCAAAGCCTAGCAAGAAGAGGTAAATGTCTCAAAAGAGTTCAACAACAACACTTACATCATTTTTAGTCAAGAGAAATAAAAAAATGACTAACTAGTAAACAATAAAGGTACAATCCCTAAAGGAAGGAAGAAGCAAAGGATGGTACTATAAACCTCTAAGCATGTGAGAAAAATTAAAAGTTTTAACATAAAAACACAAGATATGCTTAGATAGAGACACAACTCGAACAATATGACTATCAACAAAGAAAGATGCAAGAAAACTATCTCATTTAACTTTAAAAAACAAACTGAGGCAAAGTAGAAGGATAAAAGGGGAAGAGATAGGAAAAAGAAGGACATAAGTCAATAAGAGACAAATAGATAATCAACACACAATATGTTATGTGCAAGAATGTAAAACCTAATAAGGTAGACGAGAAGGATTCTCAATGTCATGTCATAAGAAAGATAAGACCATAGAAAAATAATCTTACGACAATGACATTACATGATAAAAATAGTGACATAATGCTCATGCAAAAACCACAGAAGAATAAGTGAATAATAAGTAATGGAGAAAATTAGTAACAGATCAAATAGTGAGGCATAACATTAAGTATAATAGTTAATGGACTATGTAAGACAATGAAACAAGAAAGGGAGATATATACATGAATTGGATAAAATAGGGAACATGCAGACAACAAGCAAACCAAAATTCAAATACAGAGATAAGATAATCAAAGAGATGGAATAACAAAGACAACTCCATGCCAATAGATCACCAAAATATATTGATCAAACAACATCCTTCCATTTAAAATTTTTTTAAGGGGCAACTAAACTAAGAGATGGTCCCTAACTCATATGAGAAAAAGGAGTATATGAAACTCATATGAGAATAATGAGTATATGAAACTCATGGTTTGTTTTGTTGAAAATCTCTATAAAATTCAAATGATTGATCCATATAAATAGGGCAAGACATAATTTTTGAGCCAGATTTATTTCTTTCAACTGTATGCCTCATGTGTATAATGCGACCTACATAAACATGCTCAAATAAGACACAATAGATACCTCCTAACAAAGAAGACATATAAGAGAGAGGTCAGGGACTTCTAGTTGTATTCCTCATAAATCTAGCCCATTGCCTAGTAATATGGCCAGTAATGCCACAAGACATTGAGTACAAACAGTGGAGTTGGAAAAATTCCTATTATTAACTTTGAGAAGTAATACGTTGAGGAGAAGAAGAGATATCACACAAATTGAATTCACATTAGGATAAGAAGTCAATTTCTCACAATGTGGTCTCAAATACCCAGGCTCCCCATAGTGGTGACAAGTGGGAATGCCATTAGCTAAAGGCAATAGGTTACTACAGGAGCGACGATAAGTGCTAGCCTTTTATGACTAGTTCACATTGCTAGGAGAATCTGGTTGGGATCACAAAATAAATTTCCCTCTTAGGTTGGTAGCAACATGCTTTAACTTTGGTTCTTGATTGGAAGCGTTGATAAAATTAGTAGAACCATATGTAACAGTCAAGACTACTTCACTTTACCCAATTCCATACTTGTCACTAGAAAACTTGACATTGCTAATCATTTAATTTAACATTTTTGAGCCCATTATCATTTTGTCAATAGCAATGGTGGAATTTCCAGTTCCTTCTCTAGTATACTAAGTTTTTTTTTCTTTCAGGGACACAAATAAGTCTTCCTTTGAGAAAGGACTCAAGATAAGAAGTTGAATTATTAATAATCCTAACTTTCTCATTTAGTTATTCAACCTTAGCTTGATTTTTGATAAGAGAGTAAGCTAGATCATCCTTTCCACTCTCAAGAACTATAATTTTCTTCTTAAATTTTTCAATTTTGGCACTCTAATTAAAAGGGGGATCAAGAACCTTCAACTGTTCCTTAAGTTTTTTAATTTCCTCATGATTTTTATTAAAATTTCCAGAAAATCAACATATATTTTTTGAATGACCTCACACCTACTTATGAGATCATGTTGTTGTTCATTAATAAATGACTTATCTAGATTTTTGTTTAATGTGTTGATTTTGTGTTCTTTTTCATGGAGGCTCTCCATAGCCTTTATTTTATCCTATTCAAACTAAATATGCTCCAATAGTAGTTCATTAAATGAATCAAGAAATTCTTCAACTTGTCTCTCTTGTCTTCAACTTCATTATCTTCATCTGTCTCCTTTTGACCATCTGAGATAGTAGTTAGAGGATTAGTGATACTAGTAGAATCAGTGAAGATCATAAAATATGTATCATTGTCGTCATCACTACTAGTATTGTCCAAAATAGTAACCTTAGCTTTCATTACACACTTATTCAGGCGGTTCTATTTTTGAAGACACTTGGCAATAATATGGCCCTGCTTCCTAAATTTGAAACATCTTATTTTTTTAGGTTTCATTATTTGATATATTAGATTTTCCATTTGAGGCGTCATCATCTTTTAAGACTATCAAACCTTAAGAGCTTGAACTCAATTTTCCAATACCATTAGAAGAGGGTATTTTTCTTTTTGAAGAATCCGGTGAATCCCTAAGTAAGTAATGCCAACTCTTCTTCATCAAGATCAGATTGACACTTAACCAAAATGGAAATGGTATCAATACTAGGGTCATTTTCCTGATCAGTCTTGAGTGCCACATTCATTCCCTTGTTTGAAACATGTTGCTCTTGTTTTGGTAATAAGTGGTAAAATTGAAAAACTTGTACATCACCAAAAATTTCATTTATAGTAAGTTCACTCTATTTATATACAAATTCAAGAATAATGACTTTAGCTTGAAACCTATAGGCAAAGCTAGAAATGACTTTTCAATATTAATGTGTTTTTGGAAAAATTTTAGCTCTTAAACAAAGGGTAATGAAGAGAGAAATGAGTGAGGTATTTATAAGGCTGGGTTTTGCCACTTCTCGGGCCACCTCACTAGTAACCTCACCAATCCCCTCACCAAGGGTGGTGGAAATAATGGTGAAAAGGTGCTAAAAAGTTGTATTTTTTCATTTCCAAAAATGTTGATACAAGCTATAAATACCTACACATTAAACACATGAAAAACCATAAGTAAAAACATCAGTTCACTTACACACTCATTCACCGATAACAAACATTCTACCTAGCATACACACTACAAAAACCAACCCCATGGTATATGTAAAAATTCTTGCATATAAAGTGTACCTCCTTATATGTGTGTATGAATTACTAATCCGTAGTAACCAACCTTACACAAAGGAATAAAACTACACCATGTAAAAGAAAGTAGATACTATGTTATATACATAGGAAACCAACACATAAAAATAAGTATAAAGGAACTTACAGTTATTATCTCACTATTTCTAAGGCTACTTTTCTTAAATAGGATATCCTTCATAAATTTTACATATGAAGGCATATGTTCAAGTGCAGCTATAAATTGTATGTTTATATAACGCTTCTTGACTACATCTAAGAGTTTTGAAAACCAATTTTCTAAATTTTTCTTTTGGAATCTTTAAGGGAAGGGAATAGTGGGTTTTTAGAGGTTGCCCTTCTTTGGTTGAATCACTTCCCTTTTCATACTCTCTTTGTCCACTTTTTCCTCCTCATCCCTTTAGTTTCCTCCTTCTCTTCTAGGATTTTACCAATCCTGAAGGATATTTCTTTACAATGTTTCTTACCTTATTTTTTGAATTAAATTTTGTGTTTCTTGGAAGGTTACCTTATGGCCTTGGACTTATTTTTTGAACAAGCTACCCCATTTGAATCCCCAAATTTTGAAAAGAAGCCCTACGAATGGACTCTATGCGATCCAATTTTGTAGTCACTAAATGGATAAATTATTTCATCATTTCCATTAAAGAACTTGTTTTGTTCTCACTAGGTGGCTTCTTTTCCTAGGCTTGTGGTTGTTGTTGTTGTTGAAAAATTTGGTGATGGGAAGGGCTGACGGTTGAATTGATTACCACCTAGATTATTATTATTGTTCCATGAGAAATTTGGGTGGTTTTCCATACTAGGTTGTATGTGTTTGAGTATGGGTTTCTTTGGTGATTTTGATTGTTGACATGGTTTATTTCTTCAAGAAGGTTCCCACATGAATCAATAGAATGAAGTCCATTGCAATAATCACACACCAAGAATTCATAATGCGCCTTTTCTTACTATTTAATTGATTGGGGGTCCACTTATTAACCAACTTAAATCCTGAACAACCTAGAGGTAGAGTTACTAGATTTAATTTATTCATTTCATTATGTCATAAAAAGGATATGCCTAAACTAGGAAAGATTGCAACCATTGGTATCCTTTAACGAAGGTATCAACCCTACTTTTCACACTTATCACATAGTAAAAAGATGCCACTTTGAATAAGAATATTAATGATTACATACTAACCATCTTAGACTAAAATTAAACATATTCATACAATAAACTAGTTGATCACTTTAATGCATACATGTATAGCTATAATATTTAAACATAGAGTCAAACACATCAAAAATCAAAGATTAATTCTAAAAATTTATAGTAACTTTTATAAGTTAAAATCATAGTGTAGGGCTTGGAACTTTCCCCAGTCACATAAATAAATTAGATAGGCATGTCATAATTAAAATCATAAAAACTAAGCAGAAAAAGAAGAAAAAGTTAATGATTAATGTCAATGACCGATTTCTAACTCCTTAGTTGCCTAACTAAATTCTATCTTGCCTCTAGCCTCCAATTTCTCTATAAAACTAATTATATTTTCTGCCAAATTTGTATGTGAAATCTATGGCTATTTTGTTATTAAACCTAGCTATATATTTATAGTAAAAGAGTTACAATGTAATTAAGATTAGGGTTGTAGATTTTTAAAATGACTAAAATGCTAATCTAACAAATTATGAACAATTTGGATAAAGATATGCTTGAAATCTGGCATTTGAATGCAAATTTGAGAGTGATGTGCCCTTAATTCCCCCTCTATCACATTTTGACCTCTCCTTGATATATTGTATATAAATGTTTTCATTTGTCCTCCATTGTATGACAATTATACCCTCAATAGTAGGGATTTGTTTAGTCCTTTGTCAGTTGCATCTATTAAGTCCAAAAGTACCTAAAATATGTCAAAACATACCCCATGAATTCAAAAACACAATTTATAAAATATTTAGGTAAAACTGCAATAGTAAATCCTAATTCACATAATTAATTGCAATAAATCATAAGATATGAGTGCTTTTATGCATGTATCACTCATCTTAAAACAAGACAAATAGCTAGCTCAAAATGGCCAAATAATTCAATTTTAATAGAGTGGACACCATCAAGATGGACGAGTTAATTCATTAAGATGTATGCCTTTTCATAGGTATGTGTTGTTTAGTGTATGTAGGTACAATGTAGGTACGAATGTAACTAACGGCATCACAATAGTGGTAAAGCTTAGTTGGATCTTGGAACTAAGTGAACCATCAAGATGGATAGATCACAACAAGATAGACACATTAGAGTTAGGTGTGTTGGGGTTGTCTTGGTTATGAGTTAGAGTTCATTCACAAGAATGAATTCCTTACGTACATCATGCATGAATTTATTATGTTTAAATTCCATATCTATGTTAGATTCATGTAATATTTTACTATGGAATTCCAAAAGGAGAGATTGTAAGTCTTTTTTTGTGTTGGCATTCCTATATGTAAAATATATTTTCTATAATTGATTTTATTTTTATGTCTGTCATTTCTAAGGTTGGTTAATAGTGGCTCAATATCAAATATGATAGTTTTAGGTTTTTTTATTACACACATTCACTCACTTTTAGATTCCATAAAGTTTTCATTGTTAAATGTTTGTTATCTTGTTGTCCCATTTGGGATTTGTTTTTTGTTGCCATAGTGTCTTATTAGGGACTTTTTTTGTTAGTTATGTTATCCCACTGGGGACTCATCATTGTCTCACCTGGGTTCTCATCACCATATCACCAAAGTTGTTGACACCACGTTGCCAACATAGGTTTTGAGGTTGTAATGAATCTTTGCCTCTTCGAGTTCTTACTAGCCCCTCGTCGCCGTACATAGTGGGGCTTGTGATTGTGAGAAATAAGGTGGGTGATGAGTGACTAATAAGGGCTCGAGAGGCTTGGAATCTTTCTATAAATTCCACTATCTTCCTTTTTTCTTTGGCTAGAATTAATGGGCAAGCTTTGCCTATTTGGCAATAGCCTTCTCTAGTATGTTCTTGGTCTATTTTATTTCTGAATGTTAGTTCCATAAAATAGTTCTTTTCTCTATAGGATGTATGACATCAAATAGGATTATCTCTCATATTTCTCAATCATTGGGTTAGGTGTAAAAAATAAAAGACTAAGTGAGGCTTTATTGAGAGTCAAAAGGCATGGTTGGTTAGTGAAAAGCCACATTATTTTAAGGATTTTCTCTCAATGTTGACTTGTTGTGTGTTGAATGGAACTTGCAAGAGTGAAATAGGTCCTCATAGGAGAGGAGACTATGTGGTTTGTTCCTTGTGTCAACTAGTAGTTGTGAGGTTGTAACAGTTCCCATAGTTTAGGAGCTTATGAATATGCTGTGTGTTTATTGGGTGTTACGAGATCAAAATGTTAAGCATATATTGGTGTTACATATGTCAGCTGGGTGTTGTAGGGTTTCATTATGTATGCATATTAATAGGTTGATCCATTAGTAGTCGATCACATTACATGGTGATGGAGCTCTAGGATAAACTTGGATCAAATGCTACAGAGAAAGCAAATGAGTGCAACTTAGGCATAACTAGGGTAGGTGTCTCGAATGATAGAGGTATTTATGTTTATACTTTAATTAAGTTATATACTATTGGTTTAGATTTTTGTCAATTGCTTGCTGCTGAGTGGTTGCCTTAAGCAACCTAAAGATGTTACCACATATAAATTGGATCCTATATAGGTTTACCTCATTACATGATATGTTATGTATGGCCACTTGTTGGGAGAGTACAATCATTATTTATTGAATATGTTCGCTTAAATGAGGTCTTGAAGTGATTGGAAATCCTTTATAGCATTTCCAGTATGTTTGCTTGATTCACATGCAATATGCTCTTTTCCATGTTAGTGCATGTTGCTAGATTCGACACGAGCCTTGAGGCACAACATCACTAGTATGGTTACCATATATTATTATTTCTTATATACTAGTTGTTGTTTTGGTATGTTGAATTAAGCATGTTGTTTTTATTTTCATTGTGTTATATGCTTGATTCATATTGTGAAGGCTGCTTAGTCATGTTAGAATAGAGCTTGTAAAAAGATTTTAGGGGTTGGTGTATCCACACCTTTGTAGTTCCCAGATTCCTATATAGGTCTAAAGTTCAATTCACATTTGTGTAATTCTTCCGACATATGAAACTCTTACCCTATACCAAGCCCTACGTCAATAGGCCACTCATCATTTCAACACATACCTAAACATTAAAGAGATGGACGACAATAAAACAAAACAAAAAACTTGTAAGCATAGAGCCTAAATACAAAAAGATGATGTATTTTAAATAGTGCTTGTAATAAAATAGATAAAAAGAACATTTCATTTATTTTATTTAAATAAATTATTTCAAAATCTCTTATTATTCATGTCTATTTAACACTTAATATATCAATATATATATATATATAGGAGAATTGGTTTTACCTAAAATAATCAAATTAGTTTGTGATTATTAATTAAGTTTATAAAGGGATCTTTGAATATTTTACTATTATGGCATATATCCATTTATAAGGGGATGACCCTTATCCAAGATAACCGATATAGAGACACCTAGTTAAGGATACTTTGTATAATATTTGATTATATAGAACTATACTAAACATATTTTAAACAATATTTATATATGTTTACCTATAGATGTCTTTACATATTTCACTTGATGGCCATGTACAGGATAATCTTAATCTTGAGTGATTTAGTGAGTCATTTATTATGGCACTTTGATATTTGAATTACTTGATGATGCTCGTACGAGTGGGTAAGATTCCTTGTATCTAATCGTTTGTAGTGGGTTGAGAGGTTATCTCACAAGATATGGAATCATGCCTAACTATTCATAGATGTTAGGTAGTAGTTCCCTTGTTTAGAGTTCTAGAGCATAAATAATTCCGTGCAATCAAAACTATGATTATAGATAGTTATTCATATGTATCATAAGTATTCAAGAAAAAAGATGAAATAGAGTAAGTAAAACAAACTTAATGACCTCGATCATGTAATGAATTGGATGTAGAGGATTCAAGTGCACCTAATGGTCATATCAACGGATTACTCATATAGATTATGTTTGGTAAATTCCAACTATGATATTTGAGAGTTAAATCTTAGTTTATAGTAGAGTGACACTCGTATTAATAAAGATTGATAATTAATTAAGGGATTAATTAATGTATTAAACCTTTATTCAATGTTGAGTTTATAGTTCCATTAGTCCCCAAATCTTCTCCAAAGCAACAATTGAGCAATGTTGATTCCAAGATAAATATAAATAATTAATTTAAAATTAATTATTTAAATGATCAAAATGCGTATATTTATTATGACATTTAGAAATGTCATAAATGACAAATAAATGGTAATTTGATATAGTAATCTAATTCGTGTAATTAATTGATATTATTATTTTGGATTAAATAATTATTTGAATTAATTAAAAAAATGTTAGAGAATAACACTTTTCATTCATAAGGGGGTTCAACTTGGAGTTTCAATAAATTTTTGATAAACTTAGAAATTGTATATATATATATATATATAACAACCATTTAATTGGATTAAACTATAACACAAAAATAAGAGTTACACTCTTACAGGTGACGTAGATGGCTTAGTAGTGTGAAATTGAATTCTCGCATTACTAAATTTTATTATGTGTTAGATTCTTAATTGTAGATGATTTAGGAGTTTTACTCCGAATCAAAATGGGTCAAATGGAGACCAAATAAATACACCATATTATTCCCCTTCATGGCTGGTCAACATAGTGTAATTTTTAGAGAAATAGTTACACGTTCAATTGAAATAATTTTGTGAGACAATATTCAAAACATGCCATACAATCAAGAAAGTAGTTCTTGAATCAAGATTGTTCTTAGAAAATAACACTTTTCATTCATAAGGGGGTTCAACTTGGAGTTTCAATAAATTTTTGATAAACTTAGAAATTGTAAGGATATTGACCTATCCCATTCATTTTCATTGGGAAATAAGATTTGGAAACCTGAAGGGTATAACAATTCTTCACAACTACAAAGTTAACTTAATCTTATTCTACTCAATAATTAACCTATAGATATCATAAATATCTTATTGGACAAAATATTTTGTTGTCTAATACTACAAACTTGTGCGGTATTCATTTTAAAGATTTAATTTATCAAAATTATTTCCAATAAAAACCAACAACTAGTATTGGAGCCTACTTATGATATTTTTAATTTAATTATGCATGTGATTGAATATTTAGGGTAGGCACTAAAATTGCAATGGATGTAATTTCTTATGGTTTACTCATTGGATGAATAAATTATTTAGATCATTAATTATATGGTTCTTTTTTGTTTTTGCAATAAAAAATATTGTAAACCCTAACTTAAGGTATATGAACTTTGTAAAAATTAATTTTTCATTATTTTGAAATTTTTGGAATTTTCTTAGATTTTCTGAAAAATTTGTATATGTCACGTTTGTAATTTGTATCAAGAACTCTCACTTAGACACATTCTTTTAGCTATACAATACCTTCAAGATGAATGGAGTTTTCAAAGATGGCATCCATATTTTCTTGTTCCCTTTCTCACTTATGTAAAAAGTAAAGGCAAGGTTAAATTCCTTACCTATAAGATTCATCACCAGTACTTGGCATAACTTAACCCATAAATTCTTAGTTAAATATTTTCCACCTTCAAAGATAGCCAAGTTTAGGAATGGTATCACTTCCTTTCAACAATTTGATAGGCAATCATTCTATAAGTCCTATAGTCCTTTATGGGGTGATGGCTTCCTATGTGCAAAATAAGGAATCTGTTTATTTTACTTAGTATATATGTCTTAAGTCACTGTGTATATATGTCTTATTTTACTTACTACTACAAAAATGGGGTATTTAAGTCGTTGTGTAAAGTCGGGTTTTTTCAAAAACCGACTTATAATGAATTTAAAGTCAGTTCGGTGTAGAACCGACGCTATCCAAGTTAGACGTAGCGTCGGTTGACGTGGCGAACCGACGCTACCCACGTGGATAGCGTCCGTTCTACACATCAACCGACGCTATGTCACGTGGGTAGCGTTAGTTCTACACGTCAACCGACTGTGCATTCTAAGTTGGTTACTGATGATCAATAATACAAACACACAAATAGTTAGGTACACTTTGTATGGGAGAATGTTTACACACACACCATGAATGGTTAGTTTTGGTAGTGTGTATGTTAGGTTGAAGGTTGTGGTTTTTTTTTCATTGTGATCAATGCTATGTTTCATGAATAGGTATTTATGGAAATTACTAGGTAATTTTTTTATCCAAAAAAATCATAGCAGATCTCTACAAATTGACATCACATTTTGTTTTTCAAGATCAATATGTGATCGGTGCAAAACTACAAATGTATAGTATCGTAGTTTTTTAATAAAGTGATAAGAAAAGTATCGTCCTCAGGGATTGGTAACTTATTTTTGACAAATACCAAAACTATTATAATATCAATTTTATCTAGAGAAGTCACTAAAGTTGTTGTATTTGAATTTTAAAATAAAATAAAATTAAAGAAGATGCGTAAAAGAAAATAAATTTATTGTTCGAAAATCAAATTAATGGGAAGAAAACTTTAGGAAATTGATTTCACCTAATCCCTCCCTATGCTTTACTCATCTAGTTAATTGAATTTAATTCTCTATGTTTGTTAGCAATCTTCAAAAATATCCAAAAGCATCTTTTGATTGTCAATTGGAAATAATCTTCTTCGTTAATTTACACAAGAATATGCAATTTAATGAAGTAAGAAATCATTAAGACCAATGATTTTTAAAACTATACAGATTCATACAAGTCTTTCAATCTATATATTTGTATATGCCGAAATATTCTAGATCTATCATATAATTCCCTCTTTCAATAGTAAATCACAAGACTAATATCATTTAATTATTAGCCAGTTAATTAAAAGCATTAAATTTTGAATAAATCAGACAAACATGAAGAGAAATAATTCAAATTAACATAGAAAATCAAGCATAGTTTGGAACTAAATTACATCTTTTTCCTAAACTAAAGATAAATTAATTCATGCAAAAAATTAAATTAAATATAAAAGAATTTACCATAATTTTTTAAGAGAAATTGAAAGAAAAAAATTGACTATTAATAAGAATCTGATTTTGTCTTAATTTTGCATGGACGTCCTTTCTCTCTCTTTGTGTTTATGCTTTTCTTTATATTTTTTTTTTCCTTTTTCTTCCTTTGCGTTTCCGCTGTTTCTCTATTTGTTTTTCTTCTCTCACCGGCGGCTGTTCTCTTCTCTTTATTTACTTTTTGATTTCTATGAGCCTTTTCTATATATATATATATATATATATATATATATATATATATATATATATATATGATCCTATATCCTATCTATAAATATCCTCTATACATATATATATATATATATATATATATATTAATTTAAATCTAATTTAAATTTGTGAGTTTTTAAATGATATGTTTCTAAAATTTTAGACATTCATTGTCTTTAAATCTGCAATAAAATTCAAATTATAAAAATGAAGTCTAATATCAATAAAAATTTTAAAAAAATTATATTAAAGTTTAAAGTTGAGAAGTGATAAATTATATCAAATTATGCAAGTCATCAAACACTTCCAAACTTAAAACTTTGTTTGTCCTCAAACAAAAAGAAAATAAAAGAAAAGACAATTGTAGGCAATGTCAACAAGACCCCATAAAGAACTACCATCACTCACCAAGCCATGATTTGAAATTAGATTTCATCACTAATTACTTACTCTTTTTACATCGAAGATAGCCATAAAATCAATCAAAATTCAGCAATTTGACAAGTAAGAGTTAAACATTTACTTCAACATAAAGCTAAGTCCTTAAGTGTGTGTGTGAAATAGTCAATTTAACTCCAAACCACTAGCAAATTCTAATAAAAGTAGAACAACTGAAATAAGAAGAATTCTCTCAAAACTTAACTCCATAAGTCAAATTTTTCAAAAATCCTCTCCACTAATGTAATCAAATAACAAAATCAGATATCAAAAGGTCTTTAATTAAGGTTGTAATGATAGGCCATAGGGTGAGGGCTAAAAAAGAAATGGATATAGAAAATCAAAACAAATTGAGAAAATACTTGGTAGAAAGAAACAATAAAAAGAATATAGATAAAATTCACACTAAAGCTCTTTCTCGACAATATGCTTATCTTGATGACAATTGTTGCCATACTCAATAAGTGGAGTACTCTTTTTTCCTTTTTCTCTTTGTTTTGTGTGATTGCCTTGACACTCATAGTCTTTACTAATTTCAACCACTTTTATCCTTTTTCGATTCTTGTCTTCCACTTTCTTTCTTTCTTTCTTTTTCTTTTTTTTCTTTGATCAAATAGAGCAAATATAATGTGAATTATTTAATTTGAACTAAATTTCTTTAAATGCAAATTTCCACCAAATTATTTTCTCAAAATTTAAGGTAAGTTCATGGTCTTTTAGGTTTAGAGTGGGAATGATTTATGTAGTTAAAAGAACAAATAAGGCTTACGTAAAATAAGGCTCAAGAGGGTTGACTATGGGAATACACCATGCAATGAAGGTGTGATAATTAGGACGGCTGGGAAAGCTTTTTGGTTATAAAAAAATTGCCTACATCATTTCTCTAATATTTAGTATTAATTACGATTTCGCCTCAAGGATCCATCAACGGATTCTAGAGCAAAACAAGATTGAACTTTCCAAACCCAGTTAATTCAACTCCTTCTCTTCATAGGCAAAATGGAGTAGAGAAAAATTTACTATGTGCTCAATTATTTTCAAGGACAAAGATTTAAATCAAAGTACCCACAAAACTTTGACTAACAAAATAGTAGATTTTGAAAAACATTTCTCAAAACAATCCTCAATCTCAAATTTCAAAGTCATAGTGAATTCAATCATACTCAAATACATGCTTGATAAGAGAATTCAACAACTCAAGACTATAGAAGTTGAAACCCCTAAACATAAACTAAACAATGTCCTCATTGTAATTTAAAAGTGAGATAGATAGAAGAAATGAAAGGAACTTCCCTGGTTTTATGGTGGATTCACATTAGTTTGTAATTTTTAGCTTTTTATTCCTACAAAATAAATTAGCATCAAAATCTAAATTATTAAAATAGTAATAAAAAATAAAATAAAATAAAAGAACAAAATAAAGTTTTATGGGCTACCTCCCATAAGCGCTTGTTTTATAGTCTACAACCAGACTTTTCAATCTTCATCAATCAAGATTTCAAAAAGGAATAAATGCACGATTCTTCTCCACTTATTCTCCATAATAGTGCTTTAATCTATTACCGTTAACTCTGAATATATTCCTTGTCTTGTCCTTCAAGTCTATTGCGCTAAAAGTAAAAACTTTGTCAATTGTATAAGGACCTATCCATCCTGATCTTAACTTACTCAGGAAGAGTTTTAGTCATGAATTGGAAAGCAAAACCTGTTGTCCTGGAGCAAATAGTTAGGTTCACTTTGTATGGGAGAATGTTTACACACATACCATGAATGGTTAGTTTTGGTAGTGTGCATGTTAGGTTGAAGGTTGTGGTTTTTTTTTTCATTGTGATCAATGTTATGTTTCATGTATAGGTATTTATGGAAATTACTAGGTAATTTTTTTATCCAAAAAAATCGTAACAGGTCTCTGTAAAATTGACATCACATTTTCTATTTCAAGATCAATATTTGATTGGTACAAAACTACAAGTGCACAGTATCGTAGTTTTATAATAAAGTGATAAGAAAAATATCGTCATCAGGGATTGGTAACTTATTTTTAACAAATACCAAAATTATTATAATCTCAATTTTATCTAGAAAAGTCACTAAAGTTGTTGTATTTGAATTTTAAAATAAAATAAAATTAAAAAAGATGCGTAAAAGAAAATAAAGATTTTGTTCGAAAATAAAATTAATGGGAAGAAAACTTCTAGGAAATTGATTTCACATAATCCCTCCCTATGCTTTACTCATATAGTTAATTAAATTTAATTATCTACGTTTGTTAGCAATCTTCAAAAATATCCAAAAGCCTCTTTCGATAGTCAATTGAAAATGATCTTGTTCATTAATTTACACAAGAATATGCAATTTAATAAAGCAAGAAATCATTAAGACCAATGATTTTTATAATAAATTTTTAAAACTACACAGGTTCATACAAGTCTTTCGATCTCTATATTTACCTATGCCAAAATATTCCAAATCTATCCTATAATTTCCTCTTTCGATAGTAAATGACAAGACTAAAATCATTTAATTAATAGCCAATTAATTAAAAGCATTAAATTCAAAATAAATCAAATAAACGTGAAGAGAAATAATTCAAATTAACATAGAAAATCAAGCATAGTTTGGAACTAAATTACAACTTTTTCCTAGAATAAAGATAAATTAGTTCATGCTAAAAATTAAACTAAACATAAATGAATTCACCATAATTTTTTGAGAGAAATTGAAAGAAAATTAACTCGCAAAAAGAATCTACTTTTGCCTTAATTTTGCATGGATGTCCTCTCTCTTTTTTTGCGTTTCTGCTTTTCTTTTTATTTTATTTTCCTTTTTCTTCCTTTGCATTTCCGTTATTTCTCTTTTTTTCCCTCTCCCTCTGGTAGCTATTCTCTTCTCCTTATTTCCTTTTTGATTTCTCTATGCCTTTTCCATATATATATATATATATATTTAAATCTAATTTAAATAAAACTTAATTTAAATTTGTGAGTCCTTAAATGATATGTTTCTAAAATTTTGGATATTCATTATCTTCAAATCTACAATAAAATTCAAATAATAAAAATGAAGTCTAAAATCAATAAAAATTAAATAAAATTATACTAAAGTTTAAAGTTGAGAAGTGATAAACTGTACCAAATTATGCAAGTCATCAATATTACCTTTAGTGGTGTTTGATATTAGTGATTCATGACTAAGTGAGAAAAAATGTGCTCTTGTGTGCTGAGTACTCGAGGTGTTTTTTACAAATGGGTTTTAGGTGAGGAGTTTACATGGTAGTGAATCATGTGTCGGCTTGTAGTTCCTAGGATGTAACCTTATTTTAGGTGAGGAGCCACTGTAGCGATGAGTAGTGTGTCGATTGGTAGTTGGTAGGATGCAACATTTTCTATAGGTAAGGAACCTATGTGGTAGTGAGCCATATTATTGGATGAGGGTTATGGGTGTACATGGTTGAATGTGTTTCCCATAATAATTATTGGTGGTTCGTGGTTGAGTTCAGTTCCCACGATTGATGGTTCACTTTCTATCCACTTTACTAATTTTTAGTTACTAATCACACTACATTGATTAGTGTTAGCTTTAAAGAAAAGGCAAGTTCATGTATCAGACCAAGTCATTGTGGAGGTAGCAAGTGAGGGTAGCAATAGGTAGTTAGGGTATTTTAGCCTCTAACTAATAGAGGTATTGGTGGTTTTATTTCTATCAGTGTTGTATCTTTATTTTTATTTCTTAGTGGATTTGTTTTCTACCAAATGGTTGCCTTAAGTAACTCGAGAATATTACAACATAGGTAGGGGTACTATGTGGGTTTACCTCGTTATATGTAGTGTTATTCATGCTTTAATGTTTAGCTAGTACAATTAGACTATAAATTGTGTATATTTCTACATACTGAAGTTTAAACCTTGATTACAAAGATTTTATTATTTATTGCTTACTTTTTGAATAATGTATAATATATTTGTTGCTTATTTCTAGTTGTGTGTGATTAATGATTATTATAATTATTCCTTGCTATTAAGTGTTTTACTTACTAGTGTTATGTGTTTGGCATGATTCTTTAATGAGTGAGTATCTCCTTAACCTATTGTGTTAGTATAATCTAAGCTTCCATCGTGTATGTGCAAACATACTAGATCTAGATTTTGATTAGAAAGCTTAGTTGATTTGTATAATTGCATACTTTCTTTCCTTTACTTTTAGCATACCTATAGCTATCTAATTATTGCTTCAGCTAATTTAAATTAACATGCCTACATGAGAATTTGGTATGTCTTTAAGAAGTTAGTATCTCATTACCCTGATTGTATAATGGGTGTCAAGCTCTTTATAATATATGTTATCTTTTATTTAATTGCATGTTATGAGAGAATAATCATCATTTATCAAATATGCTCCCATATATGAAGTCCTAAAGTGATTGGAAATCATTTGTTATTATTCCAGTATGCATTCTTATTTCACATTATGTTTGTTGTTTTCCATGTTTTTTCTTGTAACTAATCTAGATAGCAGCTTATGAGGTACACCGTCACTTTAAGACTTCATATGTGAAACTTTTTGTGATCTCTATTGCAAGCGTCACAATGTGAATTAAGCAAATAAAACAATGGAATAATAAAACAACATGCTTAATTCAACATACAACAAAAATAACTAGCAGATGCGAAACATTTCTAACTCTCATCTAGGTCTCAGTTGCATATTTAGGTCAGAAGAACAATTGACCTTTGAGCAATTATTCTTATGTATGGAATTCACACTTTCTATAAGGCATGAGAATGCTTTAAAGATCTATTGAGAAAATGCCCACATCATGGTATTCCTCCATGGTAACAAATCCAAACATTTATGGAGGATTATTAGGGCAACAAGAACTTTCTTATTGTAGCAACTAGAGATTCTTTAGTGGGAAAAGGTGAGAGAATGAAGCTTTTGCACTACTAGATGAAATGGCCTCTAATAGTTTCCAATGTCCAACAGAGAGGTTAAATATAAAAAGGGTTGCTAGAATAGTAGATTTGGATGCTCTTATAGCTATGCAAGTACAAACAAATGCATTATTGTTAGGGCTATCAAAGAAGTTTGATGTGGTTCATAAGAAAATGAATATGGTACAAAACCCTTCTCTATTTGTGAGCACCCTGGTGAACCTCATAATAATAATGCTTGTGGAAGCAAACCTAAGGTTTTTAATTATATCAATAATCAAAATCACCAAGGAATGTTTATTCAAATACATATGACCTATGTTGGAGGAACCATCATACTTTCTCTTGGGGTAATAACAAGCAAAGTGGATCATCCAATAATAGGCCACCTTTTAATCCACTGGGCTTCAATCAATCACAATAAGAACAACTACCTATCAAATAATCACAACTAGATATATTGGAGAACGTAATGGAAACAATAGATACCTCAATTATCACTATTATCTAAGATGTGTATAAGCTCAATGCAAGGATGGATGCTATGTCCTCTAAGATGGAGGGCTTAGAATAAATGAAGGCAACAATATTTCTAGCATAAGAAACTTAGAGGTGCAAATGGAACATCTTGCACAAATGTTGCAAGGAAGAATTCAAGGTACACTTCCTTGTAACACTAAAGTGTATCCTAGGAAATATGTTATGGAGCATTTTAATTATATCATAACAAAAAGTATGCTAGTAGTAGAAGATGATGAAGAAAAGAAAACTAAAAAATAAGAGAAAATGAGTGAAAAAAAATAGTTATAACACCTAAAGAAGATAACACTCAAGGGAAAAAAAGTCTATATTCCACCCCTTCCTTTTCCACAAAGACTCAATAAACAAAAGCTATACCAACAATTCTCCAAATTCCTTTTCATGTTTAAGAAGGTACATGTTAATATTCCCTTCAGAGAAGCTTTAGAAAAAATGTCATAATTCATGAAATTTATGAAGGATGATCGATCAAAGAAGAGGAATGTTAGAGATTGTGATACAATGGCCCTTATAGATGGTTACAGTGCTTTAATTGATCGAAAATTACCAACCAATTGAAGGACCTCTATACATTTCACATTCCATGCACAATAGGGAGCCATCACTTTGGGATAGTTGATAGGAGTCAAATTATTGCATTTTTGTTATGATTTAAAGGTTGATATTTGTGTTAAAATTGCGTTTTTTTTTATTATTTAATCTACAAATGTCATTTCACGGGTATTTCGTGTTTAAAGTGCAATTTCAGGTAAAATCATAATTATGGAGAAGTTTGGGACAAATTTCAATGACCGGGATTGAGTGCAAATAAAAAGAAAACAAAAGTTCAACATTTGGAATTTCGGGGCGAGAATATTCTCGCCGGCGAAAAATCTTATCGAGAAAATGTTGAAAATCACGCAGGGAGCATGATTTTGGCAAAGCAATTTCGCCACGGCCAAGTACATCTCGCCACCGGCCAAGTACATCTCGCCGCTGGCCAAATACATCTCGCCGGCCTGATAATCCGCCGCCGACGAGATTTAGCGGAACCGAAATCGTAAGTTTTCGAGAAATCTTGCCGGCGAGAATAACCGGCCGTAGGTGATTTTCGTTCGAAAACATTTTTTTATCTTCATTTTGTTCCAAAATTGCCCTCCAAAACCCTAGATCTATATATACATTATGATGGAGAAGGAGGGGACGGTAGAAAGCAGAGTTCAAAGGCATTTTTGGAGAAGAGAAGGAAATTTTGGAGAAACTTGAAGGATCTTCACCATTGTTGCTACCAAGCCTTCATCTTCTAGAGTTTTTCATCTCTTCTCCTTAGTTTTTATATTCTGCAGTTTATTGATATTTGTTATTCATGGATTCAATTGAAATAATGGTTGTTCTTATTTCCGTTATGAGCTAATTCGTTTTTTTGCTAAGGCTATGATGTAGTTAGATCAAGGAAATCTGATTTCTTTTGTTATGGTTATATGAATTCATTGTTTTCAAGTCGAGTATTTATTTCCATGCTTAATGCTTTTAAATTTCTGATCAAGATTTAGATGATTTGTTGCATTATATTGAGACCGAGAGGAGATGCGTAATGAATGCTTCTTGTGATAAATATCGTATGTTGAATGCGAGTTTGACACCTAATGCATGATGTATGTGGTTATTCCAGAAATTCCATAAATCGTAATGTGCTTATTTGTGATTAAATCTTCATAGAAATATAATTGGTTTTCATATATAAGTAATTCTAATATAACTTGAGAAATAGTATTAGATAAATTTGGGTTTTTCAACCATCACTTTTAGCTTTGATTTTCATATAACATAACTTGAAATCGGATTGAATTGATTTAGCGAAATCAAATGCCTTAGCGTTTTTAATCATTTGTGAACAACATTAAATTTTGTGATTTGCGTTAGTTTTAAGTTAATTTACTTTTTAAAAAAATTCAAAAATTCGGTTTTCAAATAAAATTAGGGTTAGTCAATTTTGGTACTTAGTAACGCCATTCCTTGTGGGTTCGATATCCGTACTTTTGTACACTTTATTACTTGAACGATTCGTACACTTGCAAAAATAAGCATCAATAGTACTATATGATTTGGAAGCGAGTATCAATTTAATTCTCTTGTAAATTTTCAAAAAGTTAAGGCTTGGGGAAGCATAAACTACCTCAATGACATTGTAAATGGACAACCAATAAATGAAGGAACCAAAAGGAGTAATTGAGGATGTGCTTGTAAAGGTAAATAAATTCATCTTCTACACTGTTTTTTTTTTATTTTAGACATGGAAGAAAGCAAGAAGATCCCCATTATTTTAGGTCATCATTTCCTATCTATGGGAATGAGCTTAATTGATGTAGAGAGTGGAGATTTGATTTAATCAAGAATGAAGTAAAATTCAAGGTATTCAAACCTTTAGAGACATCATGTAAAGTTAAAAGGCATGAAGAAGTGACAACAATAAGCTTAGAAAAAGAAGAGAAAGTTGAAAAAGGAAAGGAGATGTAGGATGTATGGGTTAGGAAATTATACTATAATAATGACAAAATAAATTATATGGAGAGACCAAAACCTTCAAACAAGAAGTGTATGTAATGGAACATCCTTTGAATAGTAATATTTATGCACAAAAACTTAATAGTCAAATTTTGAAAAATTTATAATAGTTCTCAAGTGCACGAATCACTTTGTAAAGTATACTTTGAAGGTCATGCTAAGGAGAAACTATGTTGTTTTTAAATAATTCAACAAATCTCTTAAAAACAAACAAAAATACACCTAAACATTCTATCATAATAGTTTAGGTTTCGAAAAATCTAAACTAATAATATAAAATTAAAGATAGAAATAGAGTTGCTTCAAAAAATAATAGACAAATAAACAATTTACACGAAATAAAACATTTATAGAATATATTAGTTAGTTATTCATGCTTACTTGAAAATTAATTAGGCTATTTAAGATATAAATTAAAATTATTGATTTTTCTTTTTTTATATGAAAATATCTTAAAGCGAGAATCAGATTATTTGTTAACAAAAATCGATTAATATCCTAAGGTGGGGATCACCAATTGATTTAAATTAAATCATGATTTGCTTATAAGGAAATAACAAACAATCTAAATCATTGCTTAAGGTGGAGCACATAATTTAGACTCTCATTTAAGGTATCTAAATCAAATTTTAGATTGATGTATCTACAATCTAACTTTCATATTTTAAATTTATTACGAAAAATATGTCTTCAATATATTCTTCAATCATAAATCTTATAGAAATCTTTAAATAGAAAATAATTCTAAATTTAGATAAACATATCCTAAAATTTAATTTTCAAAATTTAAACCTATTATAAATAATATTTTGTCGATATTTTTTTTATAATAAACTTTATAGAAATCTTGAATGAAAAAATAAACTTAATTTATTTTATAAAAATATTCACCAAAATTAATCTTTCACAAATATGATAACATAACTAATATCCTAAAATAATATTTGTCTAGACATGCTTAAATTTAATGAATAATTAGTAAATTAAAAATACCATTCATAACATTACATAAAATTAAATCTACAAACAATAGAATATAAGTAGCTAACTCCAATTGATATGATACTCACCAATTCTTCTTATAATTTGGAATGGTTCGATGTAGCGTGGTGCTAACTTTAATTTTATTCCAAAATGAGTTACTCCCTTCTGAGGTAAAACTTTGAGAAAAATGTAATCATCTACTTCGAAGTTCAATGATCAATACCCATAATTAGCATAACTCTTATATCAACATTAAGTTGCACAAAGTTTGTCTTATACAATGTGAATCTTTTTAGTTGTTTCTTATATAAGATCTATTCTCATCATACTGAAATCTTCACGTTCCATCCAACACATTGGAGATATACATGGTCGCCCATGCAAGGTTTCATAAGAAGCCATCCTAATATTGGCATGATAACTATTATTGTAGGCAAACTCGACCAAGGGTAGGTGTTCACACCAATTTCCCTTGAATTCCATAACACAAGTTAGTAACATGTCTTCAAATTTCTCTTGAATTCCATAACACAAGCTCGTAACATGTCTTCTAATATTTAAATAAACCTTTCAGATTGTCCATCTATTTCAAGATGATAAGTCATGCTATGCAACAATTCTGTACTGATGAGTGCTCAAAAAGCACTAAAATAACCATGATTTTATGCAAATTAATTGATTAAAAATATATATATTTATATGTTTTATCATATATTTATATAAATTTGTCTTTTTCGGAATCACGGGTATTTTTATTGTTTTTCAGGTATTTTGGCTTAAAAATGCAACTTAAAGACTCAAAGAGGAATACTGGAAGCAATACATCACAAATATATTAATAAATAAATGCGTAAACGTCGACAAATATGGAAAAATTGGACAAAATGGGTCAAAAATGTCAAAAAGGAGAAAAACGCGCCGCATGTCATGCGGCACCAAAGACTCGCTGCGCGGGTTGTTCATGCGCACGCTACGCGCTGGTTATCGTTTCACGCGCGCGGCGCCACGGCCGCCCTCCGCGCGCCCAACGCGTTTTCACCCCATTTTTCACGTGCAGCAGCCCCTGTGACGTCATGCTGACGTCATTGATGACCTCAGCATTTCCATTACACGTTTTTTAATTTTTTAATATTTTTTTAACATTTTTTACTCATTTTTTCTCTCAATCCTCACCAATAAATACCCCCTTCCCTTCACTTCAAAATACACCTTCAAAACACACCTTCAAACACCTTCAAAACCTCCAAATACATTCTTTTCTCTCTTTCTTTCTCTCTTTTCTTAGATTTTTAGTTTTTCTTATGTTTTCTTAGTTTTTAGTTTTTCTTAGTTAATTTCTCTTAGATTTAGAGTTCTTCCCTTTTTGGGAAGAACTAGTTATGTTTTTGTAATATTATTAGCTTTTTGATTCAATAAATGGGAGTGCAAATACCGCTTGGAGTTTTTCCAGCAACGGGAATAGCGTCAATCTTGTAAGGATTTTATTTTCTTCTGAGATATTTTTATGCTTTATTCTTACATGTTATATTTAATTTGTCCGTGGTTAAATTTAACTGTGTTGCTTTAGTAAACATGATGTAATAATGACGTTGTTATGCTAGAAATATTAAATAGGTAAAAATCTCTAAAATGAATTGATTTTATTTTTATTCATGATTTTATATTAAGAATGTTAGAGAGAAATATATTATTTTTCATTACAAACTTAAACCCGAAAATTAGATTTGAAGGTTTAGTTATCGATTCGATTTAGAGTAGTGCTCTTTTATTTGATGGTACAATCGCCAAAGAGTTAGCGTAAAGCTCTATTTCAAAATTTTTTATAAGAATTATTATCTGAAAATGTATTGACGACATGTTTTCGGTAGTGATTTTAAAACTTGAAAGTTAGTACTCGGATAACTAAATTCTTAGGTTTAATTTGGACACCTTGAATAAAGTTTAAACTGTCTAACCCCACCAAATGTGGCATTTAAATGGTTCATTTTCAATCTCTTAGAAAAATGAATTAATTTAATTAACCAAATTAGTTATCAACCCCACCCATAGGTGTTAATTGATTTGTTTAGTTAACAAATAATATCTAACCCCACCAAAGGTGGTATTCATACAAAAAAGGGAGAATCAATAAATATCAATTCATATATTTAATAACCTAGATAATACGAGCAAGCATAATTAACTTAGTTATTATATCCATAAATACTCCACCATTATAAAAGATAAAATTTGCATGAATGTTTATTGAATCTATGTTTATTTTTATGTTATTAGATTAAAAACACAAAACCCAAAATATCGTGACAGGATGTTTAGGATTTAATTTCGTTTTTAAAATTTGAATAATAAATTAAAAACCACATACATTTCTTCCTTAGATCGACCTTGGGAGTATACTTATCATTTTCTACGAAATGATTCGTGCACTTGCGAGAGTTTTATAAATATAAAACCAAAGTATTGGCAGGATCGGCGATGCCGATTTTCGTTCATCAAGTTTTTGTTCATCAAAGTATTTGGCGATCACGATTCTGCTCATCATGTACCTATAACTTCTTGTACACATCTCCATAAATATGAGGTAATTTTTTTTATTTATCTAATACAATTGACTCTGTATGCCATGCAATTGTATGATCTCCTGAATGTATAACTTACTTAAGATATTCACTATATATTGAGTTTTAACTGGATTGAAATGAGTAGACTTTTTGAGATGATCAATAATTATTCAAATGGAATCATGACCTTGAGAAGTAAGAGGAAATCCTTGTACGAAATCCATGGTTATATTTTCCATTTCCATTCTAGTACTAAGAGTGATTGAAGCAATCCTGTAAATTTCTTATGCTCCACCTTGACTTGTTAATTTATCATACAATTGGCTACAAACTAAGCTACATCTTTCTTCATTCCTCTCCACCAATATATCATTTTTAAATCATGATACATTTTTGTGCTTCCATGATGTACCATAAGTTTTGACCTATGCACTTCTCCCATGATCTTTTACCTTAAATAATCATTGGTGGATATTTCTATCTTTCCATGAAAATGAAACCCTTTATCTATATAAGTCCATCCTTCCCTTATTTATCGTTTATCCATTATACACCATACTTTATAGATTTTAGGATCATTAGACTGGTTCACTTTAATAGTCTCAACAAATGTAGGACTAGATATGAGGTTGTATAACAACACTTATCTCCCATTATCATACAAATTCATTTTGTAACATTATACTTCTGAGTGTTTCTCAAAGCGTCCATAATCATTTATGCATCAAAGCATGACTTGTGACTCAAAACACCTGTTATAAAATAAGCTTTGCTAATATGATACTACAAGGTGAAATCATAATCCTAAAGGTATTCTACCCACCTCATTTATCTAACATTGAGATATTTTTTAGTAAAAATATATTTGAGACTTTTATGATCCAAAAAGATTTAAAAATTGGCACCATAGAAGTAACATATCCATATCTTCAGAGTAAAGACTATAGCTATTAACTCCAAGTCATGCGTTGGGTAGTTTCGCTCATGAATTTTAAGTTGTTATGACCTATAGGCAACCACTTGATCTTTTTACATAAGAATGTATCCAAGACCTTGTAGTGAAGCATTAGTAAAGACCATATACGGTTCTATATTGTGTAAAATAGTAAGAATTGGTGCAGTTATCAATCGTACTATCAACTCTTGAAATGCATCTTACAAGCTATGTCCTATATAAATTTGACTTTCTTTCAAGTAAGCTATGTCAAAGGTGCAATAATCATGGGAAATTCTTGCACAAAATGTCGATAGTATCCAACAGGTCTAAGAAAACTTCAAATTTTAGTTGCATTTCTTGATTTTTTGCAATTTAATATTGCTTCAATTTTGGAGGGATCCACAACAATATCTCTTCTAGATATGATGTGCATAAGGAATTTGACTTCAATAAGCCAAAAATCATACTTCTTGAGCTTTGCCAACCAGATTTCTCACTTTGTCCATAAAAATTCCTTAGAGTATCAAATGCCCCAATACTGAAAGTAGATTGCAATCCCCTTTCATACTGACTTGTGAGCTTAGGATAGTTATATTTTAGATGCCCTAATTGATTAGGGTTACTTGATGAGTGCTCAAAAAGCACTAAAATTACCATGATTTTATGCTCATTAATTGATTAAAAATATATATATTTATATGTTTTATCATATATTTATATAAATTTGTCTTTTTTGGAATCACGGGTATTTTTATTGTTTTTCAGGTATTTTGGCTTAAAAACGCAATTTAAAGACTCAAAGAGGAATACTTGAAGCAATACATCACAAATATATCAATAAATAAATGGGAAAAGGTCAACAAATATGGAAAAATTGGACAAAATGGGTCGAAAAGGGCAAAAAAGTCAAAAAGGAGACAATCGCGCTGGGAGCAGCCCGTCAGCGCGGCCAGACGCGGCTGCGCGCGTGGTGCTTGTTCATCGCGCGCACTGCGCGCGCCCGGCTTCCCTCGCGCTACAAGGCCGACGCCATTTCGCCCCATTTTTCACGTGCGGCCTTGTAGCGTCATCAATGACCTCACCATGTCCATTACGCGTTTTAACATTTTTTTACTCATTTTTTCTCTCCATCCTCACCTATAAATACCCCCCTTCCCTTCATTTCAAAACACACCTCAAAACACACTTCTCTCTTCGTTCTTTCTCTCCATTTCTTAGTTTTTATTTTTTTTTTAGTTTTTCTTATGTTTTAGCTAGTTTTTCTTATGTTTTAGCTAGTTTCTCTTAGTTTTAGAGTTCTTCCCTTTTTGGGAAGAACTAGTTATGTTTTTTTTGTAATTTATTAGCTTTTTGATTCAATAAATGGGAGTGTAAATTCCGTTTGGAGTTATTTTTTATGCTTTATTCTTATATGTTATATTTAATTTGTCTGTGATTAAATTTAACTGTGCTAGCTATTTGTAAACATGATATAATAATAACGTTGTTATGCTTGCGAAATATTAAATAGGTGAAAATCTCTAAAATGAATTGATTTTATTTTTATTCAAGATTTTATATTAAGAATGTTAGAGAGAAATATATTATTTTTCATTACAAACTAAAATGTGAAAATTAGATTTTAAGGTTTAGTTATCGCGTCTGATTTAGAGTAGTGCTCTTTTATTTGTTGGTACAATCGCCCGGTAGTTAGAGTGAAGCTCTATTTCAAAAGTTTTTATAAGAATTATTATCTGAAAATGTATTGACAACATGTTTTCAGTAGTAGTTTTAAAACTTGAAAGTTAGTACTCGGATAACTAAATTCTTAGGTTTAATTTGGACACCTTGAATAAAGTTTAAACTGTCTAACCTCACCAAAGGTGGCATTTAAATGGTTCATTTTCAATCTCTTAGAAAAAGGAATTAATTTAATTAACCAAATTAGTTATCAACCCCACCCATAGGTGTTAATTGATTTGTTTAGTTAACAAAGAATATCTAACCCTGGTGGTATTCATACAAAAATGGGAGAATCAATAAATATCAATTCATATCTTTAATAACCTAGATAATATGAGCAAGCATAATTAACTTAGTTATTATATCCATAAATACTCCACTATTTATAAAAGATAAAATTTGCATGAATGTTTATTGAATCTATGTTTAATTTTATGTTATTAGATTAAAAACACAAAAACCCAAAATATCGTGACAGGATGTTTAGGATTTAATTTCATTTTTAAAAGTTTGAATAATAAATTAAAAACCACATACATTCCTTCCTTAGATCGACCTTGGGAGTATACTTATCATTTTCTATGAAATGATTCGTGCACTTACGAGAGTTTTATAAATATAAAACCAAAGTATTGGTAGGATCGGCGATGCCGGTTTTCTGCTCATCATTACTCCTAGATGAAATACTTCTGGATGATCAGCTATGTTTGTCGCCATATCGTATTTTCTATAATATCTTCTTTTCTTTCCCTTTATCCTTAGTCTTCTATAATGATGTGGCCACATTTAGCTACTCCAAATTGATTTGTTCAATCCTATAAGAAGCATCAATAATTGCAGTGTAGGTTCGAATGTTATGATACATTAATTGTACATGGATATCATTTTGTAAGCCCATAAAAGCTTTTGCAACCTTGTTCGAGTCTCAAACCAACAAATTTTCTACAAACCTTACCAACTGATTGAAGTGGGTTTCCTAATGAACGACGATCATGTCTTCTTGCTTAAGGTTCATAAACTCGATCACCTTATTAGATTTTACAGTCTGGTTAAAAAATATCTTGCGAAGATCTCCTCAAATTCTTCCCACATGATTGCATCTATGTTTCTTCCTTTGCTCATGAAGTTCCACTAGTATTTGGCCTCTCTGTTTAATTTTTATATAATGAGATCAACTCTAAAAAATATGGGAATGTTTAGAGCCTTTTATCTTCTTTTTGATTTTTTGAATCCATCTTTTAGCGATGTTGGGATTAAGTGTACTATCATAGAGTGATGATCTTGTCTTTTAAAACTCTTTAAGGTATTATGCTCTACCACTTTCCATGGGTTCTCTACCTCAAGTAATCAATCTAAGTAATGCTTGAAGTAGGCTATGTTCACCACAATTTTCATTCATATCCTATTTAGGCATATTCCTAGTCACTCTTTTTTCTTGGAGCCATACCGAGACAGAAATAGTTCCAAAATATTTCAAAATCATGAATGAATTATTTTCACGAGAGATTAGAACCCTAGTCTAATACCAAACTATCATGCCCCAAAAAATGGTTAGTGCGATAGAAAGGATATGTGTTCTTAAAGCATAATTTTATGAAAATTTAAATTTAGTTTTTAATAAAATAAATTATTAAATTTGGGATATCCCCATTCAAACAAAAATTTATTTAAAACTATTTAAATTTCAAAAAACAACGATATATAACAAGAAAAGTTTTGAATGATAAATCATTTTTACATAATATCTCAATAGTGTCTCCAATATTATAAGATACAAATGAAAGAAGCAAATAAAAATACACCTACAAATCTCTTTCTTCTTCAACAATGAACCACAAGCTATGTAACCAACTAAAAAGATCTAATCTAGAGGATAAATAGGGAAATAGGGTGAGCTACAAGTAGCTCAATAGGAGTCTACTCCAAAAATATTATTTATAAAATCCGACATACCGACATTTCCTCACTTTTGAAACGGGATTGAATGTACATTCTAGTTATCTCAATGCATGCTCATACAAGATAAAATATACTATATCAAATATAAAATCCATATGCATGATATGAAACCTCCATATGTATTGGTTAACAACAAAATACATGGGCATATATGCGGTCAACCTCTAAGACGCATATAGGTCTGCCTCTAGCCCTATATACGGTCATACTATGAGATACATATGGCATGTGTATTGGTCAACATCTTAGTCATATGGGCCGTCATCATATGGGTGGTCCACTCTAAGAAAAAATAAGGATTCCAACTCTAAGGCCTATGTACGGTCAAATTTTGGGACCTATAGACAGACAAACTCCGAGACACAATGAGGTGTATAACTATGAGGCCAATGTGTGGTCAAACTTTGAGACCCATAGACGAACAAACTTCAAGGATAAATATTAATGCAATGTGTACATCTAGTCCCTCGAAAATAGTCCACTACAACTAGTAGCCCATAGGTATCCTACTTCGCAAGGCATACATACAAGTATACTCCCCACAAAAATCATTTTCATGATGTATGTAAAAATCTCAAATGTCATATGTAATATTTTTAATACTCGTTTCATATCAAAAATTAATACTCATTTTATGTAAAAAAAATTCATATATATATATATATATTCATAATGATTATTTCATTTTTAACAACATTTATAAAACTTCTTATAAAAGTCATGGTATTCATTCTCCTTTTATTTATAATATATGATGCACTGAAAACAATACATGAATAAAAAATTCGAGTAAGAAACCTCTACCTAAAAACTTGTTCAAAAAAAAGCCTAAGACTACTGCTAACTCCTTTTCCTTTCTAGCAAAAACTAAATATAATCATATTTGTTCAAGAATTAGTGATAATCTAAATTATTTCACTTAACATAAAATTAACCCTTAAAGGAAAGCGTTACCTTTATGAGATTGTTGAAATAATTTCTTGTTTCGATACTCTATTCTTCTGAACCCGAACTCCTAGATTTTCAACCGCAAAATATAATTAAAAATGTACTAAAAAGCAAAATATTTAAGATAAAGAAAGTCTTAGAGAGAGAAAGAGATGATAGAAAATGTGGGTGTGAAAGATGGCTAATTTATGCTAGTCTTTATAGTCAAAATTGGGTCCTTATCGCCCCTTCATCTGTGGCTCATCAAGATGCCCCAACAAGGCCGCAACAAGGTCACGGGGAGACCCAAGCAAATGTTATATAGGCTCGCCAAACTCTCATTGGCCGATGACGCCTGAACAAGTAGTAAAAGTTTTTCTCCATCTTTCACGATCGATTTGATTTTGTACATGAAGTTTTTATTTACATCACTACATCTTAAAATATTGTTAAAATTCATTTTAAGATATTTTTATATTTTATTACAATTTTTTTGGATTTTACATTTAGTCTCATAATTATTAAAATAAAAACCTCTAATCCATCAATAATACTAAACTTAGTACTAATAGTTCTATAAAAAGGTTTAATTTTTACCTTATAGTGTCTAATTTCATAAATAAAGTAATAGAGATGCAAAACCTAAAAATTAGCCAACTAAATTATTTATTTATATATTATAACAAAACTACTAACCTTCTCCTTCCGTTTCACCATGTTCTTAATAAGCAAACACTAGGGTGAAAATGACTCTATTTCCATTCATTTCTTTGAATTGTAATGTATTGACTTCAAATAGTATTTGAATTAAGTTTATTTGTTGTACACCTAGTACTCTGGTAGTACCATTTGATACTAAAAAAAATATAATTGTTATGTTGCATAATTTTGGATAATTATTTCCTTATTTTTTTCTTAATTTAAATTTTGTCTAACACAGTTAAATTTTATATATATATATATATATATATATATATCACTTAATTATTCAATTAATTTTTTTTCACTTAAAATATATTTTTTTAATTATGCTTAGACATATATTTTTAGGTTATAAAAAAACATATATAAGAAAAATGAAAAAGTTATGTTATCAAATTAAATCTAAAAATTATAATTAACAAATTTAGAAATATAAAATCATAGGAAAGTAGGAGCTTTTTTTCTACTTATTTTAAGTAAATGTCCTTATTAAAATAATATCAACGAGAGAATTATTTGTTAGCTTATTTATCAAAATTTAATGGTTAGATCTTTCACCCTTTCTTTATAAAGAAAATCTCTTTCCAAAAAAGTTGCTCCATCGGACTTTTACCTGCAACCATTAATTTTGGCAACATATGAATAATAAAAATAATAATACATGTATAAATATACCAATCCCTCTCAATCTCCTAACGCCTAACCAAAAACACCTAATTAAACTCTCTCAAGCCACATCAATAGCTAAATCCATCTCCATAATGTCAATAATCAAGTACTTTCTTCTAACACTCACCTTAATATTCCACCAAGCTGCTGCTTCTTCTTCTTCTTCTTCTTCAAGTCCCATAAAAACAATAGTGATACTAGTAATGGAAAACAGATCCTTTGACCACATGCTTGGTTGGATGAAGAGACTCAACCCTGAAATTAATGGTGTTGATGGTTCTGAATCAAACCCATTATCAACAACTGACCCAAAGTCTGAAATTTTCTTCTTCAATAACCAATCTCAATATGTTGACCCTGACCCTGGTCACTCTTTTCAAGCCATTCGTGAACAGATCTTTGGTAATGATTCTTTAAATTCATCTTCATACCCCAATCCTCCTATGAATGGTTTTGCCCAACAAGCTTTTTCTATGGATAACACTAATAACTTGTCTCGAGATGTCATGAATGGCTTCGACCCTGATTTGCTTCCTGTCTATTCTACTCTCGTCTCTCAATTTGCCGTTTTTGACAGGTATTCATTTATAAATTTGTTTGAGTTCTATGGTTAGATTATTATTATTTTTAATTTTTAAATAATAATTATATTATGATTCAAATTTTAGATATTTTGCTTGTTTAGATAGGGTATATCTCATTGACACATGATTAAAATGTAAAATAGACATGGGTTAAAGATGTATAAAACAGAGAAAAATTATAAACGTTTTTCTAATTGTTGAATTTTATTTTTATTTTTTTCCCTAATATAAAAACGTTAACTATACTATAACAATTAAAAAATTCTCTCTTTTTCAGTATAGTTAACTTGTGTTTACCCATAGTTAACTTGTGTTTCCGTTAGACACATTACTTATTTTTGTTATACTTATACATTTTAATCAATTTACATTTTTTTCCCTTTTTATTTTTTTGGGACTTTTTTTTATCAAACATTTATTAAACTTTTGTTAGTAAAATTTAAATGGATTGTAGTTATCTTTTCATCTAAAAGTAAAAAAAAAACACTAAAATCTTTTAAAAAAAAGTATCTAACAACGTAATATTAAGGTTATTAAAAGTAAACACATTTAAAAAAATATAATTAATTTATTTAATCTACGAAATTAACTAGTGTGATTTACTTATTATAATTACAATTTAATATATATAGTGTCAAGTCTTTTTTTACATATGATATTACATTTTTGCCCGATTGAAATTTAGTCATTGTGCATGTTTGGCTTTGACTGTGAGCATATATTTGTTCATGGAAAGGTTGAGACGTGAGAATATTATATTTTGGCAAATTAAAAAAAATTATAATAAAAATAACACCTAATAATATTAAACAGTGTTCAATTAGAAAGCGTTTAACATTAAACGGACTTAAATATCTGTAGGTTAAGTTAGACGACGTTTAAAATTAAATGATATGTTAAACATTTGTTTGATAATAAAAATGTATAAAATAGATAAAAAAATGTGTTATTTTTATAATTATAAATTTTAGTATCATCATTTTTTATTTTTTTTTTCTTAGTATTATTGTGCCTTTTTGACATTACTAATTTATTTGTATTAGTTACGGGAAATGGTAGCACAATAAAAAATAATATATATTTTATTTAAGTAGTAATATCATTCTGATTTGGACTTTGAAATTTATATTTTTGTCCTCACTTATCTTTATTCATATTTACGTCTAATTTTCTTATCTAACACACTACTATTATTAGTTTCGGTGGTTATTTTAATCTTATTTTATTATTATCTATTAATAATCTTACATAATTATTATATGTATATTTTTTATATATATTCTTTCAAAAATATATATGTTAAGTTTATATACTCTTTCAAAAATGTGTACGTGAATCTTACATATTTTTTAAAATATATATACATGTAAAGTGTAAATATTTTTTTCAAAAATATGTATATAAAGCTTACATCCTATTTTAAAAATAATCGTGTAAAGTTTCTATACTTTTTTTAAAATATATACGTAAAGTTTAAATTCTCTTTATAAATCTTATATATTATTTTATAAACTATGGATTTTATGTTTTATTTATAAATTATTTAGATAAAATTAATATTTTTTAATAAAAAAATGAATTTATTTTGAGAATGTATATTATTGTGCTTAATATGTTAAAAATTTATGAGTTATAAATAATTTGAGGTACCAAAAAGAGATTTATAACATGCTTAAAAACTTATAATTATAGAAATAATATTCATTATATTTAACTCATATTTTTACTATAAAGAAATCTTTATTCAAAAAATTCACATTGAATATTGTCTACTTAAATGTTATTTATATTAAATTTTGATTAATTAGACACAATTATTAATGAATTATAATCAATTGGATTTAGTATTATTAAAATGTTATTTTTAATTTTGTATTTCTTAAGATGTTATTTTCTGAAGACCAAATTTGTGAGTTTTAGGACTTCTTTGATCATTAAACTTAAAAACTGTTTTTTATTATAAAAAGTAATATAATAGTTTTGGAGACAAGTATAATTGTTTGGGCATGTCTTTTAAGCGACAGTTTTAAAAAATAATGTGAAATAAAAAACAAAAAATTGAAAACATCTTTATCTTGTTTTGACTGTTCTGAAAAACAAATCCAAAACACAAAACGCTCGGCGGTCCGCGATAGTTTCCGTTAATTCTCTTTTTGTATGTATAATGGCTAACAAGACTTTGATACAATGCTGAACCATTTATCTATTATAAGTAATCAATATTTATTTATTTATTTATTTTTAATAAACCAACTCACCATCTCACTATCCCTCTTTTTTTTTTACTCAACATTTTTCATTTATTAAATAATTTTTTTAATGTAATTTAATATATACAATAATTTATATATTAGAATCTAATTTACTTTATGTTAATAAATGTTATCTTACATAATTTATCATGACATATTACAAATTATACTATACATTATCTTGGTGCATGCAACACCTTAACTGCATATATTACACTTATTAAATATATCAATTTTTTTTATGAAAAAATAGAGAATTTATAAAAACATAATAACACTCATAAAAATTAAAAATAAAGTAACATTACAATAATATTAAATAGAGTTAAATTGGATAGCATTCGCCATTAAACGAGTCTAATTAATTGTATTTTAATTTAAATTACATTAAATTTGGTAGTATTTAAAATAAAATAACGTGATATATAGTTTTTTAAACTAAAAATATACTAAGTATATATAATAATTGATATTTTATGGTTATAAATTTTAAGAATGTTTTTTTAAATTATATATATATAAATTTGAAAAAATAGCACATTTAAATGCACTACTCAAAAAGTGAGATATTTAAATAATTTTTTAAAATGTGAATTTCAATAAATTTTAATTTTGATAAGATGTGGCTCAGTATAGATTTTGGTTGATTAAATTTCTAGTTTTGCCTTAAACTCGATAGGCAAAAAAAAAAAGTTAAATTGATTTTAATTAATAATTATATATAAATTTTAAATAATATATATGTTTACTAGATATTAATTATATTTGAAAAAGGAATTCATAATGGATTGGATTTTAAACTATAACAACCAAAAAGCTCAATTAAATATAAATTATATTTTAAATATGATTTTGACTAAATTAAAATAATAACTAAATTTGAGATTTATTAATTAAGTGGGGATTGAATATATTATTGGTTAGAATTTTAACACACCAAGAACTCAAATAATAGAAATCATAATTTCATTATACATATAAATGCATGTGAACATGTTCCTGGATGCTAATTAGTTATATTTTAGAATTGAATACTATTACTAATTTATATTTGAATTTCACATCTATTATTACGGTGCGTTTCCTTTCATTTTAGTGTTAAAATGTATACAATGAAAATAAAATTTTAAAATAATTTAGCTAAATAATAATAAAATCATATTTTCTGTTTTTTTTTTCTTTTTAAAAACTGTTTTTAAAATTTTCTACCAAGCTTCTCATTGATTTTAAAAATTAAAAAAATTCATTTTATTTATAATTTTAAAATAATTTTTAAAAATAATTTTAAATTAATTGACCAAACAAACCGTTAATGAATATTTATTATTAATTTTTAATTAAAAATATTATAATAAAAATAAATTTTATTTTCTTTTATTATCTTTCCATTATAACATAGGGGACAATTCCTCAACTATACAAACATAATTATTATACTACTAAAATATAATTAAATTAGAATTTATCATTAATTATTTTATAAATTTAAATTTTTATTACTTTTAATATTATAAATAATTCACTTAAAAATGTTATAAATCTTTTGTTTAGTAACACAAAAACAACACAATATAAACTCATGATGCGAATATTACGCAAACGAAACATGACTTTTTAAGCATAATATATTATAATGGGAGTAACAAGTCTAAGCAATCCCATATAAAATAAAAATTCATAAATAATAAATTAGTATCTCTTTTTAGGTTTAAATCCACAAAAATTTGGATGTGACACTCTTTTAATATTAATTATTTTTAGGACATTATATTAGTTATATTATTTTACAGTAATTTTTTAATTGATAAAGATTCAATTATTTTTTCAAAATTAAGTGTTAAAACAATAAAATATTATAAAATCACTAAATTCTTAATAACGTTTTTTGAAAAATTTCAAAATTTAAATTAAATTTTTTAACCACACAGTTGTGAAAAAAAAGAACTCTTCAATGACAACTATAAAATAAATTTTATCAATTATTTTATATTTATTAATTAGTAAGATATTTTATGTTATAATTTATCAAAATTATAAAAAAACTATTTACTTTTATTAAATAAAATATTAATGAAAATAATATAAATAAAAATTATTACATTATAAAAGGATCTTATAATGAGTCTCCCTTAATATCTCCGTAAAGATTTGGGTCGACCCCGCTCACAAATGCCTTGTAAATATCTGTATTGGTAAGTGTTTTCCATCTTAACTTTACTTATCAAGCTAGGAGGAATTCACTGTCTAATTTTTTAAGCGAAATTTTATCAATTATTATATTAATAAATATGTAGATAAAAAATTTACTTTTTATATAATAATGATACTTATATTTATAGTTATTTTTATCTATATATTTATTGTATATTGATAGTATATATAATTACATAGAGAATTGTATCCGATAAAGTTGTTTTTTAGAATATTATAAAAATAAATAAATAAAAAGTTGTTGTTTGGAAAAATAAAAGAAGAAATTAAATGAGTTTTAAAGTGATAACATAAAATAAAAAAATATGTTTAGTATACATGTGAACGAGACGTTTGTTGTAACAAACTCACTGACTGAACATTTATCCCAAAAAAAAAAAACCTCCTTGGAATGTAAATTATCTGTTGTTCAATTATTTTATACAAAATAAGTAATTAATATCGTAATGTAATAGGACATGAGTTGAAATTAGTGGGTGATTGTGTGACCGATTACTTAGAAAAACATTAAAAACAAAATATTTCAAAAACAGTGGATAAAACAAATTAAAATTCATAATACTATTAGGATGAATTTCAATAATAAAGAAGTTTGTACAAATATTAATTTAGTTTAATAATTTTATTTATAAAAATAATAAAAATAATACTCTTAAATTTATAATCATAAAAACAGCAAATATTATGTCCATCTAGTATAGTTAAAAAAAAATTTACATTATTTTATTTTGAACGTCATTTAATTAAACGTCGTTTAAATTGAATTACGTTCATTTAAATCAATTTAATATTTAATGTTATTTAATTAGACCTTATTAAACATTATTTGAATGTTATTTTTATTATTAAAAATTTTAAGTGTTATTTTTATATCACTCATATACCTTAAGATATAACTAAATTTCAATAAATTCTCTACTCAAGGAATGGCTACTGAAAAATTAACAAATATATAAAATATCATTTTATAAATTAAAATAAAATATTTTTTAAATAATAATAAAATAAAATTTAAAACTAAAATGATCAACTAATATGAATCAAAAGCAAGATTTAACTAATGCATCTTCAGCTTTTCATTTATCAAAAGTTTGAATATTGTCTTCTTTTAGAGCAACTTTTATTTCTATAATGTACCCTTTTTTTCTTCACCAGCATATGTATTTTTAAAATTTTGGATATAATTAAAACCATATAATTTAATATTAATTAAAGATGACCCATTATAGTTGTATTACACAATTTTACTAACGGATTGATTCCCAATTATAGATGGAGATTCCGAAGCTTTAGTTTCAGACATGGCTAAGTTTTATGAGTGACAAAGAATTAGATATAAACACAAAAAATAAAAATAAAAAGATCAGATAGAAATAACAAAAAATATACCAAAAAATACCAGAATAATCTGATTAGACAAATATAACTAGAATAATATAATCAAATCTGATACAAACAAAGATTTCTTTCATCCTTTCCCATAGAAAATTCAAAGCTTCAAGGAGCATTAATATATAAATGTTGATTTCAAAAGGAATTTATTTCAATTCTAAAACCTTTTTTCTTATTTTATTGTTGAAAATGTTGATTCTCGTCAACATTGTTATTATTATTTCAAAAAACAAATTCAATATTGTTTTTATTTTGTTCTTTTATATTTTTTTTAAATTACTCATGATTTTTGATATATCAAGGATATGACATTGCATTTTTATTCATGCTCTAGTGGTTAATTTACATCAAAATAAAGTTTAATAATATTTTTTTCAAACTTAGAACCTCTTGTGAACAAATGAACAAAAAGAAAGAAACAAAAGTAAGAGTTATTGAATAATGCATTAGTATGTATTAATATGATAGTAGTACACTATACATAGACTACTAGTGAGATAGTTTGTTACAACTGTATATAAAAGTTAGTATGTATTAATATGATAGTAGTACACTATACATAGACCACTAGTGAGGTAGTTTGTTACAACTGTTTATACAAGCCTTCACGTGGGGATATGACACCTAAGCTATTCTAAGTGCAAAGAGGTAGTTACAACAATGAACTATATACTATAAACAAGAGAAGAAAAGAAATAAATTAAAAGTAATTGAATAATGCATTATTGTGTTTGATATGATAGTAGGACACAATATATAGACTAATGGTGATGTAGTTTGTTACAACTACTTATAAAAGCCTTCACGTGCGGGATATGACACCTAAGTTACAACAATGAATTATAGACAATGCAATACAATACAAAGCTCAACACCTCTTTCAAACTCAAGGTGTAGGTAACACCAAAAGTTTGGTCTTTAATGAGTGAAATGAAGCTTCATCAAGAGGTTTTGTTAGTGTATTAGCATGCTAATCACCTGAAGGAATGCTTTTAACATCCAGTAGCTCTTGCACAACCTAGTCACGAACAAAGTGATTATGCTTCATGCGAATATGCATAATAAGATTTGCAACTAACAAAGAGGCACTTATACTGTCACAATATAGTATAGACATTTGAGGTAGAGACACTCCCAATTCATGTAGAACTCTTTTGATCCAAGTCATTTCTATAAAAGTTTAGGTCAATGCCTCGCATTTTTCTTCAATGCTTGAACTGGATACCATTTTTTGTTTAAATGATATCCAATATACAAGAGAGTTTCGTAGAATAATGTACACCAAAGTCTCAAGTACTTTTATGATCATCAAGGAAACTAGCACAATCTAAGTTACAATAATCTATCAAATCCAATGAATGAGACTTCTGCAGAATGGGACCATGGGTAATAGTTCCCTACAAAAAAATTATAATCCTTTTAGATGCTATCCAATGAACATTTAAGGGAGCATGAACAAATTTACATAACTTATTAACAGAGAAAGTTATATTAGAGTGTGTTAAGACACAATATTATAATGTACCTACCAAACTTCTGTAGGCAAAAGGATTTGTCAATAGAGTACCTTCAAGCTTAGAAAGTACATCACTTAACTTTATAGATGTTTTGAAACTTTAAAAGCTTCAAGTCTAAATTTCTTTAGTAGGTCATTCATATACCTTTATTGGTTTAGTTATAAAGTAGAAGAGTCCTACATACCTCCAAACCTAAGAAGTCATGAACATCACCCAAAAATTTGAGTGCAAACTTGTCATTGAGAGTTGACACTAGCTAATCTAAAAACTTCACATGACTTCCGATGAGTAAAATATCATCAACATATATTAATGTCATAGTAAGTTCATTTCCCACCTTCTTCAAAAACATGCTAGAATTAGCCTTGAAAATCTAAAAGTCAAGATCAATCAATGCACCACTAAGCTTTTGATACCAAGAGCGAGGTGCTTATCTAAGGACATAAAGAGAATTTTGAAGCTTCCACACTAAATGAGGTCTACAAGTGTCTTCAAAGCCAAATAGTTGTTTCATTTAAACTATTTAATGAAGATCAGTATTTAGATCAAATTTTTTCATAGGTCAATCCCTTCAACTTGATTTGTTACTAAGTAGGCTTTGAATTTTTCAAAGAAGCCATCACTCTAAATTTGACTAAAAAATACCTATTTGTAATCAATATAGGCTTGCCTTCCTTTGGACACTCAACTAACTCACAAGTACCATTGTTTATAAAAGCTTCAATTTATTGTTTCATAGCTTCATATCTCTCAAGGATACTTAATGCCTTAAAAAGAGATGATGGAGCATCTAGAGGAGTGAGATGGAAGCCACTAATGCATAAATTTTGTATTTATAAAAGCTTGTAAGTATATAAATCACTTATAATAAACAACAAGTATACTTCCAAGGTTGGTCTCCTAAAGAATTACAGTGGTTTTAGATAATTCTTCAATTTTCAAAAATCTTAAACAAATACGACAAATAAAACCTAAACACTTTATCACAATGTTTTGTTTTGAAAATTCTAAACTAATAATAAATAACTAAAATAACTAAATATAGATTCGACTCAAATAAAATCAAAACATATATATAATTATAAATCAATGGAGAATTTATGAAAAGTTTAGCTAGTTAAACATGTTTGCTTAGAAATATTTAGGTTAATTAAATTATAAACACAAATTATTGATTTTTCCTTTTAAATATGAGAAATTCCTTTGATCGGGATCATGTTTTTGTTAATAAAATCAATTAATAGCCTATGATCGAGATGTTTAACTAATTGATTAAATTATGACATATTCCTAAGGAAATATCAAACTATTTAACTAAATACTCTTAGTCAAGTCACTAATTTAAAATCTTATTCAAGCTGTCAAAATTAGATTTAAATAATATGTTTTAAAACTAATTCTTAAATTTTCAATCTATTATGAAGAATAAATAGCTAATAAATTTTATGACAATCTTAAATCAAGAAATAATATTTACTTATATATAAAAATATTAACCTAAATAATTTATACAAACATGGAAACAATGCTAAATTTTCATTGTAAAAATCAGCCAGTCATGCTTAAATTAAAATTCATGATTAGTGGTTTAAAATTAACATTCATTCAAGAAACATAAAAAGATTAATCTAAGAATAAAATACTACAAAATAGATCTAAATATCAATGGTGGATGGATGATGTATATTGCTCCAAAATTGTGATCTTGATATTCAAAGTGTTATTGAATCTTTACCAATCTTGTTTTTTATTCTTGGATCTAAAAAATCTCCCAAAAGCTACCTCTTATTTGTTCTAGTTTAATCTATATTGTGTCTAAGAAATAATAAAAACTATTCTAAGTATAAACTATGAATCATAAAAAATATTGTATTTATGAAAACTAAGATACATGACCTAATTAACATAACAGATCTATTTATAAAAAGATAATGTATAGAGCGCTTTGAAATCAAAAATCAACCTCCCACGTTGTGGCACACTTTATTTCTTGTTGTAACATGAAGCTCAAACAAGCTCACACAATCCAACCTGAGAAGGCCTCACCAAAAAATACTATTTCTTATGTCGTAGCACGAAATGTTCAACTTGCCTAGTAAATCTTCCGGAGAGGTCTCTACATCATCACACAAATTCTTTATTGTATCTTGCAATGCTTTTATTGAATTTTTCCTTGTACCTCTTACACATTGGTTAGTTATTGATATAAGGCTTATATGCCTTAGTCGTTTTAGATTTTGTGGTGCTATTTGAGTGCTATAAGTATTGTGTTTTCAGATGTTGACATGTTTATCTATTTTGAAGCTAAAAATACTTGAAATACAACAAAAATTATCCGTGATTATGAACAAATAGGTTTTCATAAATAGTCAAATAAAATACTAGAATCAAACCTATTCATTTTAATTAAATATAGTAAAAATATGGAATATAAGTGCTTTTCAAGCCCTTATCAATTACATATAGAGGTAGAGGCAAGTTGAACATTAAAATCAACTAGTTTAGGCTTGTGAATTATTGAATTAGATTATCATTGCATGAGAATTAAGAGAAGACAAATCAAGTGGTGAAAGCTCAACAATAAGTTGAGTGTTGTTGTTGGGATCTAGTACTAGCTCTAAAGGGTTAGAGCATTGAGAATGATTTCCAATGAAAGGTACCAAGAACTATGAAGAGAGCTCACTACTATAAGAAGAAGAAGACACACAACTAGGCATCAAAGGTATATAAGAATTGTTAGAAGAAGATAAGGAATTTGAACTAGGGGAACTAGTAGGTACTTATGTATGTTTAACAAGAGAACTTATATACTAAGGTGTAGTATGAGTCATAAATGATAATGACCTCTCAGGTAAGGGCTGCCAGTATAAGTGAAAAGGGTAAAAAGGAGTGTGGTAATAGATGATAAGGTTATGGTCAAGCTGTCCTAAATGTGACAGCAAAAAATTACTATGCATAAGGGGAAAGGTAGACTCATGAAATGAGGCATGCCTACTGATGTAAAGTCTCTTAGATTCAAGGTTTAGATAAAGATAGCCTTGTTATTGAAGGCATAACCAAGAAATAGTTAGTGTGAGGATCGAGGTTGTAATTTTTTTGTTGTTGTTGTATGCTCTCAAACGTGAGAAATAAAGAGTGCCAAAGACCCATAGAAGAGAGTAGTTAGGAAACCTTTTGTACAAGGATTCATAGTGTGATTTGTTTAAAAGTACTTTAAAAGGTAATCTATTTATAATAAAAAATTTAGCACTAAAGGCATGAATCCAATATTTTATTATAAGTGTAGCCTGAAGCAACATAGCTAAACCCTTTTGTGGTTAATGCCTAGCTTAGTCAAAAGTTTTGTTATTAATGAAAATTATTTCCCACCATATGTTTTTATGGACTTAATTTTAGTAGAGAAGTGTCTTTTTACCATATGCATGAAAGAGGTAAAAAGTGTCTCAACATCATACTTGGCATTTAGGAAGTAAATCCATTGATATCGACTATAGTCATCAATAGAGACCAATAACTAATGTGCACCAATAATGCCTATCATTAGAGATATACATAAGTTCATGTACAATTGCTCAAAATGGTGTAGTCACACATTTATGAGAGAGTGTGTAAGGTAATTTATGAGCTTTTGCAAGAAGATGGATCTAACAATTACATTTATTCATATTATTAAAAGGCAAATTAGAGTAGTACATACATTTCTTAAACCAATAGTAAAAGCATGATAGGAAGCCCTAAAATCCATGGATTGTTAAGACTTAAAGAGCCTTCACCAGGGGTATATAATCCATTACTGGCTTTGCCCCGAGTGACAACTTTTCTCGTTTGAGCATCCTTAATAAAAAAAACTCATTAGCATGGAATTTAACTATTGTATTGTTAGTATCACAAATTTTGTACTAAAAGTAAGTTGTGGGAAATAGAGGGCGTGTGAAGCACATTATCAAGTTTAAGAGTGCAATCATGAATATGAAAACATGCATTTCTTGAATTTAGAATAGGTAAATTCAAACCATTACCTATAGTGATGCTACCATTACTAGCCTAAGAATTATAGTTTTAAAGAACTAAACCATATACAGTTATGTGATGAGATGCTCCTGAATCAAGAAGCCATGCAGATGTATCATTGGAACTCTTATTTCCAAAGGTAGAAGACTCAAAAACCCTTGCGTGAGGTCCACTTGAATAACCAAGAATTAGATCACAAAGCTTAAAACATTTATTAGCAAAGTGACCACTCTTGTTACACACCAGACACCGAACCTTGTCCCTAGGCCCATTATATCCAAAATTCATTGGTTTCTTACCTTTTGGATCATAAGAGGAACCACCAAATTGAGACAGATGCACTGGTTAACAAATCTTGAAGATTCCAGTTTGATCTTACACTTATATTTTCCAACTATCGAGAGAATTTTTGTTATTACTTTGAGACATAATATTAAGATTGTTCATCTCAGAAATGTTAACTTAAATCATATTATTTTCAAATTGATTATCAAAGTTTTGTTCACGTCAATTCTGCAAAAGAAATAGGTATAGGCCTTAGTGTGATTCTTAAGAAAAAGAAATTACAATTGGAGTCTAAATCTCCAAAAGCATTAAAGGCCAAATCATGATTTAGAATTTCCTAGCCTATGACAACGATCATCTTGATCCTTAAAATGTAATCCTTTATATTCAAGTCACCTTTCTTGAAGGTTTGAAGTTGCAAATGTAGATTCATCACATGAACTCAAGATGATGTAGAAAAAGGTTTCTCAATTATGCCCCATTTTAGTTGTAGAACTAGATATTACAAGATGTGAACTCATACTAGGGCTAACAAAGGCATAAATTTAGCTCTTCACTAAACCATTCAAGTGATTCCAAGAAACAAACTTTTGACTCATTTGTGTGGAACTAAGAATGTGTTGAGTAGGATGAGGAATATTATGATGAATATAATGCTCAAGACCATATGCAGTAATCATTCAAAGCATTTTCTCTTTCTAAATTAGAAAAAAATTTCAGTCCAATTTGTTCATGAAATTGAGATTAGCAGGAGATGCTATCACATCTAAGGAAATCTGTGAAGATTGGCCTTCATTTCTAATGTGAACAGATGACACACTTCTATTTGGAGTTTCCATAAGAGCAACCATGAAGATTTTTATTGAAAATAGGATTTGATAGCATATAAACAAATGAATAAAAAGAGGGAAAGAGAAGTAATAATAATTGAGTAAAGTGTTAATGTATTGAACTAATAATAGTATACTATATAGACTACTAGAGAGGTAGTTTGTTACAACTACTTATAAAAGACTTCACATAGGACATCTAAGTTACTCTAATAGCCTAGAGGTAGTTACAACAATGAATTATATACAATACAATATAATACAAATCTTAACACCTCTTAATTATTTCAAAAAATCTCCCGAGGTTATCAATATTTACCATATTATTATCATCTTGTTACAAGTGTAATTGTTGTTATTATTTTACATTTTCTTGCACTAAGAAATTTTAAACTTCAAATATGATTTATATACTCATGTTTTAGCACAAGTATTCTTTTTATATGCTTATTTTATACTCAAATTTAGAGATATAAATTGAGAATAGATGTCTCATTAATCCAAAATACAATTCATTAAATCTCATATTATCTCACTTTATATTTAATGGGATGGGATGGGATGGTATTGAGATGTTACTAGTTGGGATATCTCATTTGTCCTAATTGAGATTAAATGAGACAAGTAAAATATAATAACAATGAAAAATATGAAACATGATTACTTAAAATGTGAAAGTTCAAAAAAGAAAAAAATAATGAGATATTATATTTAAAGTAAGGTACATTAGGACTATAATCTAAATGGAATAGGATGTGATGAAATGGTATTAAATAGGTGAGACTACTTTAAATCATAAGCCCATTAAGAACATTAAAGATGAAATGAAATGAGATAATATAACCTACTTTATATCTCTTCTCAAGTGTACATTTGAAATAATTGTACAGATGTAAAACTAGAGTATATATATATATAACATGAACAAAATTCATACATTAGAAAAAGAAAGGTCTATTTACCATAACTGATATGTCAGTTAATTATATGCTGAAAGTAATAAGTCATATTACTTTAGCTTCGAATTATTTTCTACATCAGTTGTGGTTATACCATTACTTGTAACATAAAGAAATACTCATAGAAAACTAGTGTTTGTGGTAAAAATATGAGTATATTAGACAAATTTCTCAATTAATATGGTTTGAATTTTTCTTTCATATTAGTTTGTTTTTAGTCAATTCAGTTACTATTTAGTTGGCTTAGTCAAGATTTGTGTAAATATAATAGTGTGTTTAGTAACTTAATTAAGAGTGATGAGTCATCAATTACTTACAACTAAATTATACTCAACACATGCTATATATACATGCTTAGAAATAACAAGAATCAATCAATTAAATTATATTTTTCATTCATCTTCTTGCTTGTCTCTTTCTATCATTTTCTTGCATGGTATTAGAGCTCAAAATCTCAAACTGAAATTTCATTTATGTTCCTTTCATTCAACAAATTCATGATATATTGAAGCTATTCTTCATAAGTGATTGAAGATGGATGATTAATCTATTAATTCAGAAGCAGTTGCTATACAAGGCAAGGGTAATTTTCTCATCTAGCAACAACAAATGTTGAGTATGATTGTTGTGTATGGGCTAGAGGATTATTAGATGGAACTTTTAATATTCCAAGGAAAGTTAATCTTGATGGAATATTGAATATTAATTATCCAATTTGGATTTGAATCAATGAAACCCTCAAGAATTGGCTTTAAAATTCTATGTTTAGATCGATGTACTCATATATTGCTGAATACAATAATGCCTGTGATCAATGGAATTCTCTCGAGTCTGTTTTTACTGCATCATCAAAATCAAGAAAGATAGAGATAAGAAATCCATTACAAGGTTTAAGAAAAGGTAATCTATGGATCAATGAGTATATGGAAAAGGCTAAAGAATTGTCTACATGACTAGCTATTGTAGATGATTTCATGAGTAAGCATGAGTTGATTCTCTATATCACTAAAGAATTGTCTACACAACTAGTTGTTGTAGCTGATTTCATAAGTAAGCGGGAGTTGATTATTTAATCTTTAATGAATTAAGCTCGGATTATAATCCTTATTTATTCCATTAATAATAGAGCTGATGATGTATCTGTGGAAGAGGTGCAATCTCATTTACTCTTTCATGAAAAATTGTTAGAATAACAAGTTAAATACATCAATAGTCAAATTGCTCAAGCAAACCTTTCTAGGGGTCCTTTTGGCTAGAATAACAATAATGGATATAAGAATTTTGGAGGAGGCTTTGGAAGAGATTTTGTACAATACTAGAATTAGGCAAATAATAACTCTAGAAAGGGTCAATAAAGAGGTGGTTTTAATGATTCTTTTTATAATAATGGGGGTAGAATAAAAAACAATACCAATGGTCATGGCCAAGAATAGAAAAATAATATGCAGCATCAGTTTTGGTGAAAGATTGGATATGTTGCACAAAACTGCTTCACTTTAAAGAATCTGTTGGGTGCTAGCCTTTTGGATGGTCAGATATGTTCAAACAAAGGGATCTACCTTTCTTGCATCACAATATCATCTTTAAGAAGGTCGGAATGGAAATCTTCCTAGTTATTGGATCTTGGATAGTGGAGCCACTAGTCATATGGCCAATGATGTGAGAAATATTGGCAATGTAATTCCATATGTGGGCTCATATGGAATCTTTGTTGGAAATGGTAATGTTCTTCCTATTTCCCATACTGGTAGTATTATTTTCCTCATTAACAAAATTGATTTTGATTTAGATAATTTCTTACATGCTTCTAGCCTTAGTGCTAATCTAATTTCTGTGCAAAACTTTTTTTTAGATAACAATGTTTGCATAGAATTTTATACACATTGTTTTTGTATCAAGGCAACAATGAGATAAAGATGCTTCATCAAGGAATGGTTAATTATGGTTTGTTCAAGTTTCTTGGAAGGTCTGATACTAGATTTTGATAAGACAACTCAACCTTGCTGGCTTTGAGTTCTACTTGGCATGATCGACATGGTCATGTTTTTGATGTAGTAGTTAATATAGTTTTACATAGTATTGGTCATAAAACACTGTCTTCTTAGGATGTTATTTGTATTGCATGTCCAATTGTAAAATCCCATATATTTCCTTTTGTTTCATAGCATGTAACAATGTCTTAGCCTTTTGAACTTGTTTACTTAGACATTTGGGTTCATGCTCCTTCTCTTGGAAGTAATTCTAAACATTATTTTCTTCTCATTGTTGATGATGCAACACGATTTCAATGGATTTGTTTCTTAACTCTTATGATTAGGATGTAGCCATATTTTTACAACTTAAGACAATGGTAGAATGTCATTTGATTTTCCTTTTAAACAAGTTCAAAGTGATAGAGTTTATGAATTTAAAACTTTGGCTAATTTTAAAAGCTATTGTGTATAGGTTGATATGCTCTCATACATCATAGAAAAATGAAATGGAATGAAATGGTGGAATGTAGGCATCGTAGGGTAGTGGATACTGGTTTAACCTTGCTATTTAAGTAAGATGTACCACTTCAATATTGGCCCTATGCTTTTTAAAACTACTATTTTCACTTTAAATTGTGTTCCTATTAAGGGACTTGGTTTTGTGTCACCTTATGAGAAGTTGTATAGCAAATTGCCTGATTATGGCTTCTTAAAAGTATTTGGCTACATGTGCTTTCCATGTCTACGCCCTTATACACATAGAAAATTGCAAGCATGATTGGCAACATGCTGTTTGCTTGGTTATGCTCCTAATTAGAGGGGTTATGTGTGCATAGATATGGCTTCTAAGAAGTGTTATGTTAATTGTCATATTGTTTATGCTCAGACTTCCTTCCTTTTTCTTAACAAACAAGTTGGTGTGTCTAATCATTTTGCATATGGCATGTCCCAATTGCAACTAGTATGCCTTCTTAGTATTTATTAATTAGTAGCATCTTCCTTGGTGTGGCTTCTTGCGGTTCTTTAGGTGATCTTCATCCTTCAATTGGTTCTTCCTCTCATTCTCCTCATGGTATCATACCTACTTCTCAAGTTACCATAATTCTTATTCATGTGAATGCACTAGTTTATGTGATTTTTCCTAATTTAGGCATTGGTGATATGTCATCTAAGCTTTATGCTCTTACTATTTTAGAAACTATCATTGTTCCTTATAATGTGCATCCCATACATATAAAAGTCAAGAGTGAAATTGTGAAGCCTAAGGCTTTTCATATGGATGTTACCTCATTTTTGAAAGAACCAAAGAATGTTGCAAAGGCTTTAAGTGTTTCTGAATGGAGGCTTGCTATGTAGATTGAATACAATGCTTTACTGAGAAATGAGACTTAGGAATTGGTTGATACACCCCTTGGTGGAAAATTTATTTGTAGTCTTTAGGTGTTTAAAATAAAGAGTAAGTGAGATGGCACTGTTGATAAATATAAAGCTCTTATAGTTACTCAAGGCTATACTCAAACTAAGAGCCTACATTGTAATGAGACTTATAGTCCTGTGATCATGGAAACTTCTATGAGAATTCTTCTCACTATGGAATTATTTTTTGGCAGGTCTATATGATAGCTTGATGTGAATAACACATTTTTGAATGGGAAACTTGAAGAGTAGGTTTTCTTGAAGCAACCTGCTGGTTTTTGTTGATCTATTGCATCTACAAAAATGTTTTGTTTGAAGAAAACCTTGTATGGCCTAAAACAGGCACCTTTGGCATGGTTTCTCAGGCTAAGCACCTGTTTATTGCAATGAGGGTTTCTTAATCTCAAATCTAATACAAGTTTATTTTTGCTTACTGATGGGCAAAACAAGACTTTGGTATTGGTTCATGTTGATGACTTGATAGTCATTGTCAAGAGTACATCTAAGAACGATTTGTTTGTCTAAAGGTTGCATGCTTGTTTTTCTTTAAATGATCTTGACCCTTTAAACCTCTTCTTGGGCATTGAGGTTACAAGGCATACTGTTGGACTACATTTGTGCCAAGCCATATGTGCAAAATTTGCTCACTAGAGTTGGTGTTTCTAATGTAAAACCCATTGCTAACCCAATGCAGTTAGGGAGAGTAATGTCTAGACAAGATGGTATCTTGTTGGATGACGCAAAGCTCACTTGTATAGAAGCATGGTAGGAGCTTTACAATACCGTATGGCCACTCGACCAAAGATAACATTTAATGTCAGTAGGTTGTGTTAATTTATGAGCTGTCCAACTCATGTACATTGGCAAGGAGTTAAGCGTGTAGTAAGGTATCTCAAAGGCACATCACATTATGGAATTATGCTATCTAAACCAAGGGATTCAGAGTTGGTAGTTATTATTTGTTATATGGTGATAATTTTGTGTCCTAGGCATATGCTAAATATAAGGTTGTCTCTCAATCATCGATAGAGGTTGAATACAGGTCATTAGCCACATGTGCTTTAGAACTGTGTTGGAACAAGTCTTTGATTCGAGAGTTGCAGCTACCAAAACCCCATATGCTTATCATATTTTGTGACAATATCATTGCACATTATATAAGAATCATGCCCAACACACAAGAACAAAACACATCGAGATCAACTACCACTTTGTGAGGAATCAAGTCATAAAGAAACAGTTGGATGTGAGGTATTGCATAGTTGATGAGCAATTTGCAAATATCCTCACCAAGTCCCTTGATGCTACATGATTTGGCTCAATAAGGATCAAACTCATGGTTTTTCCAAAGAAGAGTAAATGGTTAAGTCAAGATTAGTATAAATATAATATATAGTGCGTTTAGTAACTTAATTAAGAGTAATGAGTCATCAGTAAGTTACAACTAACATACACTCAACATAGGTCATATATACATGCTTAGTTAAGAAGAATCAATCAATAAGAATTATCTTTTTCATGCGTCCTAATGCTTCTCTCTTTCTCTCCTTTGCTTGCATTATTAATCTCTTTTAGCACCGTGTTTCACTTTTGACTAAATCTACGTAAAATATTTACAAATCAAAAATTCATATTTAATAAAATACACTTATAAGATTATTCTTCGTATATTTTAAATCACAAGTTCAAATATATTAAGAATATTAAGTATATTACTTTAATTTTGAAAAATAAGTACTCTAGTTAAAAGAATCAAATATATGTTTGCTTTTTCTTTTTCTTTATTTTTAAGCTATTTTTATTGATTCATACTAATGTAACTTGTATTTGCAAGATGGTTTGCGTCTGTGCCATCTTCAACACAACCAAATCGTCTTTATGTGCACTCAGGCACATCAGCAGGAGCTATAAGCAACATACCATCACTTCTTGTAAAGGGTTATTCACAAAGAACCATCTTTGAAAATATTGATGATGCTGGAATATCCTTTGGAATATACTTCCAAAACATCCCAGCCACATTGTTCTATAGAAACTTAAGAAAGCTCAAATACATAAACAAGTTCCACCCATACGACTTGTCGTTCAAAAGTGACGCAAAGCAAGGGAAATTGCCTAATTATGTAGTGGTGGAACAGAGGTACATGGATACTAAAATAGCACCAGCCAATGATGATCACCCATCACATGATGTTTATCAAGGGCAAATGTTTGTTAAAGAAGTGTATGAGACACTTAGGGCAAGTCCACAATGGAATGAGACTTTGTTTATCATCACATATGATGAACATGGCGGATTCTATGATCACGTACCTACCCCTATTCATGGGGTACCTAGCCCTGATGGAATTGTTGGGCCTGAGCCATATAACTTTCAGTTCGACCGGTTGGGTGTTAGAGTTCCTACCATTATGATCTCACCTTGGATTGAAAAGAGTACAGGTATGTTCAAGGTTAATACACACTTACACATTTAAACATAGCATAATATCATACATTCATACATACAAAATATATATTATATTGGTGAGTTTTAAATTCATATTTCGAAGCCTAAGTATTAGTACTTATAAATGCATTATGTTTGGGCTACATATTATTATGTGATAAATTTGTCATATCTACGTATTGTGTTATTAAATTGCTGAGTAGATTAAAGTCACACCAAGATCACGCGTATGATGTAGAAGTTGATGTCCTTTTTACATAATTTAATACAGAATCGTGCCAACTTTGGCTTTTCAGAAAATCTATATAGACCGGAGCTGCTAATTTCACGTGAGTGCTTTTGACAAAAGGTGAGAGTGATGAGATAGGGTTTCTTACTTTCTTATCCAATACTGATAATTGAGGACAACTCACTCACTTTATTTGGTTCTCTGTATTCTCCCTTGTCAATGTGAAATATCTACCAACTTTATTTGATAATTAAACTATCAAGTTGCCAACTATATAATGTAAAGAGTAAAATAGATTGACATAGCAATAAAGCTCCACTATATTGTCTGTTTCTTCACCCACAAGGAAGAAATTAGTCGGTAAAACTGGTGGTACGTAGGATGGAGTTGGTGAGATTTTTTTTTACATTTTGAAACAAGTTTAGAGGCTTATTAAGTTCGTTAATAAGGCAGGGTTAGGCCAATAACCCCTTTTCATTTCCTATCTTTGATTTTGAATTTATTTCATATATTTGCTTAAAATTATTACAAGCATACATAGGAGATGCTAGTAAATAACATTATCTCAAATAGATTACGATGATTCAATTCATATTTAACAATTTTTATTATAAAGAAAAATTATATAACAAAATCAACTATAAATATTTTATAACGGAAAGGAAAAGAAAATTTTGAACAAATAAATAATATTTATGTGAAAGGTAGAAAAATAAAAATATATATAACAATAAATACATAATCTTTTTATATTAAATAATATTTATAAAATATTTTTATAAAGTAGAATAAGAATAAATTACAAAATAATTATAAGATTTTATAGTTTAGAGAAAAATTATTGATACTTTAAAATAATAAAAAATATAATGAATTTGAGTTTAAATATAACTAAATTTATATATTTATTAAAAAGGATAGAATCAATATCTATAATTTATTAACTAAATTTTTATACCATTATATCTTGATGGTTGAGATTTGTAAGACACAGAAAAGATAAAATTATTATTTTAAATCTCAACCGTCATAACTTGACGGTGGAAAAACTTTTATAATAAATTAGGTTCCTGATCATGTCCTTTATTAAAATAGTGTATTAGCGTCAGGGAATTGGATGGGGGAGATAATATAATATTTATCATTTTGCTATATGGATTCTATTTCTTAGTTTTCTATGACTCATTTTGTTACTTTCAACCAGAATTTGAGGTAAAATTGACAATAGAAAAAAAGAAGAAGTAAACGAGTCAAGATGTAGCTATTTTTTCATAATGGTTACTTTCATGGATTTTATTACTTAATTCTTTTCTAACATCACATTTTAATACTCATGGAGTACTTAAAAGTGGTACTAGCTCTTATAATAAATATATACAAACCTTATATCAATCTATGTATTGCTTATCCCATCCAATTCTTACTCTTATTCTTTTTTCTTCCTATCTCTCCCTAAGGAAATACATACTCCAAATTCTTTACTATGGAAAGGTATGAGTGGATTCGTATTTAGAGTTGTATACGTCGATCATCAAAAGAATTGTACGTCATTAATTTGTTGGGGGTTGTGGCCTTGTGGACTAAGTCGATCTTGTCTTAACCAAGTTAAATTAATGGGTTTCTTGTTGTGAGCGGAAGCAATAAATAACTATATATGAATATATCAAAGCGATAAAATAAACACACAGAATTTACGTGTTCGGTAATTTGCCTAGGTCCACGGGAGGTAGCAGATATTATTTGAACTGAGTAGAAAATATATAGAATACAGATACAAATTTCCTCACTAATAATATCTCTCAAGTGTTTCCCCAAACTCACAAAAAATTCTTACTCACTATCTTTTCTCTTTGAGTTTGCTTATGCTCTATCTGATTTTTTCTGATTTTTGCCTTGTTCTTCAATGCATGAACTCTTCCCTATTTATAGATGAAGCAAGGCTCCCTTTCCCTAAATTGTGCCATAATTTAAGCCTTAAATTAGGCCACTAATTTCCTTAAATCATGCCACAAATTAGGCCACTAATTTCCCTAAATTATGCCACTAATTTGTTACTTTTAGAGCCAATATTCAACAATCTCCACCTTGGCGAAAAAATTCATAACGCTGCCTCCAAATGTGCCCTAGGCGCTCTAAGCTCGAGAGATGTTGATCAAGTTCAAGCAGTGTTGAAACTTGATCCCTGTAACCACCTTTGTAAGCATATCTACAGGGTTATCTGCAGTTCCGACTTTCTGGAGTATAACATTCCCTTCATCGACGATTTCCCGAAAAAAATGAAATGGAACATCGATGTGCTTGGTGCGACCATAATGAACTTGGTTCTTTGCCAAACAAATGGCACTCTGGTTGTCGCAAAAAACCTCCACGTTCTTCTGAACAATACCCAAATCCTTAGTCAACCCGAGAAGCTATATAGCTTCTTTGAATGCTTCTATTACAGCCATATACTCTGCCTTTGTAGTAGACAAAGCTACAATTGACTGCAATGTTAATCTCCAACAAACTGGTCCTCTTGCCATTGTGAACACATAGCCAGTTGTAGATCGATGCTTATCCAGATCTCCAGCATAGTCAGAATCTACATATCCAACTAGGTGTTTGCCTTCAGTCTTTTCTCTCTCAAACTTCAAACCAATATCCACAGTACCATAGATGTACCGTAGAATCCACTTCACTACTTTCCAGTGTCCTTTACCGAGATTATGCATGTACCGACTCACCATACTAACAGCGTGAGAAATATCAGGTCTGGTGCAAACCATTGCATACATCAAGGCACCAATGGAATTTACATATGGAACACGTTCCATTTGCTTCTTCTCATCGGTGGTGCTAGGTGACATCAATGCACTTAACTGAAAGTGAGGAGCAAGCGGTGTACTTACTAGTTTGGTTTTTTCATCAATGTCAAACCTTTGTAGTACTTTCTTCAGATACTGAGTCTGTGTCAGCTAGACTGTGCTTGCAACTCTATCTCTTGTGATTTCCATCCCAAGAATTTTCTTAGCTTCTCCAAGATCTTTCATTTCAAATTCTAAACTCAACAGAGCCTTCAACCTGTCGATCTCCACCTTTCTCTTAGATGCAATCAACATATCATCAACATATAAGAGCAAATAAATGAAGGTACTGTCTTGGAGTTTCCGAAAGTATACACAATGAACAAACTGACTACGTGTGTACTTTTGCTCTCTAATGAAGCTATCAAAGCACTTGTACCATTGACACGATGATTTCTTCAAACCGTAAATTGACTTGCTCAACTTGCAAGCCCAATTCTCTCGTTCTGGAATTTTGAAGCCATCCGGTTGAGACATATAGATTTCTTCGTTCAAAGTACCACGGAGAAAAGCTGTTTTGACATCGAGTTGAGCTAATTCGAGATCAAACTGTGCTACCAAAGCCAATAGTATCCGAATAGATGAATGCTTAACAACAGGTGAGAATACCTCATTGTAGTCTATTCCTTCTTTCTGAGCATAGCCTTTTGCTACCAGTCTGGCTTTGTATCTGATGTTGTCTTTACCAGGAGCACCTTCCTTCTTGGCATAGACCAATTTGCAACCAATAGTTTTCTTTCCTTTGGGAAGTTGAACCAACTCCCAAGTCTGATTCTGATGTAGAGACTTCATCTCTTCATCCATTGCCATTTTCCATTTCATACTATCAACTCTTTGCACGGCTTCTCTGTAAGTGCATGGGACATCATCATCAATTACTGGAAGTGCGAATGCTACCATGTATGTGTATCTGGTAGGCTTCCTAATCTCCCTTCTCGGTCGAGTAGTGGCAATAGATTCTGGTTGCTAATTAATCGGTGGTGATGGTGAGAGAACCTCCACCTCAACTGAGATCTCTTCTTGATCATTAATTTCATCTTCATCACGATCGGTAATTAGTGCAATCTTTTCTAGATCTTCCGGAGTCTCAAGCATCACCTTAGAAAGAGTATTTGGACTTTCATTCTCTTTCTCTGAATTTGTCTGTCTCAGCATAACAGACTCGTCGAAGGTAACATCTCGGCTTAAGACGATCTTCTTGGATTCACCGCACCAAAGTTGAAATCCTTTAACTCCTTCCTTAAAGTCCAAGAAAACATCTTTTTTGCTCTAGGATCCAGTTTGGATTCACTAACATGAAAATATGCTGGACATCCAAATATTCGCAATGAATCATAATTAGTAGTAGGTTGTCCATACCATACCTCTTTAGGAGTTTTCCCATCTAATGTAGTCGCAGGAAGTCTGTTGACTATATGAGTTGCATATGACAAAGCCTCAGCCCAAAATGCCTTGCTCAATTTGGATTGAGATAGCATACATCGAACTTTCTCAACCAAAGTACGATTCATTCGTTCTGCAACTCCATTCTGATGTAGTGTACGAGGAACTAAAAAATGTTTGATTATCCATTCATCTTGACAAACTTTAAAGAAAGGATATGATTTATACTCGCCACCATTATCAGATCTGAGCCTTTTAATCTTCCTGCCTGTCTGAGTCTTGATCATTTTCTTCCATTTAAGAAAGATATCCAAAACTTCATCTTTGTGACTCATAGTGTATATCCATACATATCTAGAGAAATCATCAATAAAAGTCACAAACCAGTGTTTACCTCCAAGTGAAGCATTCTTTGAAGGTCCCCAAACATCTGTGTGAATATAATCAAGAGATCCTTTAGTACGATGAATGGCAGTACCGAACTTAACTCTTGTTTGTTTTCCCATTACACAATGCTCGCAGAAATCAAACTTTCCAATCTTGGCACCTTTCAAAAGACCTTGCTTCATTAAGCCTTACAAAGCTTTTTCACCGACATGCCCTAAGCGCATGTGCCACAGGTGGGAAGAATCATTTTTCTTTTCTTCAGAACTACTTGAGACAGCTACTCTTCCTGTAACTATACTCCCATTTAGGAAATACAAGTTCGCCTTCCGAGTACCCTTCATCGCTACAAATGCACCTCGTACAACTTTCAAGACTCCATTTTCCAATGTTACCTTGTAACCATCAGAATCTAGAACACCTAAAGAAATAAGGTTTTTCTTTAGGTCAGGAATATACCTTATATTTGTAAGTCGTTTGATTGTACCATCGTGCATCTTTAGTCGTACTGTTCTGATCCCTTTTGTCTGACAGGCATTGTCGTTACCCATAAGCACAACTCCTCCATTGAGCTCTTCAAAAATCGAAAACCAATGTCTGTTTGGACACATATGATAAGAACATCCAGAATCAAGGATCCACTTATCTGAGTAGGTTTTTGATGATGAAACTGAAAAGGCTGATTCTTCATCTTCATCGGCCTTCTGTGCAACATTTGCATTTGACTTGTCCTTATTTGGACAATCTTTCTTCTAGTGCCCTTTCTAGTGACAATAGGCACACTCGTCCTTTGCAAGACGTCTTCTAGATGAATTTCCTCTAGACTTTGATCTGGATTGCCCCCTATTATTTGATCCGCTAGATTTTTTGTTGTTAGTCCTACCTCTGGATGCCGTTAATGCTTCTGATATTGAGTCTCTGTGATCATGTTGATCCTTCTTCCGGTACTCGTTATTTACCAAAGCATTTGAAACATCTACGAACTTAACCTCATCATTTCCATATAACAAGGTTATGGTTAAATGCTCATAGCTCTCAGGTAATGAATTCAGTAACAATAAAGCTTTATCTTCATCGATAATTTCAACATCTAAATTTTGCAGATCGGCCAAAATTTTATTGAAATTATCTAAGTGCTCAATCATAGGGGTACCTTTCTTGTATTGGAAACAAAAAAGTTTCTTCTTCAAGTATAGTCTATTCTCAATACTTTTCGTCATGTACTTGTCCTCTAGTTTCTTCCAGAGAACTACGGCTACATTCTTTTTCATGACAAAGTACTTTTGATTTTTTTCTAAGCATAATCGAATTGTGCCACAAGCTTGTCGGTTGACATAATTCCAATCTTCATTTGAATAATCTCCTGGCCTGGTCTCCAAGTCTATATTAGATCCTTCTCGGAACAATATATCTAATACTTCACAATGCCACATGCCAAAGTTATTGGTGCCGTTTGCCAAAGTTATTGGTGCCGTTGAATTTCTCCACCTCAAACTTTGCGTTGGACAACATAGTTCTTCGAGTCGAACAACTTGGCTTGCCATAAATTCTATGGTCAACTTGTTCACCTTCTGTGATCTCTCTTTTATCATCCATAAGTACAAACTGATAACATAAAATTTGCACTTACAACTTAAAACAGTGTTTTTCCAAATTTTATACCTTATTTGAAAAAACGGAGTCCGTAGTTGAATTCGAAATGGTCCAATTAGCTAGGAATAGATCCAACTCAATTGAAAACGGATGAAAAACAGACCAACTCGGTCCAAATATCACTAGTGACTGAGTTGACTCGGTCCAACTCGGCGAGTTGACTCAGTGCTGGCAGCAACACTCCGGCAGCTTCTGGCGGCGATTCTGACTTCCGATTTGAGCGATTCTTTCACCATTGTGTTCGTCTCGTCGAGAGCTTCGATTTGATATATAATACTACTATATTTGGCTTTGATACCAATTTGTTGTGAGCGGAAGCAATAAATAACTATATATGAATATATTAATGCGATAAAATGAACACACATAATTTACGTGGTTCGGCAATTTGCCTAGGTTCACGGGAGGCAACATATATTATTTGAACTGAGTAGGAAATATACAGAATAAAGATACATATTTCCTCACTAATAATATCTCTCAAGTGTTTCCCCAAACTCACAGAAAACTCTCAAACTCACAAGTATTTTCTCTCTTTGAGTTTGCTTATGCTCTCTTTGAGTTTGCTTATGCTCTCTATGATTTTTTTTATTTTTGTCTTGTTCTTCAATACATGAACTCTTTCTTATTTATAGATGAAGTAAGCTTCCCTTTCCCTAAATTGTGCCATAATTTAAGCCTCAAAATTATGCCACTAATTTTCTTAAATCATACTACAAATCATGCCACAAATTAGTCCACTAGTTTTTCTAAATTATGCCACTAATTTGTTACTTTTAGAGCCAATATTCAACATTTTTATTGTCTTTATTGTTTGTGTCATTTATTTTCTGTATTTGTTTTTCTTACGTGTATTTTTGGTTGATTTGTTAGTTGTTTGATTGTTTGTTGAAAACCTTCTAAATCATAACAAGTTATATTGATGTGTTAATATTTTATTTATTGTTTATGTGTATTTATTTGTTTTTCTTCTCTGTATTTTGGTTGATTTGTTCGGTGGTTGATCGTTTGTTGAAAACTATATGAATCATAACAAATTTTCTTACTTTTCATTTCTATGAATTAAGGCCATTTGCTTTTAATAGTTCATATTGGCTTTTCATCTTTGCATCTTTTAATCTGTAGGGGAACAAATTTTTAATTTCTCTTTTTGTTATTAATATTTTTCATGTTATATTTTAGGTCAATTAAATGCATTTGTTACTTGTTAGTGCAAGCGTTTTCTAAATAATGTGCTACTTTAAAAAAAAATCATCTAATAAATAGTATCATTGGTTAGAAATCAAAATGTAAATTTAAGTGAAAACAATAATACCCATAAAAGTGTCAATGAGTTACACCTCATTTTTAAGGCTCATCAATTTAGAGTGATTTTACTTTGGGTACAACAGTATTTGATTCTTGCTTAATTATTCTATCCGTGTCTAAATTTTTAGCAAATTCACGCATCATTTTTAATTTTTAAAATATATAATTTAATATGATATTTTTAAAATTTTATATATAGTTTAAACTATTAATTCTTACTATTTGATCTTAACTTTAAAAAATTTAAGTATATGTTCTAACTTAATTCATAAAAATACATATTTGTAGTTCAAAACGTTGAGATCGAAGTTTTAAAACTTTAGGGACAAAATCGTATGATTTAAAAATTGGATATCTACCTGTTAAGTTATAAAAATTTAAGAATCAAATTAAGTTTTAAAAATATAAAAATTTATATGCCAATCTACATAAAAATTTATGAAATAATGATATAATTTAACATTAATCATAAATGTTATATGATACTAGATACCACACATATAGAAGTATCAGTTATCATGTTCTCGGAAGGGATGCAAGCCGCCTTACAACACTTTCTAAATATTTGTTACCTATTTAATTCTTAATTTTTATAAAAAAGAATAATATAATTTAATAATATCAATTTTGAAAAGTATAGATTGAATAAATAATGTTACATCTATGGTTTCCAATTTTTATTTTAAAAAAATTAATTTTTTAATCATATTGAGTATTAAGTTATTATTTTTAAGTGTTGAGAAATAAAAACAACATCAATTTTGAAAATTAAAATTTTAAAAGGTGATTATATTTTCATAATTTAAATTATTATTATCATAATTATTTTTTATTAATTATAACTTTATCTTAACAATGATGACATTAAAATGTAATTAATTATAGAGTTAAAAAATTATTTATGTCATTAATGTGGCAATATTATTATATTTTTAAAAGTTTCAAATTTTACCAAATACTAATTTCAAAATTTAGGAATTAAAAAATGATAATGAGTTATCACAATAACATAATTAATTTCAAAACTAAAAAATTAAAATTATATATGAAGAATAAAAATGGCATAGTCCTTCATTAACATTCTCCAACATAGTTTATTAATTTAATTATCTATATATATATATACTTTATTTATTTAATAATGAGAATAAAGAGTATCGTAGTTAGTAATTTGTAAAAGTGATCGATTACTAATGCAGTTGTACATGGGCCTAATGGAGCACCATACTTAACCTCAGAGTATGAGCATTCCTCAATTCCAGCAACAGTAAAGAAGATGTTCAACCTATCTGCACCATTTCTAACAAAAAGAGATGAATGGGCAGGTACCTTTGAAACCATTGTCCAAACTAGGACTGAACCTAGATCGGATTGCCCAGGTTAGTTAAAGTAATATTAATCTTTAAATATTTCCGATTACTTGAAATCTGTTAATTTGTACTTCTTATTAAGACCTTAAATATAACATTAATTGTACAACAAAATTAACGTCCACCTCCAAATAACTTGAGGTTTTAGAATGACGGGTTGCTAACAATTTTCCGAAATAAATAGCAAATAATTTTAACTAAAAAAATAATAATCTGTACGTCACTTTAGTGTTTTGTGAGTTGACCCAATACCATGTTGAAAATCAACACCAAAATAATAATTAAAGAGGTAGAGAAATAAATGAAGTGGTTGAAGAGGTAGATAAATAAATGAAGTAGTTGAAGGTTGTAGAAATAAATGAAGTAGTTGAAGGTTGTAGAAATAAATGAAGTGGTTGAAGGTTGTAGAAAAGAGAAGTTTGTAGATAAGATTTGTATGGCTAAGATTATTTCTTAGTTTTATATTTGTGTGGTGTAGATTGCGTGGTGAGAATTTATAAATAGCCTACCTTGCATTTGGTTTTAATCACGTTCCATCAAAAACAAATAAGTCTTTGTATTCTTAGTTTGAGTGTGAGTTAAGAACTTTTCTGTTTGAGTGTTTGTATTTCCCTTGATTTGTAGTTGCACTTTCAAAGGTGTTATAGTGAATATAATACAAGTAGTTTGTTTACTTGTTTGGATATAATATTAGTAAATTTAGAATTGTTCATTCTAAATTTTACTCAACAATTGGTATCGGAAGCGGGACGGTCGAGGATCGTTCTTAGTGGAGTTATCTTGAGTTGTGAGGAGTTTGGTACTACGCAAGTTTATTAGTCAAGCATTCGATATAGTTGAAGTCTTGAGACACGATGGGTGATCTTCAAGTAGTTGGAGGAATCGAAGCTCGACAAAAAACTATAACACATGGGCCGCGTGTATGAGTCTTATCTAAAGGTCAAGACTTGTGGGAGGTTGTTGGCGGTGATGAAGTTACCACGACCAACGGTGGAAGATGCAAAGCGGCATCTTGCGGAAGTGGAAAATTAAAGCGAGGCAAGCGATGTTTGCTTTGAAGACCACGATTGAAGAAGAAGAAATCTTTGGAGCATATTCGGGATGCAAAAACACCAAAGGAAATGGGACACTCTTGTTACGCTCTTTTCAAAGAAGAATGATACAAGATTGCAATTTCTAGAGAATGAGTTACTATCGATGAGCGCAGCCTTGGACAGCGATTTCCCGATACTTTCGTAAGGTAAAGTCATTATGCCGCGAAATTTGAGTTAGATCCAGCTCCTATTGGGGAAACGAGGATAAAGAGAATAATTATTCATGGTTTGAGACGAATATCGAGGGTTTTGTTACCGCTTATTCAAGGATGGCCGACCTGACCATCTCTTGTTGAGTTTGAGAATACATTGGTCGGTCGAAAGTAAGCTATGGCTAAGCAAATGGGGAGAGTCCAATGAAGGGTGAAGAAGAGCGCTACACTTAGCAAAAGCAAAGGCACTTTCAAGCGATACAATGGAAATGGATATAAAAATGATGGCGATAAAGGAAAAATTCCTCGAGGAAAGGGAGGCTTTTCGTGCGGGGAGCTTGGAAGAACCGCATGATAACAATAGAAAATTTGACGGTGAATGTTACAAGCTGTGGAAAGATGGGTCGCGCATGGCAAAAGATTGTTGAAGTAAGAAAAAGCACTTGGTTGAAAGCAATACGGCTACTTCCCGGTTCTAAGGAGCAAAAGCGAAGATGGTTGGGATCTTGAAGCATTATGTGCATTTACGAGAGGAAGAAGAATTGGCTCTTTACGGTAACAACATCAAAAGCAGATTGACTACAAGAATGACTGGATCGTGGGTCGAGTGCTCGGAAATCATATGACGGGTGATAAACAAAAGTTGGAAAGCATGTGGTACGAGGGAGGTCGTGTAGTGGTGACGGTGACTCAAGGTTAGATAGCCAGCATCGGTAAGACGATAGTTACGCCTCGATATAGTACTAACCAAATACAACCCGAGATGTTTATCATGTCCCAGGGAATGAAGAAAAAATTTGCTATACGTAGCTCGATTAACATCATCGAGGCCATTATGTCTTGTTCGGTCCCGAAGATGTGAAGGTGTATCGTGATCTCAAAATCTCGAAGCAAACACGATGGAGAGACAACGATTGGAATCAATCTACGTAATGTCGGCGGAGAATCTGCATATGTAGACAAGATAAGAAGAAATGAGACGGGTTATGGCATATGCGGTTAGGGTCACGTTAGCTATTCCAAGCTAAGTGTGATGGTGAAGAAGTCAATGCTTTAAAGGGCTTCCTCAGTAGACGTACGTCTGGAGACCGCGATCGTGCGGGGGTGCCAATATGGTAAAGCTCACCAATTGCCATATGAGGAATCGAAAGTTTAAACAAAAGAACCGTTGGAGTTAGTTCACTCGATGTATTCGGTCTGTTAAGCAACCATCAATTGGCGGTATGCGATATATGGTGACATTCGTTGACGACTTCTCGAGGTATGTGTGGGTTTTATTTATGAAAGAAAAATCGATGTATTATCAAAGTTTAAAGAGTTTAAAGAGTCAGGCGGAAGGAGAAGTTGGAAAGAAGATTCGTTGTTTGCGCACGGACAATGGCGGAGAATATAGCTCGAGGTGAGTTCTCTCAATACCTAGGGAATGTCGAATACGTCATTAGTACACTTGTGCCCGACCACGCCTGACAAAATGGTGTAGCGAGAAAGAAAGAACCGTCATCTTATAGAAATTTGTCGGAGTATGCTACATGAAAAGAATGTACACAGGAGGTTTTGAAATTTGAATCGATGAGACGCTATGCCTTTGTCATCAACAATGACTTCCTCGACCAAGGTTAGAATTTGTTTCACCGCTTTGAGAAACTATGGAACATGAAACCTACGATTTAGCTACTTTGAGTATTTGGTGTGTATGTTATGTATTTGTTCTGATCATTTACGGAGCAAATTTGACAAGAAAGGAACATTAGATGTATCTTTGTGGGATATGACGAGTCAAAGAAAAGGTGGAAATGTTGTGATCCAACGAGTGGAAGATCTTTACACTTCACGAGATGTGGTGTTTGATGAAGCATCTTCTTGGTGGTCCTTAGAGAAGGAAGCCTTGCCGGACTCGAGAGAATTTGGAGATAGTACTGACAAAAGATGGAGGAGGCGTACTATTCAATTTGACCAAGTTTAGATGAATCCGAGAGATCCGGGCGATGATGGTGCCGAACAAAGAGTAGCTCGAGAATCCTTGGCAAGCGGCATATATCAACAACTAAATGAAGAAGGTGGGCCTAGTGAAATAGAAGAATCAAGCTCCACATCTCGGCCTACGTAGGTCAACAAGGCACGAGCGAATCCCCGAATATGCCAATGCGACCATAATTGAAGAAACGATAGAACACGAGACGTTTGAAGACGCATCGCAAAGATCGAGTGGATGATAGCTATGAGAGAAGAGATCGATGCACTTCGGCAAAATCAAACTTGGGATGCAGTGCGAAAGCCGAGAGATGTGAAACCCGTATCCACGCAAATGGGTTTACAAGATAAAGCGTGAGACCGGATGGGTCGAATCGAGAGATACAAGGCACGATTGGTAGCTCGTGGTTTCTCTCGGCGGTATGGACTAGACTATGATGAAACATTTAGTCCGGTGGCGAAACTTACAAGCCTGTCGAGTCTGCGCACACGTGAGAAACAAAGATTGGAAGGCATGGCGAGGATGGATGTGAAGAATGCTTTTCTTCGTGGAGAGTTGGATCGGAGATCTCGTGATCGACCAATGGGTTTCGTAGTCAGATCATCCTGAATATGTGTGTAGGCTGCGGAAAGCACTCTGGAGTTAAAGCAAGCACCAGGGCATGGTATGGTAAGATTGAATTTCTAACACAAAGTGGTTATTCGGTAACACTGTGATTCCGACTTGTTTGTTAAAGCCAATGAAGGAAAGCTAGCTATTGTGCTAGTGTATGTGGATGACTTAATCATAGCTGGTGATAATGAGGCGAAATTCTTCGAACAAAGGAGAATTTGTCGGTCGTCGAGATGAAAGAACTTGGCCAACTCGAAAACTTCCTTGGTTTAGAGGTTGATCGCACACAAGAAAGAATATTTCTTTGTCGGCAAAAATATTCTAAAGATTTGATAAAGCAGTTCGGAATGCTTGAATGCAAACCAATTTCGACGGCAGATGGAGCGAAATGCCAACATGTGTGCACATGTGAAGGAAAAGATTTAGAAGATGTGACAATGTAGTGAAAATTGGTAGGCGGTCGATCTCACCAACCTTAACTCGACTTTGACATTTCTTATACGATTAGTGTAATGAGTCGAAGACATGCAAAATCCAAAAGAAGCCACGTTTAGGCAGGATTCGACGAATATTGAGATATGTGAAGAGTACAATTGACTATGGTCTTTTGTACGAAAGGTGGAACAACAATCTAGTTGGTTCTTTGCGTGCGAGACTATGCGAGGAGATCGCTGACACCGAGAAGATCAATGGGTATGTGTTTAAAATTTGGGTTACGGAACAATTTCTTGGTGTAGCAAAAGACAACCCGGCGTATCATTATCAACCACGGGCGAGTATCGAGCGTGCAATGGCGACTCGAGTGTCATGGTTTGATACGGCTAATGAATAATCTACATCAATGGGTAAATTATGCGATCTGGTTGTATTGTGACAATCAATCAGCAATTCGTTTGGCGAGAGAATCGATCTTTCATGCAAAAACTAAGCATGTTGAAATACACTATCACTTTATCGGAGAAAAGGTTCTGCGAGAAGAAATTGAAATGAGACAAATCCAAGACGGAGATAATCAAGTTACTGAGACTTGTTCACAAAAAGCTTAGCGTTGGCAAGTTCGAAATGTTTCGTCGTGAAACGACACGGTAAAAATAGTAAGAGTTGGTGTTGAGGGAGAGTGTTGAAAATCAACACCAAAATAATAATTAAAGAGGTAGAGAAATAAATGAAGTGGTTGAAGAGGTAGAGAAATAAATGAAGTAGTTGAAGGTTGTAGAAATAAATGAAGTAGTTGAAGGTTGTAGAAATAAATGAAGTGGTTGAAGGTTGTAGAAAAGAGAAGTGTGTAGATAAGATTTGTATGGCTAGGATTATTTCTTAGTTTTATATTTGTGTGGTGTAGATTGCATGGTGAGGACTATAAATAGCCTACCTTGCATTTGGTTTAATCATTCCATCAAAAACAAATAAGTCTTTGTATTCTTAGTTTGAGTGTGAGTTAAGAGCTTTCTCTTTGAGTGTTTGTATTTCTCTTCAATTTGTGAGTTGCCTTTCAAAGGTGTTATAGTGAATATAATACAAGTAGTTTGTTTACTTGTTTAGATATAATATTAGTAAATTTAGAATTGTTCATTCTAAATTTTACTCAACATACCACCTCTAGCTGTAACTTATAAGGTTATTCTTAAGTACTTAAAAATACATATTGGGTTTTGAATTCACAATTCTATTTTAGTTGTCGTTGTTACTTATTATTCGGGTGTTATCCTAGTAATACTTTTTATTTAAAAATAAATAACATTTTAAAGTAACTTTTACATTAAATTAAGAATTAATTACACTTTTAACTATCAAATTAATACTTATTTTTAAATTAAAATACTACCAAATTGATACTTATTTTTAAATTAAAATACTACTAAGATATTACTTAAATAAAAAAGAGAAAATAGGGTATCAAAAGTTGAATTATAGTACTACTAAAGCCGTAAACTCGTTTTGAAACATTATTTCTCATCAATCATACAAATTTGGATATTTTGATGGGTAGAAGGTTCCATTGATTCCTTAAGACCAGTGTAGTATTGTAGTCTCTTAATGTTCAAGTGGAGCATGTTCAGATTGGAGCACATAAGTCATATATTGTTCATTGATTAAAAAAAAAAAGTTGAGAGAAAAGAATCATACGTGACACATGATTCAATTTAATTAAAGGGAAAAATGAGATTAATATTAAATCTTAATCACTAATTGAGTGACGTTAATCTCATTAAAATTTAGTTATATAAGCCACACATGACACTTTTTTAAAATTTTTGTTTTTGATATATCAATTAATCGTTAAAATATATGGCTTATATACTCGAACTCCTTTGAGGAAGGAACTAGAGTAACTCCACTTGATAAGAACTAATGTGATATACTAGCCATAAGGGAACCGTATTTTTATTTAGTTATGTTTGGGGCATAATTAAGGAGAAAATATCACTATAACTTGATAAACATATTAGATCAAGCACAAGCAGTCTAAAGGGGGGACATATTATAGTATTTCACCACAATTTACTTGAAATCATCTTATGATTTCTTTTGAAAGCCATAAACGCATTTCATACATTGCCTGTCATTTTGAACAGAACAACTACCAGAGCCAGTGAAGATCAGAGACGGTGAGGCTAATGAAGATGCCAAGCTGAGTGAATTTCAGCAGGAACTAATGCAGTTAGCTGCTGTTTTAAAAGGAGAAAACATTTTGACAAGTTACCCTGTGAAGGTAGGGAAGGACATGAGTGTCAAGCAAGGTAAAGAGTACATAGACGATGCCGTTAAACGCTTCTTTGAGGCTGGGCTATATGCTAAGAGAATGGGAGTCAATGAAGAACAAATTGTACAAATGAGACCATCCCTCACTACAAGATCATCATCAAAGACTCCAAACCCTTAATCACAAATCTAATGAAGTGGGCATACACATAGAAATGTATCTATCAGAAAGAAATTTACCAAGTAAATTATATCATTCCCTTTATATTTATTCAAAATTATAGGAAGTAAACCAACTTTCAAGGGTCTTTTAAGTGTTATTCTAGTGAACCATTTCTTAATACTTTAACTATGGCTTTATAGAAATGAGAGAGGTAAAACTTGAAATTTCATTTATAAAAAATATAACTGTTTGGGAGTGTACATGCCCATGATAGGGATGGACCATGCATTAGAACTAAAGCCCAATCCATCAATAAAGCCCAGCTTATTGACCTAAGTTATAAGGAGTATCTTGTTCTATAGAGAGACAACGGGATCTTTGTCCGTTGCTATAACTATTTATCCCTCCAAACATAGGTAATGTTGTATTCTCAACATTAATTTCACACTGACCACTCTACTTAGTTGCTAACCGAGGTTATCAACAACCATATTATAACTGCGTGTAAATAGTTCTAAGGTCCTAAATTTTCAAATGCTTTACATAAGATTCTAAATTTAAAAATCTAACAAGTTGATAACGGAATTGTTATATTTTAACAAATAAGTCCTAACCTATAAGTTTGAGGACTAAGTGTTGTTAGAACAATTGCACTCAATGAAGATCATATCAATCAAGAACTTAAGAACACTCATGCAATGTATACCATTTCGATCAATTCCAATTCACAACAATGAAAACAATAGCAAGCATAAAGAAGATAACACACTAACAATTTAACATGGTTCAATCCACAAATTATGAACCTACTACACTGGAAGGATGAACCTTGCCAATAACTTCATTAAAATTTGCAATGGTGTTTACACATACAACTCACTCTTTTCAAGCAAATAGTTTTGGTTCTTCTCTACTTAATAACTCTCTTTCTCAAGTCTACCCTCACACATCAGACTTGTACTCCTTATATAGTTGCAGTGGCCCATGTGGTTGATGAGGGAATCTTGATTACACACGGTGATCTTACTCTAAGCTCGCTAACTAACTTTCTTAATTGTGTACTTTACAAGAGTGCAAATCCATGTAAGGCTTACATATTTACATATATACACCATTTAACACTTGAGTCATATAATGTCCCAATTCTCCACCTTCACTCAAATTGATTTAGCTTTAATTGTTATGAATAGGATGATCCTTGCCTTAATAATCCATCGCCACCCTTCACCAACTTTAAACAGCTCCAAGCATAACTTGAATTTGCGTAAGGGAATGGGTGTACTCATCATATTAGCTGAGTTTTCAACAGTTGAAACCTTCTCCATCTTTACCTTCTTATCATTAACAATGTCACGGATGAAGTAAAGCTTGATATCAATGTGTTTTTTTATTTCATAGAACATAGGATTCTTGGCTAGGAAGATCATACTTTGGCTATTATAATACACAACCACTAGAGCAATTTTCAAGTTGAAATTTTCACTTATACCTTATAACCACAGAGCTTCTTCAATGGCCTCAATGAGGCCTACATACTCAAACTCAGTTGTAGATAGTGGAACAATGTGCTATAGGGTAGCTTTCCAACTAACGACATTTCCAGATAGAGAAAACACATAATCAGTTTATGATCTTCTTTTTTCGAGACCACTTACATAATCTGCATCCATATGACCTTTCGACACTATTTCCAAATAGGTAGATTTCATATAGATCAAACGCTTTCCCAAGGTACCTTTCACGTACCTTAAAATCCATCTCACAGGAAGCCAATGACCTTTTTTTGGGTTGGACATGAATCTACTTACAAGACTGACAACATGAGCTATATTTGGACATGTGCAAATCATTGGAAACACCATTTAACACTTGAGTCATATAATGTCACTAATAATGCTCAAATTATTTTCTGATTTTTTTATCAATGCGTAATACATGCCTAAATTCAGATGGTTTTGTTTTCTATCCATGAACTAATCTACTCTATATTAGATTGATGTTCATTATCCATTAAGTTTTTAACGGTACCTAAAACCTCCTATTATGTAATGTTTCTAGCTTCTAAAACTAAAAATGTTCCCTTACACCAACCTTATTACACGAACAAGTTTCTAAAATGTGAAATTATGGGATTTGAAACAGTAATAGGTATTTGAGTTTTTCAAAAACTTTATAATAGGAACAACAATAATATATAATTTATTAGTTTAGTTATAGTGTAACCAGCTAATCCTAGGCTCTAATACAAATACAAGATTGCTTAAATGGATATTAATTTGTAACTTTTAACAAAGCACGAAGATAATAAATATATATCTACTGGGTACTACAAGAATTGGGAGATATAACTCTAATATTATAAGAATAATGAACATGCATAAAGATAAAGAAACTAATCTTATTATTATAAAAGCAAAGTTGCTATTACAATAGAGTTGTATTTTACAAAGAGAAACTTTTCTTGTAAAAAACTATTACAAAATATTTTCAATTGTTGCTTATGCATATAGTGCATTTCTAGAGATTCCTATGTATAGAGTTAAATTTCACGATTTCAATGGGTTTCAAATCTATCCAAATTCATTAGTTTTGACATATTCTTTGCTTGTGCTGGATAAAAGTGCAGTCATTCAAAGATTATCTATCACATTTTTTGTTGGGTATATTATCCTTCCATAGTATTTATTATATTGTGGAGTTTTTTGTTAGAAATATTTTGTGGACTCTAAGCATCTTGACGGAAAGACTCCATATCTTGAGCATAAATTGACAACTCACATGGCATATCTAAATTATGTCTTCTGGCAAAATTCTCCAATATCTGTTCTGACTCCCTTGTTCATTCTTCAAACCTATCATAATTGATGAGAGGTTCTGTAACAAAAAGCCTTTTTGCATCTGTTATTATGAATGGTCTTTTATCTTTTGGTTTAGATAAAATTTCTTTGGCAATTTGAGATGTATGGATGTAATTTTGCTTCCAATACTCTTATGTACTCATGGTTTGAATTAAATATTTAAAATAATTAAGGGATTCACTTCAAATTCTTTTTATTATAGTTGTTGCTAACCACCATATTTGATAAGGCTGAAATAAGTTTTCTCTTTCATACCATCCAATTGTGTTAACAATTCAAAATGTTAAATATTTGGACCATTTATATTTTTTTATAATCATAAATCATGGATTTGATCATAATTGAAAACTATATTAATTCTATCATATTACGACTTTGAAATATTACCTCATTAGTAATTCCTCATTCGATATCTTCAATATACCAGAAATCATAATTAACAAGTATAGTAAATTTAAGAAATCTATTAATAAGATTAATTGATGAATTACTTCTTTGAAACATTTCTTTTATTTTATGTTTATGATCTTCAATTTTATTTTTGATATTTTGGAATATTTTTTATATCCAGATTCTAATAATGTTTTAACTTTTTCAAATAAACAGATCCTTTTAATTTTTTTTTCAAAAATTAGATCAAGAAATTTACTTTTAAGTATATCTGATAATTGAAGAAAGTTTGTTATTTTCTCAAAATCATTTGTTTAATGATTTAAAAATAGAGTTATTTATGATTTGATAGTGTACCTATTTCTTCATCTTTTTTTTTTTTGCTAATTGAACCATGTGTTGTTTAAAATATTTTTTGTGTGCTTTACCTAGAATATGAGTTTTCATACTCCATTAAATTCCTCATAGATATTGTTTGAAATATTGAGATTATAAATTTTTTTGATATATTTCTTAGATATGAGATGAGAAAAATTAGACTCTATTTGATATGCTTCAAAAGCTTGTTTAGCTTCATCAAGAGAATTATATGCTTGATTGCAAGCAATTTTTTTCCTTATTTACTTGATAATGACAAGCATTTCAAGAAGCATATATTCCAGGATGATGACCTTTGAATACGACAAAATATTTTCTTTTTGGAACATTTTGTTATTCCACCATTTTTGTCTTCTTAACCATGGTAATCCAATCTACTGAAGGTTTTTAGATATGCAAAACTAAATTCCCGTCTGGTTAATGGTCTTCATAAATATTTCTGCTTAAATAATATGTAATAAAGTTGTTAGTGCCTTTTAAATGTTCTACTTCAAAACTATATATTGTAATTTGATTATACCATTTTAATCTTTTTCCTTCAAGATTGTTTCTTTAGCTACATAAAAAATCTCTAACTGCTTGGTTATCAGTTCTAACAATAAAATTTTCTGAAGCTAAACAAATTTAATAGCAAGTTTTATTGCTAACAATTCTTTTTCAAATATAATATAAGTAATTTTGTTTGACTTAAATTTACCATAATTATATTCACAAATTAATTGTTCGTTTTGAAGTTATTTAGATATATTAGTTTTTCTAGATCTAATACCATTTACAAAACTCGACAGATCTTTTTCCATTTTAAAGTACAATATCTAGAACTTCTAGACCAAGTTTTAAGTGGATCTTCATTTAAATTTTCTTCTAGAATTTTATATAACCATTGGATTTCTTCTAATTGGTTGACAAATAGTATACGATCACCACCCTTGATTGAAATGAATTCTTTATCACACTTAATCTTATATTGTTGTAAAAGTGAAGTTTCTACAAATTCTTTATCTAAAGTAAAAAATATGAAATTATGATTTATTTTCATTGAATAATAATTTGTCATAAAATTGTTTCCTATGACAAAATCTCTATGCATATTAGGAAAACATAATATTTTAGAAATAATAATATTTTTTCATTAAACCAAATAGCTATCTTTTTAGCTTTAAATTGAATGATGGTTTCTTTTACATCTATTCCTCTAACTAGAATAAGATTGTTCATAAGTATTTATTTTTATGATGGAATTGTATTTGATCTACAAGAACATAATATTTTTATGATGCAATTCTTTGATGTTGGGAAAATTGGATATATTTTTCCTATTCTAAGTAGTTACTATTCACTTATGATATAAATTAATAGAACTCGAACTAGCCCGATAAAATAATACTATTGGAAATATAACGCTAAAAGAAACTAAAGCATATATTAAAGTAGAATTATTAAAGTAGATAAATAAAAACATCATAAATTTAATGAGGTTTGATATAAATATTACCTATGACCTCAGGTGTCGTTGACCACTTCTACTATTTACAAATGGATGAACTCCAAAATTACAATTAATTAAGCAAAATTGAGCTAATCAATTACCCTTACAAAAGAGAGGAAAATTTACAAATTTTGGAATGCTTTCAAATGAAGAATAAGGGCTTTATTTATAGCCCAACATATAACACCTACCAGGTTCTTAATCCATGCGTGACTTTTTCAAATAGCTCACTAAGGAGCTATACAAAAAATCTCCACCTTAGCGACTTAGTGATTCTCAAATGATTTCTTTAATCTCTAGATCAACGACCCTAGTGCCAACTCAAATTTGTAGGATGTTAATCATGTTCAAACAATGTTTGAACTTGATTGCTCTCACCACCTTGGTCATTATATGTGTGGAATTCTCTGTAGTATTAATCTTCTGAATTAGTACTCCACCTTCTTTAATAATCTCTCGTATGAAATGATAATGAATGTAAATATGCTTTTACGTGCATGGTATACTTGGTTCTTTGCTAAATAAATAGCACTTTGACTGTCACAAATGATGAGCGAAAACCGGCATCGCCAATTCTCGCCAATACTTTGGTTTTAATATTTGTAAAACTCTCGCAAGTGCACGAATCATTTCGTAGAAAATGATAAGTATACTCCCAAGGTCGATCTAAGGAAGGAATGTATGTGGTTTTTAATTTATTATTCAAACTTTTAAAAACGAAATTAAATCCTAAACATCCTGTCACGATAGTTTTGGTTTTTGTGTTCCTAATCTAATAACATAAAATAAACATATATACAGATTAATTAAATATAATCTAAAAAGAATAAACATAGATACAAATTGAATAAATAAATATAAATACAGATTCAATAAATATTCATGCAAATTTTATCATTTATATTAGTGGAGTATTTATGGATATAATAACTAAGTTAATTATGCTTGCTCATATTATCTAGGTTATTAAAGATATAAATTGATATTTTATTGATTCTCTCTTTTTTGTATGAATACCACCTTTGGTGGGGTTAGATACTCTTTGTTAACTAAACAAATCAATTAACACCTATGGGTGGGGTTGATAACTAATTTGGTTAATTAAATTAATTCCTTTTTCTAAGAGATTGAAAATGAACCATTTAAATGCCACCTTTGGTGGGGTTAGACAGTTTAAACTTTATTCAAGGTGTCCAAATTAAACCTAAGAATTTAGTTATCCGAGTACTAACTTTCAAGTTTTAAAACCACTATTGAAAACATGTTGTCAATACATTTTCACATAATAATTCTTATAAAAACTTTTGAAATAGAGCTTCACTCTAACTATCGGGCGATTATACCAACAAATAAAAGAGCACTACTCTAAATTAGACCGGATAACTAAACCTTAAAGTCTAATCTTCAGATTTAAGTTTGTAATGAAAAATAATATATTTCTCTCTAACATCCTTAATATAAAATCTTGAATAAAAATAAAATCAATTCATTTTAGAAATTTTCACCTATTTAATATTTCGCAAGCATAACAACGTTATTATTATATCATGATTATAAACAGCTAGCACAGTTAAATTTAATCACAGACAAATCAAATATAACATGTAAGAATAAAGCATAAAAATAACTGTAAAGAAAATAAAATCCTTACAGAACTTCGACGCTATTCCCGTTGCTAGAAAACCTCCAAGCGGAATTTGCACTTCCATTTATTGAATCAAAAATCTAAATTATTACAAAAACATTACAAGTTCCTCTCAAAAAAAGAAGAACTCTAAACCTAAGACAATTGAACTAAAAACTAAGAGAAAAACTAAGAAAAGCTTAGAAACTAAGAAAGAAACTAAAGAAAACTCAAAAACTAAGAAATGAGAGAAAGAAAGAAGAGAGAAGTGAGGTTTTGAGGTGTGTTTTGAAGTGAATGGAAGGGGGGTATTTATAGGTGAGGATGGAGAGAAAAAATGATTAAAAAAATGTTAAAAAAATATTAAAAAAATAAAAAACGTGTAATGGACCTGCTGAGGTCATCAATGACGTCAAGATGACGTCATGGGCGGCTGCACGTGAAAAATGGGTCAAAAACGCGTTGGCACGCGCCGGGCGGCCGCCGAGCGCGCGCGCTGGCGCGCGTGAACGATGCGCAGCCGCGCTGCGCGGAAGCGAGCATCAACGCGCAGCGCGCTGGCGTACGGCTGGGCTGGGCGCTGGGGCTGGGCTGCGGCGCGCGATTTTCCATCTTTTGACATTTTTGACCTTTTCGACCCATTTTGTCCAATTTTTCCATGTTTGTTGACCTTTTTCCACTTATTTATGAATTTATTTGTGATGTATTGCTTCAAGTATTCTTCTTTGAGTCTTTACATTGCGTTTTTAGGCCAAAATTCCTGAAAAACAATAAAAATACCCGTGATTCCGAAAAAGACAAATTTATATAAATATATGATAAAACATATAAATATATATATTTTTAATCAATTAATGTGCATAAAATCATGGTTATTTTAGTGCTTTTTGAGCACTCATCACAACCCCCAACCAGCTTCTTGCTAGTCCCTTAGCAAGAGAAGCGATAAAAACTAAAAATTAAACTATCCTAAATCACTTTCGTGGATTGACACGGTTGCATTTAGCCTATGCAACAAGCCTTTAAACCCCTAGGTTGCCCTAGTGGACGAGTTTGAGTCTCGTGAGGGTTTTCAGTAATGATACCCACAAACATTGTACTAAATGTAAAAACAAAAGAAACAATAAAAACAAACAACTTAAAAATTAAATTTACAACAAAATCACAAATTAACAACATTTCACAAAAATGTCTCATACTATTTAATCTCCTTTAAGATCATAATTAAAATCTCAAGCATAAGTTATCTTAATCTCTTTAAACAATCATGATTTATTATAATAATTAGTCGAAAATCATTTTCATATTTCATATAAAAAATGTATCAATTTAATTTCACCCAATTTCAATGTCATGAATCAGAATTCGGCGACTCTATTCCTCACAAGTCAATACTCTCAAAACACTGAATCCTATGGGTTCAAACACTCATACTAATTTATATGCGAAAGAGTTGATGTATAGAAATGAACTAATATGTTCGCATATGTATAAAGAATAAAGGCTCAAAGTGTTATTTTAACATTGATCTCATGAAAGGAATCAAATGTATAAATTATAAAGATATCATATATAAAAATTATTTTCATGCATAAATCAAACTCATTAAGAAAGAATTTCAAGATATCCGCCTTTTACAAATGAAGAAATTGCAATGACTTTTTAGGGAATTACTTCTTATATCTTTCTTTTGTAATTAGCCTTTACTCACAACTTTGTAGGCAATGCGGGTTATAGTATGTAGATGATACTATTTTTTTTTCTTTATCTCTCTACTTTTTTTTTTCTGAAGATATTTCTCAATATATGGATTTTTTAGAGAGTCAACCCATGTATACAGATTGTACATTTTTTGGATTTTGGTGAGTGGTTAATTTTGTGGCTTTTCTGTTTGATCTTGGTTTAGGTAACCCCAGATATGTCTTTTTGTTTTTGTAGTAGTCATGCATAAATGAGATATAAGCATATACTATCAATTTCTACTCAAATCATTTAATCTAAGCAAAAATAATAATAAAAAATATATGATACTCTATTAAGATGAAAAAAATTCATACATTCAATGCTAATACCTATAGAGATCATCTAAAAATTTGAAGAAATAAGAAATGTGTTTGGAGTAGAAAAAAATATATATTTCACTCTGAATAAAGGAAATTAGGCTCAAATTATATCTCACAAAGGTAGTCTCCACTAAAAAAAAAACTCATAAACACTGATTTTGGGTTTAATATAATTTCTACATCTTATCAAGAAATACTAATTATGACAAAAACTAACTAATTATCAAAAATAGTTACAAAATATTTCATGATATGTTTTCAAAAACTAATCTAACAGTACAAAAGACTTAACTATTTACTTAAATTTGATTTAAAGAAATGATAAATTTTTGTGAAACTTTTTTTTTTTTTTTAGTTTTTTTTAATTCCAAAAATTACTAAATCACACAAAATAGAAATAAAACCAAACACACAAAAAAAATGAAAAAGTACATTTTTTTATTTTTTTAATTAAGCATGGTAACTTTTCACCACCCCCAACCTAGAACTTACATTGTCCTCAATATAACAACTGTAAATTAAAGATAAAGAGAGAAGAGAAGAAAAATTACCTATTTCCTGAGAATGTGCAAGTAGTAATGGAAAATGCAGGTGCATCCATCATATTCATCATTAAAGTGTATACAGACAGATCGCTGTAAACTTCTATCATCTCAACAAATATTTTTAGTTTTAACAATTTAACAATTATTCACATGTAATTAAAATGAAATAAACAATAAAATTAAGTAAATAAAACAAATAAAAAAAAAATTTATTTTTTATTTTATTTTATTTTTGTTGTTTGTTTTTGTTTTTTACCTAAAATGACGGGTTGCCTCCCATCCAGCGCTTAGTTTAACGTCTTAGCAAGACGTATCTTTTTGGTGCTAAGGGTTACTCAGCCAAATGCAATCCATTTCAGCAATGTTGTTTGGTTCTTCTAAATAAGGCTTGACACGATGGCCATTGACTTTGAACGTTTTTTGTGTCTTGGAGTCCAATAGTTCCACTACTCCATGTTCAAATACTTGAACTATTTTGAATGGTCCATCCCATCTTGATCTCGACTTTCCCGGAACCAATCTCAAACGAGAGTTAAATAAAAGAACTTTCATTCCAGGGTGAAGAGTCTTAGGAACTAGCCTCTTGTCATGATAGCGCTTAGTACGCTCCTTGTATAATTTGGCATTCTCATAGGCTTCATTCCTAATTTCTTCCAACTCATGGTCAAGTAATCGTTTTTCACCGCTTTATCTAAATCCATGTTTAACTCTTTAATTGCCCAATAAGCTTTGTGTTCAAGTTCAATCGGAAGGTGGCACGCTTTCCCAAAGATTAACCGGTAAGCGGCTCATCCCAATAGGTGTTTTGTAAGCGGTGCGGTATGCCCATAAGGCATCATTTAGCTTAAATGCCCAATCCTTCCTTGACGGACGCACGCCATGCGTTCCAAAGATTCCCTTAATTTGCCTATTGCTCACTTCCACTAAACCAAGTTTGAGGATGATATGGAGTAGCTACTTTATGTGTGATGTTGTACTTGTTTAGTACTCCATCAAAGAGTTTGTTACAAAAATGGCTACCTCCATCACTTATTATAGCTCTAGGCGTTCGAACCTCTTGAATATGAAATCTTTCAAGAATTTCACAACAACATTAGCATCATTGGTTTTGGTGGGGATAGCTTCTACCCACTTGGACACATAATCCACAATGAACCAAAATGTATTGAAAACCATTAGATGGGGAAAAGGACCCATGAAGTCAATCCCCATACATCAAAGAGTTCAACAACTAGATTAGATGTCAAAGGCATTTCATCTCTTTTGCTTATGTTTCTGTTCTTTGACATCTATCACATTGTGCACAAAACATATGAGCATCTTTAAAAAGAGTGGGCCAAAAGAATCCAGATTGTAATATTTTACGGGCCGTCTTTTCACCTCCAAAATGACCCCACAATGAAGTTCATGACAAAAAGTCGAATGCTCTTATGTTCTTCTTCTCGGTACACATCTCAGGATGACTTGATCTTGACCAATCTTGTATAAATAAGGGTCATCGTAAATAGTCCTTAATAGTTTTAAAAAACCTTTTCTTGTCCCGATATGAAGTGTTAGGTCGCAAAACACCAAGTGGCAAGATAGTTTACAATATCAAAGATACCATGGGTTCGGACCTATGAAAAATAAGCGTTCATCAAGAAAGGTTTCAACTATATCATCATTACTCTCATCTTTAAGAGAATTGAAGTCAGAAATCAACCTAGACAAATGGTCAGCTACTAAGTTTTCACTGCCTTTCTTATCCTTGATCTCTAGGTCAAATTCTTGTAAGAGTAAGACCCACCTGATTAATCTTGGCTTGGCATTTGGTTTACTTAATAGGTATCTTAAAGCAGGATGATCAGAATGTACAATCACTTTAGATCCTACTAAATAAGACCGAAATTTGTCTAAAGAGAATACTATAGCCAAGAATTCCTTTTCAGTGGTGGTGTAATTCATTTGGGCATCATTGAGTGTTTTGCTAGCATAGTAGATGACATGTAAACGCTTATCCACTCTTTGTCCCAGGACTGCTCCTATTGCATAATCAGAAGCATCACACATTATCTCAAAAGGTAAAGACCAATTTGGTGCCATTATAACAGGGGTAGATGTTAGTTTCTCTTTCAAGGTATTAAAGGAAATAAGGCAGTCATTGTTGAAGTCAAATTCAGCATCTTTGGATAATAAGTTACATAAAGGACGACTTATTTTAGAGAAATCTTTAATAAATCGTCTGTAAAATCCTGCATGTCCCAAGAAGCTTCTTATCCCTTCACAGATGTAGGGGGAGGTAGTTTGGATATCAATTCAACTTTTGCCTTATCAACTTCAATACCCTTGTTTGAAATTATATGTCCCAAAACTATCCCTTGTTGAACCATAAAATGACTTTTCTCCCAACTAAGGGTTAGATTGCATTCAATGCATCTTTCTAAAACCAAAGTCAATTTATGTAAGCAATCATCAAATGAGTTCCCAAAGACAGAGAAATCGTCCATGAAAATTTCAATGAACTTCTCCACCATGTCCGAGAAAATGGATATCATGCATCTCTGGAAAGTGGCAGGAGCATTGCATAACCCAAATGGCATTCTCAAGCGAAAAGCAAATGTCCCAAAAGGACATGTAAATGTGGTCTTTTCCTCGATCTTACGGTGCTATGGGTACTTGATAATATCCAGGCAGTCCATCCAAAAACAAGAAAATTCGGTCTACTAATCTTTCCTACATTTGATAGATGGATGGTAGAGGAAAGTGCTTCTTTTGTGTATATAACTTTAGTTTCCTAAAATCTATACACATTCTCCATCCAGTGATTATTCTAGTGGGCACTAATTCACTTTTATCATTTTTAACAACTTGTTATCCTGCATTTCTTTGGTACCACGTACCTTTGGACTAACCCACTTACTATCCATGCATAGGATAGATAATCCCTTCTTCTAATAGTTTAAGGATTTCCTTTTTAACTACCTCTTGCATGTTTGGGTTTAGTCTTCTTTGGGCCTCTCGTACAGGTTTAGCACCATCCTCCAAGTTGATCTTGTGCATACACATTGTTGGACTAATGCCTCTTATATTCCTTATCCTCCATTCTATATATTTCTTAACTTGTTTGAGCACTTTGATGAGTTCTTTTGCTCGTGGTTTAGTGAAGGTTGAAGAAAATATCCTTTGGATATGTTTCTCCTTCTCCCAAAAACACATATTTTAAGTGCTTTCGGGCAAGTCTTTGAGTTCAAGTTCGAGGTGGATTGGCCTCTTTAACAGAGATGAAGAACTGGGTAGATCTAAAAGTGCACTAGATTTTGTCATCACTTCATTATTGTCTAGTTGTTCAAGGTACCCTTAATTTCTTCATCTAAATCTTCTTCAACCTTTTCAAGTGTAAGAACAGTTTTCAAGCTTGTCTTCTATTCCTGGTTTGGAAAAAGGTGTTTTGGACAAGATTATCCAAAGGATCAACTTCGAATATTTCATCGATGGCGTAAATAGAAGGGAAAGGTGAAGAATCAAAAACTTTGAAATGAACAGTCTCTCCTAAGACCCTCATTGTCAAATTCCCATCTTGGTCATCAATAATAGTTTTAGTAGGTGCCATTAAAGGTATACCAAGCAATATTGTAGGCTCTCTGACCAATGCTGGATTTTCTTGCATATCCGGAACCACAAAGTCAACAGCGATTATCAATCTGGCTATCTGTACCAAAACATCCTCAACTATTCCCTCCGGATATTTAAGAGATCTATCCGCAAGTTGCGGGGACATAGTTGTGGGTTTTAAATCCCCAGATTGAAATTTGTGAGAATATAGAGTAGGGCATCAAATTTATACTAGCACCTAAATCAAGCATTGCTTTAGCAACCTTCCTATCCCCCATAGTTATGTTTATAATAAAACTTCCAGGGTCTTTCAACTTAGGGGGTAGTTTGTGCTGAAGTACAGCGCTAGAAATTTCTGATACTACTACTCGCTCATTCAGTTCATACCTCCTTTTCTTAGTGTTCAACTCTTTGAAAAACTTGGCATATGAGGGCACATTCATGATCGCTTCTAATAATGGTAAATTGATATTTACTTTAGAGAGCATATTAAAAAGATCATTGAATTGCTTATCTTGTTTGGATTCTTTCAACCGGTGGGGAAAAGGTACTTGCATCTGGTGTGGTTCTGTTGTCTTTTGAATTTTGGGAGTGTCAGATGACCCCCCACTGAGTTTTTCAGAAAGCTTGTGAAGTTTAACACTTGTTTCTCCATTTTGTGAGATTAGAATGTCGCCTTCTTTGTTAGAGATTTCAGGTACACTCGTATTGACTACCTTACCACTTCGAAGGGTTCTAACATCTTTTGCTTGTTCTGGTTGACTGGGCAACTTTCCTCGTTCTTTCTTTTGCATTTGTTCACGGTTGCCCAACTTTAGATTCAATTCTTTTAACCGAAGCCTCCATGGTGTTCAACCTTTGATTAGTCATCAGTTGGTTGTCACGACTAACTTGAATAAAAGCATTCAAGCTATCTTCTAAGGTTGGTTTAAAATATTGGCTTGGTGGGTAAGGGTGGTTGTAGGTTGGGTGATTATAGGTGTTTGGATGATACTTTTGAAAATATTGGACTTCCTCTATGGCATCGACACTAGAATCACAAGTATTTGAATAATTATGAGTACCATGCCCAATTGAACAACACACTCCACATACCTCTTGATTTGAAATTTGGTGAGACGTGAGGAATTTCACTTGTTTAGTCAATTCAAGAATTTGCAAGGTTATCTCATTATCAAAGCCGACTTCATTGACCTTTGCTTTCCTTCTACCACCTCTTTGTTGGGAATTAGAACCCAATAGCTCATAGAGATTATAGGTTTCCTCTGCTTGTCTTTTCTCCTACAAAGACCTCCAAAGAAGATTATCAACCATGTATTGACTCAGTAGTGTCAATCCATCGTAAAAGAATTGGTTTTGTAGTCAGTAGTGGAAAGCTATGATTTTGACATTGAATGAAAAGGAGTTTGAATCGTTCCCAAGCTTCATGAAAGGGCTCTTCATTCATTTGAGAAAATGTTGCTATCTTTGTTCTTAGATCACATGTCTTTTGATGGGAATAGAACCTACCCATAAAAATTTCATAGATCGCCTCCCAAGTTTTAAGAGAACCCGATTGTAGAGTAATGAACCATGACCAAGCTTTATCTTTGAGAGTGTAAGGAAAACACCTCATCCTAAGTTGATCTTCACTAATTGCATGTAGTGGAAAGGTTTGGACAATAGCATAGAATTCTCGAATGAAATGCAAAGGATCTTCATTAGGGATACCGTAAAAGGAAGGCAACAAAGAATAATGAATCTTTTTCAATTCATAATTCCTTGCAGCCTCTTGCAATTGGATGCCGGAAGTTACATTGCCAATGATTGGCATTGTATAGTCTTTCATCTTTTTCCGCCTATCTTCAGTATCTCCCATGGTTGTTTGTAGTTGAAAATGATCCTCCTCCTATTGTGAATCAACATTTTGCTCTTAAAAACAATAATAGGTATCTCTAAAAAAAAGTGCAAGGAACCTAAATTTTTTTTTTTAATTTAAACGAAGGGACATAATTTTTGAAACAAACAAATTTATTTCATTTGAATTTTTTTTTATTACACGCAAACTAAAACAAAGGAAAATACAATAATGGGTGACCTCCCATGTAGGACTAAAATTTATCGTCTTCTAGTAAGACGTTGCTTGGAGATTGCAGAATGAAAAACTCAATGTCTCCTCTTCATTGAATTCATTTAAGTTTTAGTCTTTGCCTTTTTGCAAATGTTCAACTAACTGTTCAACTTGAACTTCCACCTTTTTGATAGAAGCTTCCACAGAGTCCAACCGTTGATTGGTTTTAGATTGATTGTCCCTACAAACTTGAATAAAAGAATTCAAGTTGTCCTCCAGGGTTGGTTTATTTGGAATGCTTCGTGGAATAGGTGGGTGGAATTCTTGGCTGCCCGATTTGAGCTTTGAGGGAAAGGAGGGTTGTTTTGCCTCCAAGAGAAATTTGGATGACTTCTCCACCCAGATTATAAGTATTTGAATTGGGATCAAACCTTGGTCTCTGTTGATACGCTCCCAACACATTAACCTGCTCAGGTCCAGTTGTATCTCCTTGATATGGACAAAGGCTGATACCTTGTCCCACGTTCTTTGTACAAACCATATTGTTCATTATTTGTGTTGGTTTGTGTAGCGAGAAGTGGCAACTTGCTTAGTCAGTTGAACAAGTTGTTGTTGAACTTCATTACCGGAGTCAATCTCATGAACACCAGCCTTTTCTCACTGGAGCTTTTCTTCATTGGGAATTAGCACCCAACATCTCAAAGAGATTATACGTTTCGATGCAGTCTTTTCTCCTATTGCTCCTCCCGCGGCGTTGTCGACAATGAACCGACATTGTTGTGTAAGTCCATCGTAAAAGAATTGGTTCCGCAACCGTAGGGAAAGCTATGATGGGGACATTGAGTGAGAAACATTTTGAACATATCCTAAGCTTCATGGAATGGTTCTCCTTCCATCCGAGAGAAAGTAGCAATCTTTCCTCTCATTTCACGATGTTTTTGATGGGAATAGAATTTTCCCATGAATTTATTGTAAATTTGACCCCATGTCATCGAGAACCTGGGGAAGTGACATCAACCAAGCTTTAGCCTTATCCTTTAAGGTGTACGGAAAACATCTCATTCTAAGTGATCCTCGTTTAGAATACCGGGGAATGTTTGGACCGTAGCATAGAAATCTCTCATAAAGCAAAGAGAATCTTCATTAGGTAGCCCAAAGAAGGAAGGAAGCATAGAAAAATGAATATTTTTAAGGCCATAATTCCGAGCAGCCTTCTCCCAACCGGATAATGGCTTGCCGTGCCAATCACCGGTCTTGCAAACTCCTTCATCGTGGTTTCCCTAACATGTTGGTTTTCCTCCATTTCTTTTGGTTCTAGTAAAGGATTAAGACGTGGTTCTATGTTTGGCTCAAAATCAGGTTGATGGGTAGGATCCAGTGTTGTTGACACTTGTTTAAATTTATGAATATTATTTACATATGGTGTTAGGGGGTTTCCTAAGGATCTCCTACCACGCATAGACTATTTTAAAACGTAAATTTAAAACTCCTGTCAACAAAAATAAAGAAATTAGAGAAAATTTCCATGGCATTTAATACAAAACACTAGACAATTTTTTTTTTACTTTTTTTTTTAATTTTTTTTTTTACTTTTTTTTTTACTTTTTTTTTTACTTTTTTTTTAAATAAATAACATAATCAGTATTAACCAAGAGTGTTCCCAGGAAAGAATGGTGGTGCAATGACTCCTTAAAAACCATTCTCCCAAATTAACAACGCTCCTGCGAAAGATTAAACATTAAGCGCTTAAAAAGAACTCTTCCTGTATTTAACTCCCTTAGATTTTTACTTTTCATGCCTTTTAGTTTTTTTTTTTTTTTTTTTTACGAACGGTAATTTTATTTTACTATTCACGCTATCTTATTTCTTATTAACTTAAAATTTTAAAAAAATTTTAAATATTTTTTTTTTTTTTTTTTACGAACCGTAATTTTATTTTACTATTCACGCTATCTTATTTCTTATTAACTTAAAATTTTAAAAAAAATTTTAAATATATTTTTTTTTTTTTTAACAGTAAAAACTTTTTTACTTCAAATTTCAAATTTCTAAATTATTTACTTTTTATGCTATAATAAAAAAAAAATTTATTATTTTTTTTTTATTTTTTATGAAATTTGAAATTTGATTAAATTTTATTTTATTTTATTTTATTTTATTTATTTATTATTATTATTATTATTTTTTTTTAAAATATCACAATTATTTACAACACAAAAATATTTTAAAATTTTGATAAATAAATTAAAAACGCTTATTCCTTCCAAGAATGACGCTAAAACTTGATGGTAAAACCCAAGATCGCTAATTCTCGCAAATACTTTGGTTTTAATATTTGTAAAACTCTCAAGTGCATCGAATCATTTCGTAGAAAATGATAAGATATCTCCCGAAGTCGATCTAAGGAAGGAATGTATGTGGTTTTTAATTTATTATTCAAACTTTTAAAAACGAAATTAAATCCTAAACATCCTGTCACGATAGTTTTGGTTTTGTGTTCCTAATCTAATAACATAAAATAAACATATATACTGATTAATTAAATATAATCTAAAAAGAATAAACATAGATACAAATTGAATAAATAAATATAAATACTGATTCAATAAATATTCATGCAAATTTTATCATTTATATTAGTGGAGTATTTATGGATATAATAACTAAGTTAATTATGCTTGCTTCATATTATCTAGGTTATTAAAGATATAAATTGATATTTTATTGATTCTCTTTTTGTATGAATACCACCTTTGGTGGGTTAGATCTTCTTTGTTAACTAAACAAATCAATTAACACCTATGGGTGGGGTTGATAACTAATTTGGTTAATTAAATTAATTCCTTTTTCTAAGAGATTGAAAATGAACTATTTAAATGCCACCTTTGGTGGGGTTAGACGATTTAAACTTTATTCAAGGTGTCCAAATTAAACCTAAGAATTTAGTTATCCGAAAGTTAACTTTCAAGTTTTAAAACCACTATTGAAAACATGTTGTCAATACATTTTCACATAATAATTCTTATAAAAACTTTTGAAATAGAGCTTCACTCTAACTATCGGGCGATTGTACCAACAAATAAAAGAAAGACTACTCTAAATTAGACAGGATAACTAAACCTTAAAGTCTAATCTTGATTTAAGTTTGTAATGAAAAATAATATATTTCTCTCTAACATCCTTAATATAAAATCTTGAATAAAAATAAAATCAATTCATTTTAGAAATTTTCACCTATTTAATATTTCGCAAGCATAACAACGTTATTATTATATCATGATTATAAATGTAAAGCACAGCTTAAATTTAATCACAGACAATTCAAATATAACATGTAAGAATAAAGCATAAACATAAGTGTAAAGAAAATAAAATCCTTACACAACTTCGACGCTATTCCCGTAGCGAGAAAACCTCCAATCGGAATTTGCAGTTCCATTTATTGAATCCAAAATCTAAATTATTACAAAACATTACAAGTTCCTCTCAAAAAAAAGAAAGAACTCTAAACCTAAGACAATTGAACTAAAAACTAAGAGAAAAACTAAGAAAAGCTTAGAAACTAAGAAAGAAACTAAAGAAAACTCAAAAACTAAGAAATGAGAGAAAGAAAGAAGAAGTGAGGTTTTGAGGTGTTTTGAAGTGAATGGAAGGGGTATTTATAGGCGAGGATGGAGAGAAAAAATGATTAAAAAAATGTTAAAAAAATATTAAAAAATAAAAACGTGTAATGGACCTGCTGAGGTCATCAATGACGCCAGCATGACGCGTCATGGGCGGCTGCACGTGAAAAATGGGTCAAAAACGCGTTGGTACTGGCTTGGCTGGCGCACAATGCTGGCTGGGCGCTACGCGCAGCTGGCGCTGCGTGAACGATGCTGCGCCGCGGCAGCGGAAGTTAGGCATCAACGCGCGCGCGGCCTGGAGCGCTGGTGGCCAGGGCTGGGCTGGCGCGATTTTCCATCTTTTGACATTTTTGACCTTTTCGACCCATTTTGTCCAATTTTTCCATGTTTGTTGACCTTTTTCCACTTATTTATGAATTTATTTGTGATGTATTGCTTCAAGTATTCTTCTTTGAGTCTTTACATTGCGTTTTTAGGCCAAAATTCCTGAAAAACAATAAAAATACCCGTGATTCCGAAAAAGACAAATTTATATAAATATATGATAAAACATATAAATATATATATTTTTAATCAATTAATGTGCATAAAATCATGGTTATTTTAGTGCTTTTTGAGCACTCATCAACAAACACCTTAATATGATTTTGACCAACTACAAGTCTTCAAGCAATCCTCATAACCAAATAGCTTCCTTTATAGCCTCTATAATGCCATATAATCTACCTCTGTAGTAGATTTAGCAACTGTTGACTACAAGGTAGACTTCCAACTGACTGGTATTCTAGCAAGAGTAAACACATAACCAATAGTTGACCGAGGCTTATCTAAATCTCCTGCATAGTCAGAATCACAATATCCAACTACACATTAGCCAGTAGTAATGATAGAAATTATAGTCACTATTATAATCAATAAATTAATTATATCGATAGGCACTGTACATATAATTGATTGGGAAGCTTTCAAATGGAGAATGAGGGCTTTATTTATAGCCCAAAATACAACATTTATGATGGTTCCTAATCCATGTGGGACTTTTTCAAACTTTCATTAAGGAGCTATACAACATTTCCCCTCCCCCCAAAAGGCCACTCCCTCTTTCTCCCTTTTATTTTAAGAAATCTTTTAATAGATGTTTTTAGAACTTCACTTGGTGGAGATTTTTCTTTGGAATTGTATGTTCAAATTAAAATAGCAATGCAAGTAACTTTAGACCCATTTTCTAAATTTTATCTACCTTAGGTTTATTTAGAGATATAAATCAAAATTTAAAGAAACTAAACTACTTTAATGAAGGTAAATAGAGAGAAAATAGAATTTTTTGAATAATACTTGTGTATTGATTTTCTTAGAGAGAATAAGAACACAAAAAACTACTATTGAAAAATAGCCTAGCTTTCACTTAAGTAGTAGTTAGTTTGTTGTTAGTTACAACAAACCAATGTTATGATAACCTATACAATGCGTGAAGGTAGGTCACAAGCCTATAGCCATTTGCTATACTGGTGTATGACATAGACAACAAATCTCACAACTATTTGTAGCAAGCAAACATAAAATCATAAACTGCATTACATGAAATCATAAAATCATAGACATATTTTCACTATTTTTACATAAAATCATAGCCATAGGTTTCATAATGTTGTAGCAAGTATTTACTTAAAATCATAGTCATGGATAGGGATAAGAGATAAATTATTGCATTTTTGTTATGATTTAAATGTTGATATTTGTGTGAAAATTGTGTTTATTTGATTATTTAATCCACAAATGTCATTTCACGGGTATTTCGTGTTTAAAGTGCAATTTCAGGTAAAATCATGATTTTGGAGAAGTTAGGGACAAAGTACAATGATCGGGATTGAATGAAAATAAAAAGAGAACAAAATTTCAAAATTTGGAATTTCGCCGCCGGCGAACACCTTACGGAGAAAATGTTGAAAATCATGCAGGGAGCACGGATTTTGGCCAAGTGAATCTCGCCGCCGGCCAAAGTATTCTCGCCGCTGGCCATATTCATCTCGCCGCTGATGAGTGCTCAAAAAGCACTAAAATAACCATGATTTTATGTACATTAATTGATTAAATATATATATATATATTTATATGTTTTATCATATATTTATATAAATTTGTCTTTTTCGGAATCACGGGTATTTTTATTGTTTTTCAGGTATTTTGGCTTAAAACGCAATTTAAAGACTCAAAGAGGAATATTGGAAGCAATGCATCACAAATATATTAATAAATAAATGCGTAAAGGTCGATAAATATGGAAAAATTGGACAAAATGGGTCAAAAAGGTCAAAAATGTCAAAAAAGAGAAAAACGCGCCGCATGCCAAAGACTCAAATTTCCGCCCCAAATGCGTGCGGGTTATCGTTTCACGCTACAAGAAGATCGTTGTTCACGCCATACTGTGCGCGACAAGAATACTTCATACAATGCCAATGACCCATTTTTCACGTCAAGACTGTGATGTCACGCCGACGTCATTGATGACCTCACCATTGCCATTACACGTTTTTAATTTTTTAATATTTTTTAACATTTTTTACTCATTTTTTCTCTCCATCCTCACCTATAAATACCCCATTCCTTCACTTCAAAAACACCTTCAAAACCTCCAAATACATTCTTTTCTCTCTTTTCTTAGATTTTTAGTTTTTCTTATGTTTTCTTAGTTTTTAGCTTTTCTTAGTTAATTTCTCTTAGTTTTAGAGTTCTTCCCTTTTTAGGGAAGAACTAGTTATGTTTTTGTAATATTTTAGCTTTTTGATTCAATAAATGGGAGTGCAAATTCCGCTTGGAGTTTTTCCAGCAACGGGAATAGCGTCGAAGTTCTGTAAGGATTTTATTTTCTTTACAGTTATTTTTATGCTTTATTCTTACATGTTATATTTAATTTGTCTGTGGTTAAATTTAACTGTGCTGGCTGTTTAGTAAACATGATGTAATAATGACGTTGTTATGCTTGCGAAATATTAAATAGGTAAAAATCTCTAAAATGAATTGATTTTATTTTTATTCATGATTTTATATTAAGAATGTTAGAGAGAAATATATTATTTTTCATTACAAACTTAAACCTGAAAATTAGATTTTAAGGTTTAGTTATCGATCGATTTAGAGTAGTGCTCTTTTATTTGATGGTACAATCGCCCGGTAGTTAGAGTGAAGCTCTATTTCAAAAGTTTTTATAAGAATTATTATCTGAAAATGTATTGACAACATGTTTTCAATAGTGGTTTTAAAACTTGAAAGTTAGTACTCGGATAACTAAATTCTTAGGTTTAATTTGGACACCTTGAATAAAGTTTAAACTGTCTAACCCCACCAAAGGTGGCATTTAAATGGTTCATTTTCAATCTCTTAGAAAAAGGAATTAATTTAATTAACCAAATTAGTTATCAACCCCACCCATAGGTGTTAATTGATTTGTTTAGTTAACAAAGAATATCTAACCCCACCAAAGGTGGTATTCATACAAAAAAGGGAGAATCAATAAATATCAATTCATATATTTAATAACCTAAATAATACGAGCAAGCATAATTAACTTAGTTATTATATCCATAAATACTCCACTATTTATAAAAGATAAAATTTGCATGAATGTTTATTGAATCTATGTTTATTTTTATGTTATTAGATTAAAAACACAAAACCCAAAAATATCGTGACAGGATGTTTAGGATTTAATTTCATTTTTAAGAGTTTGAATAATAAATTAAAAACCACATACATTCCTTCCTTAGATCGACCTTGGGAGTATACTTATCATTTTCTACGAAATGATTCGTGCACTTGCGAGAGTTTTATAAATATTAAAACCAAAGTATTTACGAGAATCGGCGATGCCGGTTTTCGTTCATCAAAGTGCTTCCAGTTATTCAATTTGTGGTGAAATTGGGTTTTGGAATATCATCCATGAAACCAGAATTGCTGTTGTGACCTGTATAGAGTCTAAAAGAAGCTGAATTATAAAGGCAGGTTTGCTTCTATGTGAATGTATGAGCACCTTGCCAAACAAACAACTAAAGTGTTGTGTTAATTAAAACAATAGATAATCAATAACTCTGAAACTTACTTCTATTATTGGAAGTTTTATCCCAACCTTGAATTAACCAAGCACTGTGAATTAATAATATTTTTTTACCAAACAATAGAAAATAGGTTGGTATCCAATCTTGAAAAATTAACAAAATGGGAATAAATATACAATTACAGAGTTAAACACCAAAACAAATATACAATTACTCATTACAAGATAATTGGTAAATAGTATATCAATAATTTTTTTGAAAATATTGTTTTCGGTCATCTCTATTTATCGTTACAAAAATGCTAAGGTGAAACAGGCACAACACTAGCACCAGGAACCAGCGCACCATCCCAAAGAAACCAGCACTAGAGCACCACCCCAACGAACCAGCACTAGCACCAGTGCATCACCCTAACGAACCAGCACTAGCACCAGTGCACCACCCTAACGAACCAGCACCAGACCAAGTACCAGGCGATAACACGTTGCACAAACCATACCAAGCGACCTTCCTAACAAATTTTCATAACCTATCTAAGAAATATCCAACATCCAAATTTCCAACGTAAGCAAGCCTTTAGGTAGCTAGAAATAACCTTTACGTACTGATCGAGATTTGGTACCGAGAGTCATTTATAAAAGAAAAGATGAGTTGATGTTATTAGAAAGATTCAAGCATTAGCCAAGGACCTACTATGGAAAGAGTGGAACAGATGTTGGAACGCGGTGCGAGAGTGGAACAGAGGTTGGAACGCGGTGCGAGAGTGGAACAGAGGTTGGAACACGACGCTAGGTTTTTGTGCGAGGGCAAGGGAAAATGTGAGATATGATATATATACAAGTCAGAGTGATATATAAGGGAAAAAATTAGAAAAAAAAGAAAAACATATTTGGAAAAAAGAGAGGGAAATTAAAACGAAAAAAAAGAGTGGAAAAAGGAAAAAAAATGGAAATTAAAATAAAAAATTTGTAAAAAAATTTGGTGTTTGGTGTAAATTAAAGAGAAAAAATTCATAAGGTATGTTTATGGCCTCGGTTTTAAAATAACCAAAGTCATAGGGTATGTCTATGACCTCGGTTTTATAAAAATCGAGGCTAAATATCTGAGACTATATGTATGTATTGTAATTAGTGTGATTAAATAACATATTTCGAGTAAATTACATATTTTATACCAAATCGGCTTTTTCCCTTTATTCTTTAGATATCCTCCAACTGTTTAATCTTTTGCCTATTAGGAGCAACACTTGGAAAAGGTTCTAATAGAATGTTGGCAACATTACTCACTACTACTCTTGGTGTAAGAGCTCATCACTTAGTAATCCTTTCAGGAGTCAAGGGCAACCCATTCTTAGTGCAGCCTTTAACTTTCCACACAATCATACACAAAAATTATTAGGGTGAGAATTTGCGTGAGTCGGATCTTATCCAAATTAATCAACTTTAAATTAATCTAACTCTAATTCCAATAAAAATTAATTTGAACCAGTAAATATGAGTATCAATATGAACCCAAACCAAATATTGAGGTAATTCAAACTATTTTAAATTTTAATTTTATTTTTTTAGTTAATTAACTTTTTATTAAATCAATTTTTTTATAATGACATTAAAGCTTTAGCACAAATAACATTATATGAAACAACAAAATTTGGAAAAATATGTTAAATTAATTAGTTAATCATAAAAGAAAATACACATTAACAACATCCTATTGCATCATAATTCAAACATTAAGATTTAAAATAATCTAGATTACATTTCAAGCTTCATTAATTTCAAGCCATAATATCTGTTTGGAGAGAATTTATGTGTCTGATTTTAGTGATTTTTAGTGAGAAGTTAGAAATAGCATAACTGAATATATATCTTGTATTCTCCTCATTTAAGTGGTATAAATATGTATATCTTACGTAGATAGCGGGGTGCGTATCAAGCAACCTGGATAGTACAAACTAATTTATTACAGAAATTAGATCGCTAATAGCATTTACAAACAAGGGAAGGTTGTTTATATATAGGTTGCTCATGGAAGAGGACCTTAATCACCTTGGGATATCATAGCTTCACCAGGTCTTAACATCCAAGACCTTGTTGTTTGATAAGGAGGTACATTGTGTGGACTGGGTTTGTATGTTTTAACAAGTTTGTTGGGTGTAGGCCTTTTGTTGAGCCGGTCTTATATCCTTGCTTTAACCTTAGCGGGGTACTTGCACTTATTAGGTTGTATGTCCATTACATACTTAATACCAAACATTAACTCTCCCATTCTCTTTGATTGAAAAGTCAAGAGAATAATCTGGTCGCATATTCCTCATATAAATAACGGCCACTTGGATAATGCAAATTTATATTGTTTTACGATATATTTTTTTCTTTATTTTTTAAGAGACTTTTTTTCTTCTCGTTTTTCCTTTATAAATAGTAGGAGAATTTATTTTTACCTTTTACCTATTTTTAACTAAGTTATTATATTCAGAGGATTCCAACCCATTGATTGCTCTGAGGTCATTTTATTCTTCCGTGAAGTCGCTCAAAAGTTATTTGATAATCATCTCAGCTCATTTATTAAACATCGTTTTGCTGGGATTTAAGTCACTTCTATATCATTTACTCCTTGATTTTGATACAAACTTCTCATCTTAGGTAATTATTCATCCTCTTTCTTAATGTCGCATAAAGGAAAAGAAGTGAAATCTTCAAAGGGAGATCTTTCCAAAAATATTTTTCCCAATCGTATTCCCTCGAGGTCGTTAACAACCAAATGACCTGAAATGACAGGGAGTAGTGACAATAGGCTTTCCCCGAGGATTAAGGAAGGGATTCTTGATTTTCCTACCTTCTCGGGTCTAAAGTGGTATCTACCTCATCCTCATGGGGTTCAATTCCTGTTATCAGGATTCCTGCATCTACATCTACCAAGGTACCTCGCCCAAATAGGAAAATGGAAAATAAGGGTGAACCTACACATAGAACCAAAGATAAACATCAAATTGAAAAGATGCCAAGTGTCTTAATAGTTAAAGATTTGGAAGAAATTAGACAAACTTATGACATTCTAGCCCGTGTAGGATTAATGCCAGTACCTCCTCATTTATGTGATACTGATGATCCACCACCGGGTGGTGGGTGATACATTTAGTAGCCTTTAAAATAGGTTTAGGTTTCCCTTTTCCCAAATTGGTGGCACTTTCTTTGAGCACTTTTGATATCAATTTTGCATAAATAAATGCAAACGGGTGGTGAACTCTTTTATGTCTTTCTGTGGTAGTAGGAGAGCACATAATATACCTCAAAAATGATGAATTAAGGCACTTATATTGTTTAAAAAGGAACGATTTAGATAAAGCGAAGGCATACATATCTTGTGTTATAGGTCACGGGTTACATCTCAGACTACCTGATAGCACCTCGGGTTGGAAAGATAAATACTTATATATTACTTGGGATATTTGGGGTAAGAGAGTGGATTCTCTAATTCGAAATACCTGGAACCCTAATTTTAACACTTCATAACCTCGGGCTAGCGAGCTCATGAGTAAACTGGATATTAGTGGTAAAGAAAAAATGAGGCAGATTGAGCTATAAAATACCTCGAATGAAGGTTACCGTGATATCCTGACTATAGCTCGCTTAAAGAAGTCCGAGGTGTGGTGAGGTTACACAAATGAATATCAAGGTCGTTATTTTAATATATATATTTTTTTTTATGCTTGTATATATTTACACATATTTGGTGAATTTTATTAATATATATATATATATATATATATATATATTTATATATATATATATGTATGTATGTTGTAGGGATGGATTATTCACATGTTGCTTTATGAGATCTTATCAACACTTCAAGTGTACAAGAGCTAGCTCCTACCTATCCACGTCTAGAGTATATGACCTCTTCGCCTACTCAAGAAGATCTATTCCCAAATTTAGAGGTCAAATCTACCCCAGAAAGTGTAATTCCTTCAGCTAACCTGGGTAACCCGAGCTTGGTATCATCTCGTGAACCAGAAACATCAAAAAAGAGGAAAGTTGGGGATTATACCCCGGGAATGGAGGCAATGGATATGGATGATTTTAAATTTGATAAGGTCATCTTGAGGAACGTCATTGTTTTGGAGACCCCCATTACTTATTTTAGTGAGGGATTTTTTAATGAATAGATCTTAAAAGAGATTTGTACCATCATTTTGGAACAGAAATTGAGAGGGCACAAGTGAGAGAAGCCCGTAAAAGCGAGGGGGGAACACATGGAAAACTGATTACAGATCGTCTGTTGGAGGTAGATAAAAGTATTATTCCTTTTGAAACTTTGATATACAACCTTTATTATTTTATTTAACTTAAACTTATGTTATTTATAGGCGGTGTGTTTGGCAAGAGAAGACAAGCTATCATTATAGGGTTATAAACACAAGGTACAGGCTAGCCAGTTACAAATATCCAAATACTAGAGAATGGGAAAAGACAAGGATGTCTTGATTACTGAGAAGGATAAAAAAAATTTGAACTTAAAGAACGAAGTGATTGATAAGGTGGAGAAATTAAGAAAAATGGACACATACTATTTTGAGAAGGGTGAAGGTGCTAAACATTTTGAATGTCTCGCAAAAGAGGCCGATGAAAAGAACCTCGTGCTTCAAGAGAAAATTTCCGCCCTATCAACTCAAGTCAATTTGCTATCCACATTAGTAGATACACTAAGAATGGAGTGTACTAAGGCCTACCGTAATGGTGTGAGCTTTGTAATAAATAACCTCAAAATGCATGCTGAAAAACTAGGTTTGACTGTGCCTTACCTATCACTGATGTGAGCTTTTCAGAGTAATAGGCCCAAAAAATTTGGGGCTGCTACACAGCAAGGTTCACCTCGTGAGACTGGAGCCACCTCGAGTCAACAATGCGATGGGGTAATAGTGGAAGATGCTACTCCATGATAAATTTATTTATTTATTTATTTTTGAAGTCAAATTTAAATGAAATTTTGGAACTTGAAATCTCTATATTTTTTGTTTGAAGTTTCTATGTTAGTGTGGTATATATAATTTAGAGGTTTTTGAGGCCATGTTGATCTTAAATTTATTTATCGAGCGAGTAAATAACTTTTAAGAAGCAAGCGCAATCTGTTTAACTTAATGGATTATAGTAAAGTAAATTTGGACGATTTGTTTGAAATGACAGGATCATTACCATATGACAAAATTCTTCTCGTAATAGGAGAGCGAGTTGGTTCTACTCAGGGTGAGAAGATAAGTTCAACCTTAGTTATAATGCCAATTTTGTATGATGTGAAAAAATGGGTTGTTTCCCCTACTCATAATGAGGAGGTTAATCAAACTCCTTTGAAGGTTGTGAAGGGGAAAAAGAATGAAAAACACCCTACAAGTGCTAGGTTGTCTACTCCCTTTGTGAGTGAGGTGTGTATTAAAAAATCACCGCTTGATGAGGTGTCCATTTTAAAGGATATTAAGCCTTTACAGAGTATATATCCTTTCCTGAAAGAAAGAGGTGAGATGAGCGGGGTGAAGAATATTTTTAAAGATGGTATGTTTAAAGCATCTCGTGCGCAAGAAGAATTATATAATCATTTTGGAGTGCACGAAGATCGTCCGTTCATTTACACAGCCCACAAGAGAGAGGGAGGGCCTATATGGCATATGATAGTGAGATGTATGTTTGATGTAAGTGATGTAAAATGAATTCATAATAAAGTGGATTCGTATGTATTAATTAATATTTAACCCAGTCTGTTTTTTTAGGCCATAGTTGTGGCGAAAGATGCAGAGAAAGAAGCAAAGATATGTCAAGAAACAAATGAATGTATAGAGCAAGAGTTATGTGTGTGGAAAGCACGATGTAAAGTCTTGAAAGAAGATTTAGTGGATTCTCGAGAAGATTTGAAGTTAGCGCTTCTTGAACAAGAAAGATATAAAAATGAGGGGGACGGATTGCGCAAATTAATGGAGTATTGGAAAAATAAGGCGCTTGGGAAGGAACAAACATAATATTTCTTCCTAAATGTGATAGTAATAATTTGTTTGTAGTAATGCTTTGAGCAATCTATGAGATCAAATTGTTTTGAGTAATAATTTGTTTGAAATAATTCTTAACAATCTATGATATTATATGGACCTGATTTGGTGAACGTCCAAAATCATGATGATGTTTTTACGAGCGTATTTTGCTTCTCAAGTGGGGGGTCAGGGGACTCCTCCTCCAATCACGAGGCATAGGACGTATCCCGCATCCCGAGTAGGGGGTTAGGGAACTCCTCCTCCATTCACAAGGCAATAGGGTGTCTTGCATTTCAAGTGAGAAGGTCAAATGACTTATCCCTACTTGGGGCATGAAATAAGACGCCCAGAACACAATTACAAGCATATTTTGCATCTCGAGTGGGGGGTTAGGGGACTCCTCCTCCAATCACGAGGCATAGGATGTATCTTGCATCCCGAGTTGGGGGTCAAGGGACTCCTCCTTTAATCATGAGGCAATAGGGTGTCTTGCATCTCAAGTGAGAAGGTCAAATGACTTATCCCTACTTGGGGCACAAAATAAGATGCCTAGAACACAATTGCGAGCATATTTTGCATCTCGAGTGGGGAGGTCAGGGGACTCCTCCTCCAATCACGAGGCATAAGATGTATCTTGCATCCTGAGTGGGGGGCAGGGGACTCCTCCTCTAATCATGGGGCATAAGACAGGCCAAATCTCGAGTAGGGGGGTCAAGGGACTCCTCCTCTAACCACGGTTTAACCTTATTGTAAATTAATGATTAGAAATTCATCTCATATATAAATATTTATTTCGTATAAAACATTTACATGTGATATTTCTTAAGAAGTTCTCTATTCTAGCTCAAACCCACCTTTATGCCATCACATTCTATTAAGTAAGAGCATGTTGGTACGATATCATATATTTGATACGGGCCTTCCTATGTGGCGGAAAATTTACCTGTGTTAGTTTCCACTTTGTTGCCTAATGCTCTTCACAAGACCCATTCCCCGATACCAAAGCTCTTGTGTCTGACGAATTTATTATATGTCTTTTAGAGTGTTCTTTTTTACGATTCAAGTCTTATTAGAGCTTCTTCTCATTTTTTTCGGCTAGCAACAAGTCTTCTAGTCGTAAGCGATCATTTTATTCATGATCAATATCGGATCGAAGGGTAGGTTCTAGTATATCAAGGGGTATGACCGCTTTAGTACCACAAATGAGAGGAAAAATAGTTTCTCTTGTTGCAGTTTTGGGAGTAGTTTGTGTTGCCGAGAGGGCACCAGGAAACACATCCACCCATTTTCCTTTAGCTCCCTCCAAACATTTCCGTAGTATATTAATGAGGGTCTTATTAGATGATTTGACTTGAGCATTTTCTTACGGGCGGTAAGGGGTGGAATGAGATAATTTGATACCTTTCTTGTCATAGAAAGATATAATTTTTTGGTCGGTGAATTGTCTACCGTTATCGGTAACCAGTTCACGAGGGAGCCCATAACTGCATATAATGTTACGCCATATGAATCTATCCACATCCAATCCTTGGATTCGAGCCAAAGGTTTCACCTCTATCCATTTAGTAAGGTAATCAGTTGTGACAATGATAAACTTTCTTTGGCCTGAAGCGATGGGTAATGGTCCCACGATGTTCAAACCCCATTTTTGAAACGGCGAGGGGCTGATAATAGATCTTAAGTTAGTACCCGGATGGTGTGGCATATTGGTGATGAGTGCTCAAAAAGCACTAAAATAACCATGATTTTATGCACATTAATTGATTAAAAATATATATATTTATATGTTTTATCATATATTTATATAAATTTGTCTTTTTCGGAATCACGGGTATTTTTATTGTTTTTCAGGTATTTTGGCTTAAAAACGCAATTTAAAGACTCAAAGAATAATACTTGAAGCAATACATCACAAATAAATTAATAAATAAGTGGGAAAAGGTCAACAAACATGGAAAAATTGGACAAATGGGTCGAAAAGGTCAAAAATGTCAAAAAGACGGAAATCGCGCGGCGGCCTGGCGCGCGCTGACCAGCCCCGGCCTTGACCACGCGCGCCGGCGCCTATGCCGCGCGCCGCGCGTTGACTCCGTTCCGCGCGGCGGGCACTGTTCACGCTGCGCGCGCGGCAACAGCGCGCCAGCAGCGTTTTCACCCCATTTTTCACATGCAGCAGCCCCTGTGACGTCATGCTGACGTCATTGATGACCTCAGCACGTCCATTACACGTTTTTTAATTTTTTAATATTGTTTTTAACATTTTTTTACTCATTTTTTCTCTCCATCCTCACCTATAAATACCCCTTCCATTCCCTTCAAAACTCGCCTCAAATCTTCACTTCTCTCTTCTTTCTTTCTCTCATTTCTTAGTTTTTGAGTTTTCTTTAGTTTCTTTCTTAGTTTCTAAGCTTTTCTTAGTTTTTCTCTTAGTTTTTAGTTCAATTGTCTTAGGTTTAGAGTTCTTCTCTTTTTTTGAGAGGAACTTGTAATGTTTTTGGAATAATTTAGATTTTTGATTCAATAAATGGAAGTGCAAATTCGCTTGGAGGTTTTCTAACTAGCGGGAATAGCGTCGAAGTTACTGTAAGGATTTTATTTTCTTCTGAGTTATTTTTATGCTTTATTCTTACATGTTATATTTAATTTGTCTGTGATTAAATTTTACTACATTTATAATCATAATATAATAATAACGTTGTTATGCTTGCGAAATATTAAATAGGTGAAAATTTCTAAAATGAATTGATTTTATTTTTATTCAAGATTTTATATTAAGGATGTTAGAGAGAAATATATTATTTTTCATTACAAACTTAAATCTGAAGATTAGATTTTAAGGTTTAGTTATCCGGTCTGATTTAGAGTAGTGCTCTTTTATTTGATGGTACAATCGCCCGGTAGTTAGAGTGAAGCTCTATTTCAAAAGTTTTTATAAGAATTATTATCTGAAAATGTATTGACAACATGTTTTCAATAGTGATTTTAAAACTTGAAAGTTAGTACTCGGATAACTAAATTCTTAGGTTTAATTTGGACACCTTGAATGAAGTTTAAACTGTCTAATCCCACCAAAGGTGGCATTTAAATGGTTCATTTTCAATCTCTTAGAAAAAGGAATTAATTTAATTAACCAAATTAGTTATCAACCCCACCCATAGGTGTTAATTGATTTGTTTAGTTAACAAAGAATATCTAACCCCACCAAAGGTGGTATTCATACAAAAAAGAGAGAATCAATAAAATATCAATTTATATCTTTAATAACCTAGATAATATGAGCAAGCATAATTAATTTAGTTATTATATCCATAAATACTCCACTAATATAAATGATAAAATTTGCATGAATATTTATTGAATCTGTATTTATATTTATTTTTAGATAAATATTTATTGAATTTGTATCTATGTTTATTTTTACGTTTTTAGATTATATTTAATTAATCTGTATATATGTTTATTTTATGTTATTAGAATAGGAACACAAAAACCATACTATCGTGACAGGATTTTTAGGATTTAATTTCGTTTTTAAAAGTTTGAATAATAAATTAAAAACCACATACATTCCTTCCTTAGATCGACCTTGGGAGTATACTTATCATTTTCTACGAAATGATTCGTGCACTTGCGAGAGTTTTACAAATATTAAAACCAAAGTATTTGCGAGAATCGGCGATGCCGGTTTTTGCTCATCAAGTTTTTGTTCATCAAAGTATTTGGCGATCACGATTCTGCTCATCAATTGGCATATCGCTTACATTTATCGCATCTTTTGACATAAGAGATGCAATCTTTAAGAAACATGGGCCAATAGTAACCATGTCGAATAATCCTATGAGAAAGTGCTCTTCCACTAGAATGAGCTCCACATTGGCCGTTATGTAAATCACTCAAGACCATCTGAGCCTTAACTACAGGTAAGCACTAAAGCCACGGACCACCGTGATTCTTCCTATACAAAGCTCCCTGAATGATAACACAGCTACCTACTTTTTCATGAGCTTACGAGCCAAGTGCTTGTCTTTAGGGAGAGTACCATTGAAAAGATATTCTATATATGGAATTAACCAAGAATCATGAATAATGTGTACGACATTCGTTCGCGTTTGAAGTTTTAATTTAGTTGGGGTAACACTAAGCATTGACAAACAAGATATTGGGATGACTCTCTTTAAATCCGAGTTCACTGTTGATGCAAACATGGATAAGGAGTCACCGTGGGCATTACTTTCAGTGCATAGAGTTTCATTCTCTCCTCCTTGGCCTCAAAATTTTCATTGACTTGGTTTACTACCAGCCGTGAATCACTATGAATTAACACCTTTTTAGCTCCAAGGGTTATCAATTACTGTAACGCCAAAAGTAAGGCTTCATACTCTACGATATTATTAGTTGCTTGGAAGGTGATCTGAAGGCATTGCTCTATCATGGCTCCCCTTCAATTTTTCGTATCCCATCGGCGGTAGGATATTTAATCAACTAATGATACGTTGAAGGTATTGCTTTCATCTTGTGTATCCACGGGCGTCCCAAAATAGCATTATAAGATATGGGAGTATTTAAAATGACGAAGCTTGTTAAGAGTATGGATTCTTCTACTGACACTGGTAGGCGAATGGTTCCTACCAAAATTGTCACACTGCCATTGAAACCAACAATAGGCATTTGTTGTGAGGTGATTTCTTTGGGATCTATGTTCATAGCGGATAAATATAAGAGATCGGATGAACTGCCATTATCAACCAATATCCTACGCACCTCACAATGAGCTATTCACACTATGATTACGAGAGGATCATCATGAGGATGCATGCATTCTTTGTCTTCAAAAGTATTAGGATACAAAGGTTCTTCCAGTCTCATGCCATATATTAAACGTCCCGTGTCTCAAGCCTTTCTTGCATATCATTTTCTAGAATTATTAGAGTGACTAGCCATGGTGGGGCCACCATGTATGTGTGGATTATCCGCATATCCCCTGGTGGAATGGGGTGTCCTCTATTTGGCTCATTTCGGATCGGAATTCATTTTTCCGGTGTCTTGATCCTTTGATCTAAATTTTCCCTCTAAATTTCTTCTCGTGGATTCTTGGCTTTATCAACTATATCCCCTAGATATCCTTTTGAAAGTAGGTGCTCAATTTCCCATTTTAAATAGCGGCAGTTCTGAGTCCAATGTCCTATGTCTCTATGGAACGCACAATATTTGTTGGGGTTCCTGAGCGGAGTTTTCATAACTGATGGCCAATTTACATTATTGAGGTGTTCCAGACGACACACTACTTCCACTAATGTTACATGTAATGGGGGTCCACGAAAGGGAGACAAAGCTCGGTTCCAAGTGTTGGGATTACTCTATGGTCTAAAGACAGGTTTAAAATGGGAAAAGTTGGTACGCTTGTCACCCATAGGCCTTCTGTCTTCTTCATTCTTACTAAAAGAGGGTCGCCTCTGGTTTCTATAAACCGATGGTTTTCTTGACTTCATCTCCCTTTCCAAATTAATTTTTTTTGAGTTTCCTCGTAAACTATATCTAACTAATGTGGTGTAGATTTCGTTAATTCTATGAAAAGGCCATTATCACACTTTATGCCCTTTCGAAAAGCTTCTATGGCTATCGAATCGGGGCATTGACTAATTTCCATCTTTTTCGTTTTAAATCTTCGCATGTAAGCTTCAATCGATTCATCCTCCTCTTGGATAATTGAGAATAAGTGATGTGACTCCTTCTTGATAGGTTTGTTATAAGCGTAATTGGTAATGAATATTTTGACCAGAACGTCAAAGCTAGCAATACTCTTAGGGAGTAATTCCATAAACCATTGTTGGGATGAATCTTGAAGAGTAGCCATAAATAACTTGCAATGCATGTATTCTCTTTTATCTTCAAATAGGTTGACTACAGCCATGGCCATTTTGAATTGAAGAACATGTGCAACATGATCTTTAGTCCCCTTGTACGCGGGACATTTAGGGTCACTAAATTTGGGAGGAGGTACTATTAACTCAATGATGTTAGAGAAAGGAGACATAGATAATTGATTACAAACGTTTTCTATGTCACCCCAAGGTTTTGCCTTTTCTTGTCTTACAAATCTATCATTAACCTTTATCTACATTTTTTCTTCCATCTCTTTTAACCTTTTGTCTAACTCTCTACTCGAATTGCGCAGTAGAATAGACTCCATCATCGGTCTTTGAGTTGGAGGATTTGGATGAGAAGCCCCTCCAATGATGGGAGGATCAAAAATCATGTACGAGTGTTGTTCCCTCACTACACATTGATGAGGATTTGAAGTATGAGTTTCATGCTCTCTTATGAGAGGTTGACGCACCATCTAAGGGTCGCGAGGTGTGAAAAGGGAACTAGTTGTGTCTGAGTAGGTGTTCCGTTCTAATCGAGATCTTAATTCTTTATTATCCTTTTGACATTCAATGAAAGCTTGTTGTAATTCTATAATCTATTTTTGAAGTCCTCATATCATCGCATCTCCTTCATAAGTAGGATTATCATGCAAGTTTGACAATTTCTCTTTGTTAGCTGAAGTGGGCCTTATGGCACAGTTTGATAGCGACCTGATGGGTGAAGAATGGATCATTTTATTATTAAGGCCATGCTCTAGAGCCTCTGAAACGAGGTCGTTTGGTTCTAAAGCCTCTCGGACGAGGTCGTTTGGTTGGATAATGATTGGATGATCTATCTGGAATTGAAAACGACATCGGTAAATTCTCTTAAAATAAAGTAGTTCTCAAATGCTGGATTAAAAAATTTTAGGTTTCCACAGACGGCACCAGTTGTTTAGAGAGAATTTATGTGTCTAATTTTAGTGATTTTTAGTGAGAAGTAAGAAATAGCATAACTGAATATATATATTGTATTCTCCTCATTTAAGGGGTATATATATGTATATCTTACGTACATAGCGGGGTGCGTATCAAGCGACCTGGGTAGTACAAACTAATTTATTACAGAAATCAGATCGCTACAAGCATTTACAAACAAGGGAAGGTTGTTTATATATAGGTCGCTCATAGAGGAGGACCTTGATCACCTCGGGATATCATAGCTTCACCAGGTCTTAACATCCAAGACCTCGTTGTTTGATAATGAGGTACATTGTGTGGATTGGGTTTGTATGTTTTAACAAATTTGTTGGGCGTAGACCTTTTGTTGAGTCAGTCTTATATCCTTGCTTTAATCTTAGCGGGGTACCTGCACTTATTAGGTCATATACTTATTAGCTCGTATGTCCGCTACATACTTGATACCAAACAATATCATTTACAATATTTTAAATATGTATTACAAAATGAAAATATTTTTAATTTGATCTTAAATTAACGAGTTCGCTCGAACTTAGTTCGATTTTTTGGGCTACTTGAAGTGCATAAATTTAACTCAAATTTAATACAATTCAAGTTTGATTTAAGTTTTGTGATTTGGTCTTGATTTGATTAATTCAAGTAATAAGTAAATTATTACCCTTAAATTAATAAATGAGTCCGTTTGGCCATAAGGTAGGGGTACCTACTAATTCAAGAGCGTCCCTCCCTAAGATTGTATCTTTCACAAAGGCCGTCACTCCAAACCCTATGACCGACCTAACATTGTTCTCCAGCCCGCGTAGAAGCCACAGGCCTCACTTGAACCCAAAAAAAGGATTACCGACCTGGTCACTTTAGACCTTTCATCCCCAGATTAGTACTGGGCCTAAGAACGCAGGCCGAATAAGAGGCAGTCCATCCAGTCTACTACTCTAGCATGATCTGATCTTAGCCTGAAATCGACTAGGGGTGCTCACGTGATCACACACGCTAAATCCCCGTACATATGCAAGTTAGCCCCCTGGCCATGGAACAAATGGAGGGCACGTGACCCAGATTTCCCTCTTACCAAGGATCTCATTCCTAATGAAATAATGCCACGTTTAGTTCACCCCTATGTATATCTGTGAACAATAAATGCACACTTCCTATAATTGATACTCATTAATCATTGTTACCCAAGGTATTGGACACAAACTACATGTCATATTCGTGCATGTTAACTTACCTAACTGCATAGTCAAACCTACGCAACTAAGTAACTGTGCTTTTCATCCACTCTATATATTCTAATTGTGGACCTATAAAGCATTTCTCTTTTCTAATTTGGGGTTGATCAGCAGCTGGGACAATAACATTTCTGCGATTCTTGCCGGTGATGAAGGCAAACTATGATTATGGGCTATTGATATTCATATTGACCTTTTGCTGGGTATCTTTATCTGGTTATCGTGATGATGAGGTAATACACACGGCAATGAGTATGGTGTTAACAATCATTATTGGTAGCAATGTTGCTGTTGTTATATGAGTTTTCGTTTTTCCAGTTTGGATTGGCTCTGATCTTCACGATCTCATTGCTTCAACTTAGATCAACTTGGAATTTTCTTAGAAGGTTGGTTCTTCATTTATGATACATAATTGGTTTTTTGTACTTGCACTTCCTTAATTTCACTACCAGAACCATACCGTTTTATAGGCTTTACTAGATATATCCTCTGTTTAATTGGGCTTTTTTTTTTCAAGGCTTTTAACATTTCAAAGCTTATAGTAGGAACATTTACACGCATGATTTGCGGATGTGTACTTTAAGGAATCTGATCAAAATGTGGAGTCCACCGACAAATCATTTCTTGAAGGATATAAGAATGTTCTCACTTCAAAAGGCACTGTTGAAACAATGGTGAGAATGGATGTATCTGTCACTTAAATAGCATTTATATATTATACATAATCAAATCAAAATAGTAAGTTAATTATATAAATATGGTATATTACATTTATATATATACATAATATAAATAAATTAGATATGTGATAAAAAGATCTCCAAACTGTATTGTATTTCTTTTGCGTAGTAGAACTGACCTAAGAGGCTCCACCTTCGTTTCAATCCTATCGAACGTGATACAACAAACTCCTAACCAATACTCCTCATGATTTACTTACATTTTGGCTCTTATACGAGCTATAACTGCTTTGAGTAATTTGAATGTCTTTGCTTAACAAGTTATACTACTTTGTTGCTGGCTAATTTAGCAGGTAGGGAACCCTGTCATGGTCGATTCAGATTTCGTTATCCATGGAAACAATATCAGATAGTTGGAACCCTTACTCGTCACTGTGCCTACAAAATTGATGCATTCCACAGCTACCTTAATTCTGAGATCCAAGTACATATCTTATGAACAAAACCCAAAAATTTCTCCTATCTTTCATATCTAAGTTACACACCATATATAAATTAGGGCCAACTTATAAAATAGACTCGAGTCGTATCAGTATTCAACATCTAGTTTGAGTTACCCATATTTTACACCTGCTTCGCTTCACTGTTTAAATTTCCTCTGTTACACATGCGTGTAAACTTATTAGATAGGCATATAATGGTAAAATTTTAGTTACATTCTCAAGTAAATTGTCTACCGTGTTAATTCAATTTTTTTCCTTCCCACGAGTCAGACTTGCTTCTCATAACTTTACAAATTTTTTGTTGCGGTAAAAGCTTATCCACTACCAAATCTGACATATACAGTTTAAGTTGTTGCAATAAAGACGCCTCTAGAGCTCAGAAGTAAAATTGAGGAACAATGTATAAGGTAATAAGCTCAGAATGTGCAAAATCTCTAAAAGAGGCTGCATCTGCAATCAAAACAATGACCAGTTCATCATAAGTAGCTGAACAACATATTTCAAACTCAAAGGTTGCTGCTGAAGAGCTCAAATCAAAGCTCAAGTACTCAGGTCTTTGGAAAGATGTTGATGTGTTGGAAATAACACCAATAGTTGCAGTTGCTTCACTACTTTTGGAGGTTATTAGTTGCATTGAGAAAATTGACGAGGCATTTCATGAGTTGACCTCCCTTGCAAAATTTAAGGTTGGGAAGCCACCTGACCATGTCACACAAAAAGAGCCACAGTCCCTTCCAAGGGAACTTGATGCGCCTCATCAAATTTTGTCGGTGGGAGAGTAAATAATTACTACTTGTTTTGATAGGTAATGAGAGTTTTTTTTTCCATGAAAAATAGCTAGTATGAAATATCAATTCATGAATAACTGTAGGAATATTATGTAATCCTAGTAATATTACAATTTTGCCAGTTTTTAAATGACTAAAACTTTTGTTTTGCCAGTTCAGGAAAATTGATGAATGAAACAAGGGGCTGACAAAAAAATATTAATTGGTTCATCAAAGCTACCTAAATTGTTTTTTCGGTTCATCGTAAAACCTACTAAATTCTTTGAAAAAACATGGTCTAGAAACTCAACATATTTGTAAGGAATTATGAATATCGGTGATTTTTGTATATTTATTTATAAACTAGATTTTAGGATCTTTATTAAGTCTATTAAGCTAAGCCAGAGATACGTCCAAGTTTCAGATAGTATTATTTTAGGTATATTCTTTGTAACTATCACACATACTGTTGCACTCATATATTCACTAGCAATGTTCACAACAATTTCAAATTTTTGTGCTAAAAGTTGCATTAGTCAATTGATCAAATAAGGGTATTGATCAATTGAGGTTGTCGATCGATTGGACTTCGATCGAGTACTCTCAGGTCAAATTTCTTAACGCATCTCGATCAATCAATCTAAGAGACTTGATCGATCGAGCAAGAAGTTGAAGTGATTTAAAAATATTTTTTAACTTGACTCCGTGTGAAATTATATAATACCTTGTTAGGTATCCTATAGGTAGCTACGCAGGGACTGATGTACCTTACTTTAATAAAGGACGTGACATCTCTAACAGCTCATATATGGCGACTTGGCATGGTTAATCAATGGATCCAGTCTTGGTTAGAGAACCTTGGATGTACTATGTTTCAAATGACTTGAGTAACAAGACCTTGCGGCCTAACAAGCAAGAACTAACCAAATATTGATCTCAGTTTTGTGCGACTTGGTAATAGTCATATTGGCATCGATTTTGTGCGACTTGGTAATGTTCCTCATTTGTTATGTTAGTCTGTACAAGGGGTATCTCATACAACCTACGATTAACGATATGATATTTATTGTAAAATTATTATGTTTAAGTCAACTCTAACATCTCGAATAGAGCACTTACGAATGTAACATTGACACCTATCTCTTATATACCTATACATACCTCATTGATGAGATGAATAAAGGATTTGAGTATTATCTTCTTTCTAACATCTCACTAGAATCCTTAACACATAAAAAATTCTCCAAACAATTGGTGCCAGCTATAAGACCTTAAATATTTTTAGTCTATAGTTAGCATTTGAGACCTTGATTTTCATATCCAAGGAGAATTAACCCATATAGTAGGGAAATTCACCATTGTCATCATGACCAGTCCTTGTTCCCATCCCGAATTAAGAAATAGTCTAGTTCAACCAATTCCAAAATTTTAGCTCAACGATCATTTGCCCCATATTTATCTAGCCAATCACATCTTATTGACTTGTAGTCCACTATAATGTGCCAAGAATGACAAAAATCATTCCACTTAGAACTTGTTCAGTTAGCCATAGTTTTGAAAGCTCATCTCACGAAAAAGATGTTAAATTAGGAGTTAACTTAAGTTTATGTGAAATCTAGACCATCAGATCAGCTTCAGATCAAGGATTATGATGAAAGAAAGGAAAATTAATAGCATTGGCCAATACAAATATGACACATGGCATGAGAGATTCATTAGGCGAATCAGCGTGAGACTCGTGGCATAGGTGTATTGGTCATGGTTAACACATACTAAGTTAAAGCCACGTGGCACGCAATGATTCACAATTACAAATTGCATAGCGCACTGTGGCTCATACGTTTCATATGAAGCATGCATGCATCTAGTTTCCATATATTTATCAATTTATACCTAAATCATGTTTAAAATCATACTAAAAATAAAATAAAATTCCTAAAAATTCAAAATGTGTACTAAATATTAACATCAAGAATGAAGTTCCCTTCCCTATACTTAAATTCCACATGGTCCCCAATGTTCACATATAACTATGAAAAATTAAAAGGAAGGAAAACTCCTTTACCCTTGGCATATCCATCTATCGTTGAAATTTTTCAATCTTATTGCATCATTTCTCTCAATATTTATTCACTTACAAAACAAAAACAATAAAAATATATGTAAAATAACGTTAGGTTGTTTCCGAACCAACATCACGTTTAACGCCCTTGATCAATAATAATTTATGTTTTGGTTTAAAAATTGCTCAATTCTCTTACCATGCCATATTTTTGTTTTCTTTTTATACTTTTTGGCATTCTTATAAGCACTCCACAGTAGTTCATCTAATTTATGTATTTCCAGTATCCTTTTCACTTCTCTAATGGACTCTTTTTCTTGCCCACTTGATTAGGGATGAGAAGGTAAATGTGTGAGGTCTAACCTTGGTTATCCTTCAATAGATAGTTTGAGCTTAGATCCTATCTCAAGACTCTCCATAACCACATTAAGCATACACACGGGAGGTGTAGCCTTCAAATAGTTCGTACAATCAATAATATCAATCATAGATTCCATACTTGCAAAATTAAAATATATTGAGTTATCTCTCAGTGAATTTACTTCATTATTCATAGCATCATGTATAATAGTCTTAAATGTGGGCGACTTAATAGATTTCTTTTTGAAGTTATCATAATGATTAATAATATCTATCCTTAAGCATTCATTAACATTATCAATATCAGAGGGTTCAAATGTTTTAAAAGGTTTAAATGTTAATTATTCATCTTGCACTCTCATTGTAAGCTCATCTTTTTGTATATCAATGAGTGTTTTTCTGGTTGCTAAGAATAGACTACCAATTATGATAGGAATGCTATAGTCCTCTTCCATGTCTAATATAATGAAATATGCCAAAAAGATGAACTTGTCTAATTTTATTGGCACATCTTCTACCGCACCCTTAATTGATCTATCTACCATTTATAATGTTAGTGAAGTGGGTTTGAATTTACCAACCCATAATCTCTTAAATATCGATTATCAACCCATAATCTAAAGATCGGTAATTACATAAGGTTAATGTTGGAACCTAAGTCATATAGTGGTTTCTCAAAGTTCATGTTCTCAATTGTGCTAGGAATGTCAAATATACTTGATTCTTTTAATTTTTAGGGTAGTTTTCTAGCCAGGATGACACTACAACATTCAATTAAGGTTATTGTTTCATTATCTCCATGCATAATTTTCTTAAACAGGATGTCCTTCAGAAATTTAGCATAAGAAGAAATTTGTTTAAGTGCATCTACAAATGGTATATTTAAGTGTAGCTTCTTGAAGACATCTAGAAATTTTGAAAACTTCTTGTTTAACTTTTGCTTTTGCAATTTTTGAGGGAAAGGAATAGTGACTTTTCTTTGGCTGAATTATTTCCTTTTTAGTGCTCTATTTATCTATTTTTTCTTGCTTATCCTTTTTAGCTTCTTATTCCTTTTCATCCTTTTGAGTCTCATCTTTCTCCTTTAGAGCTTTACCACTCCTCAAGGCTATGGCATTGCAATGCTTGTTATCTTCTCTTCTTGGGTTTATAATTGTATCACTTGGAAGGTTACCTTGAGGCCTTTGACTTATGGCCTGGGTAAGTTGTCCCATTTGGGTCTCTAAATTTCAAATTGAAGCCTCTTGAGTGGACACTTTTATATTTATTGGCTGGATGCAATCTTTCATCGTCCCATTAAAGCATTTATATTGTCTTCAATAGATGGCTACTTCTCTTAGGCTTATGATTGTTATGGTTGTTGAAACTTAGGTGGAAGAAATGATTGATAGTAGAATTGAACCATCTTAATTATTGTTATTACTCTAAGAGAAATTTAAATGTTGTCTCTATCTTGGGTTATATGTGTTCGAGTATGGATTATTATTTCGGTTCACATTACCCATATAGAATGACGATTTAGGATTTTTTGGACAATTATCAAACAAATGAGCTCCACCACAAAACACATAAGGAAACACTAAATCTTAGAGTAGTTTATACTCACTAGCAAGTTTCAAGCCTTCAAAAGAATCACTAAAGGTGACACTTAAGCTGTAAGTGTCGTGATATCATTTACTTCATGCACTCCAAATACTCTTCTTATGTCCATTGATAATTATTGCTAGCCATTTTCTCAAGTAACTTATATGCTTGATTGTAAGATTTGGCTAACAAAGCTCCATTAGCGGATGCATCAACAATGGTTATTGTTTAAGGATTAAGACCATCGTAGAATGTCTCCATTTGGATCCAATGTGAGATAGCATGGTGAGGACACTTAGTAATTCTTTGAGTCGTTCCCATGCTTCATATAAAGATCTCCCTCTATTATATTGGTAGGAGGTAATGTTATTCCTAAGCTTGGTATTCTTTGTTAGTGGAAAATATTTCATCAAGAATTTATCTTCCAAATCATTCCAAGTTGTAATGGAATCAAGTGGAAAAGAGTTTAACCAAGCTCAAGCATGATCTTGCAAAGAGTGAGGAAATAATTTAAGCCTAAATGCCTTTTTGGTCACATCACTAAATTTGAATGAATCTTAAACTTCAATAAAAAATCTTAGATGTAAATGAGGATCATCTGTTGATAATCTATTAAATTGTCCAACTGTTTCTAATATTTGAAACATTACTAGATTAAGTTCAAATTGATTAGCTTGAATGTTTGGCCTTGTAAGACTTGGATTTATCCCTTCCAACATAGGTGTACATTCATTTATGGCTCTATTCCTATAATCAATTAAAGGTATTTGGTTGTTCAAATTTAGTTTATTAATATTTATTTCTAATAGATAATCCTTTTTTCACTTGGGTGATAACTTATTGCTTTCTTATTAATCTGAAAATACGCTCGATTTTCAGGATCTAAGGGAAAATCTTCTCCCTTACGGATTTTGCTCATCCAATAGAGCCAAATATATTTCTAATAGACTAAAAGAGACGTCAAAAATAAAAATAAATAACTACATGAATAAATTAAAATTACAAAAAATAAATAAAGAAAAGAACTAAAATAATTAAATAAATTAAAATAAATAACTTAATAAATTAAAATTAAAATTAAAAAAATAACTAAAATAAAGCAGAACAAAAGTTAATTTCTAATTTTCATAATCCCTAACAACGATGCCTAAAACTTGATCGATATGAATTGTGTGAATTGAGTGCACAAGTATTCATATCGCAACAAGTAAAATAATGATAAGAAAATACCGTTCTTATGGAGATTATATTATTAGAAACTCATTTTTAAAACTAAAAAATAAAAATTAATTTTTTTTGGGTTTTTATATTTTAAGAAAGTACGATTAAAAGAACTAAAAATAAATAGTAGTAATTAATTAACTCAGAATTGACAGCTAAGATGATATATAAGAAAATATATAGGAATACTTAATCACGCAATTTTCTAAACACGTGAATAACTAAAATTCCTCCAATATAATTATCAATCAATTATATGATTAATTGAATCTAACCTAACATGTTTTCCTCTCTTAAGTAAACTACACACCATATAGTAATTAACCTAATTATACTCTCATGTCAATTAAATTGCATACTACTCATTAAGTTCATCAATAATGGATCACACATCTTTGCTTGAGAACTATGCATGTTATTTAATTAAGACAAACAATTAAATAGTTTTCTTAAATCTATTTAATTGTATCTAAAGATTAATTGTTGAAAAACAATTAATAGCTTAAAAATTAGATTAAATGATATAATTAAAATAAAATTTTAATTAGGCTAAAATATTATATCATCACTTGTAGAAATTTTGTTTATAAGACCCCTAGATTAGCAAATTAGCTAGACATAATTTTTTTTCATAAAGCTATTATTTTTCATAAAGAAAAACATAAAAAATGATAAAGAAATGAGAAGAATAAATACAATTAATCTATTGAATTGTAGCACCGATGTTCTCTTAATCTCCACCAAAATTTTCTTTTTTTCAATTTTTCTATATTTGTTTCTATTCTTGGCTCCAAATATTCATAAAAAATAATTAATTTTTGGCTCATTAGGGTTTATGGAACAATTAGAGGGTTGAATTAAGTTCAGGTGAAAATTGGACTTTCAGATCAACTTTAGATCAAAAGCTGAGATGAAAAAGGAAAATTAACAACGATCGCTAATAGATAAGTAACATGTGGCATAAGAGATTCACAAGGAAAATCAGTGCTCATTGCATGGCATGGGTGGAATGGTTGTGGTTAATGCGTGCTAAGTTAATTCCATATGGTGCATTGTGATTTGCGGTTATAGTATGAAAAGAACGAACGAATCACGTGATGACATGTGGCATGACCTACATCACTCGTATATGCAATGTTGCATGATTGGCTCTCTTTGCTTATATGGTATCCACGTAGCATGCATGGTCAGCTTTCTTACTTGAGTGGCATCCACGTGATGTCTTCAAATTGCTATTGTATTAAAAAAACATAAAAAATCCAAACAATTCCTAAAAAAATATATTTTTACCCTTTTTCACTAGAAAGTTTATATTTTAATATTTTTAATCCTAAAAATACTACTTATTAAATAAAATGAAAAAATATTAAGTATAAAAGTGCACTGATGACTCTACTTTCATATGGTCATCAAAGACCAAATTAACCGATCAGATCAATACACACCTCTTCAAATCAGTTGAGATATCCCAATCATTATCGACTCGATACCATTTATGAACAACCCACATCTGCAACTTTAACTCCAAAACCTATATACATGATTTTCCAACATCCTGCACAAAGTGCAAAGAAATGGAGGAGAAAATAGAGGTAACGATGAATGATCAACTTAAAAGCTAGGGAAAACTATGTCCCTAGAGCGATATTGAAACTATGTGTGTCTAGTTGTCAACTTTACCTTTATATGATGATATTGAGCTAGTGATACCACCCCAAAAAGTTTCTCTCCCAAATGTCCCATCTACAAGGGGACAAAAGATCTATGGGGCATGTAATTCACTTTAAAAAGCTTTGATGCTTTGGTAATTTGTTTTGTCACGAACTACACTTGTAACAAGCCAATAAAAAAGGAGTCTCACTACCATTTTCTTAATCATCCAAGAAAATAGTGTGACCGTAGAAACCTACATGAAGAGGTTTAAAATGAAAAATGGAAATCTTGTAGTGCCTATACTCTATTCCTGTTGAGGCCTTCTCTGCAAGGGGAGTAATAGAGATACATGCCTATTCATTGAGTTAACCAAAACTAATCCATGATCCTTGGATATGATTTATGAAGAGGCTTAAAATTTTGTCAATGTGGAAAGAGAATGAAGTCAACAAAAAGTTCATTGGATTTGACATTAGAAAAACATCAACCTACTAAAAGGAAGAAGAGAAGAAACCTTATGGAAACTAGCACCCAAACTTTTCTCATTTCAAATTAGTGATAACACCTAGGGGGAGACCTATGACGTGAGGGAGAGTGTTGTCTCCTTTCAATGGTCCACGATCATGAGTATCGTTGACTGAAGTTGTACAACATATGAAACATATCAATCAAGTAAACTGGCCACAATTGAGAGCTCCCTTTACATACCCTAAAAAGTATTGCACTTTTTATAAAGACATAGGTCATTGGAAAAACAATTGTAGACATCTCAAGTGACACATTTAACATCTTCTTTTGGAAGGACATTTAGAAGATTTAGTTGACGAGAATAGAGGTCCAAGGGGAGGGAAAAATGAGCTAAATACCCCCATAATCAAAGATAATTTTTCCCTCTTAATTCAATTCCTTAAGAAAACAATAGGCCTAATTAGCCCTCTCAAGAAGATGTGTGGGTAATTCACACCATTCATGGTGGAGCAATAATGTCAAGTCACTCTAGCAATTCAAGAAAGAGGTATGCATGCAAAGCGAGGGATTCACATCAACTTGTTTATAATTTAAAATGTAAAGAACCTATTTTTCCTATCGTATTCAAAGGAAGGAAAGTTCTACCACCTTGTGATGATCCTTTGGTTGTCACTGTCAAGATCGCACATTGTGAAGTGCGTATAATTTTGGTGGACAATGGTAGTTCTTCTCATTTGCTATACATGTCCACATTATTAGATATTGGAATAGACCCCAAGGAAATTACACAACAAAAAATTATGCTTGTGGGTTTTAATGGAAGTTTGACCATGATTATGAGGACTATACGTCTTTCTGTTTTCGTAGAAGGAACAATCATAATTATCAATTTCATAGTATTGAGCACTCCTACCTCTTATAATGTGATATTGGGCGGACATTGGATCTGTAAGATGAGAGGTATTCCCTCCATTTATCATCAGCTCATTAAATACCCCACAATCAATAGGATAAGAGAAATAAAGGGAGAGTAGGTTATGAGTGCTTAAAAATTACTAAAATTATCATGATTTAATGTAATTTAGTTGATTAAATAGATTTATATTTGTATAATTTTATCATATTTTTATATAAATTTGACTTTTCGGAATCATGGTTTATTTTTTATTTTTTAAGTATTTTCATTCAAAAATAACTTAAAAACTTGAAGAAAAATATTGGAGACAATACATCACAAATATGTTGAGAAAAGAAATGAGGAAAAGTCAAAAAGATGGAAAAATTGGACAAAATAGTCAAAAATGTCAAAAACCTGCGTGCAGCCGCCCATTCAAACCGAAGTCTCCCGCACGCTAGCACATACCCACACAAATCCACATGCAGCAGGCACACACCTAGCTGATTTTTGCATGCGCTAGCACACGCCTACACCGTGTCCTGCGCGGGCAAAATGCCCATCTGTCACAATTTTTGTGCCTCACAGGCATGCCAGCATGTCCAAATGCACCCAAAATCAATTTTTGAAATATTTTCCCTCCTTTTTTGACTTTTTCTTCACGTATAAAAGGACCATATTCCCCTATTGTAAACCACACAATTTTCTTAACTCTTTTTCTCTCTAGCTTACTCTCTCTATAAAGTTTTTTTTTGTTTTTTTTGTTTTAAAGTTATTTTCTTTTTGATAACAACTAGTTATGCTTTTATAGATTTTTAGTTTTTGATTTAATAAACAGATATGCAAATTCGTTTGAAGGTTTTTCAACAATAGAATTAGTATCAAAGTTCTGTAAGGATTCTTTTGAGGTATAATTTTAAAATAAATTCTTTACAGTTATTTTTTATGTTTTATTCTTATATATTATGTTTAATTTGTCTGTGATTAAATTTAACATGACTTTCTGTTTGTAAATATGATATAATAATAACATTGTTATGCTTGTGAAATATTAAATAGGTAAAATATTTCTATAAAATAAATTGATTTTGTTTTTATTCAAGATTTTATATTAAGAATGTCAGAGAGATATATTATTTTTCATTACAAACCTAAATAAGAAAATTAGATTTTAAGGTTTAATTATCTTATCTAATTTAGAGTAGTATTCTTTTATTTATTGATACAATCGTCCAGTAGTTAGAGTGAACCTATATTTCAAAAGTTTTTATAAGAACTATTATTCGAAAATGTATTGACAACATATTTTCAGTAATGATTTTAAAACTTGAAAGTTAGTACTCGGATAATTAAATTTCTAGGTTTAATTTGGGCACCTTGAATAAAGTTTAAAATAGCTAACCCCACCAAATGTGGCATTTAAATGGTTCATTTTCAATCTCTTAGAAAAAAGAAATTAATTTAATTAACCAAATTAATTATGGACTCCACCCATA